>JAUCMU010000013.1:2990730-3029770 GCA_032275025.1 Enteromius treurensis | reverse complement strand
TGCATTAATATCTTAATTTAACTAAGACCTAGTCCTGGTTTAAACTAAGCCATGTTTGTGAAACTGGGCCATTGTGTAGATAAATAATAATAATCTTATTGCATTGAATTATGAAACCAAGATTCACAACCCTACTTTTAAGATGGCAGTACTGACACACAGATATCTCAAATATAATATAACAAATTCTGAAAGCCTTTGGCATATCTCTAATGAGCCATTTCAAAATTAATCTGGATTAATCTAGACTTAAAAGATTAATCTATGCCCACCCTTAATACAGTATCTATATATATATATATAAATAAATAAAACAATTAATAATATAATACATAATCACAATTAATTTCATTCAAAATACAATTTTTGTTTATATAATATGTGTGTGTACTGTGCATGTTTATTTTGTACACAAAAATACTCAAACATGCACGTATATATGTACAGTATTATATATTTACACCAAAAGGACCCACTTAAACCTGCGTAAGTACCCAGCCAATCAGATCAAAGCTAAAAGTTCTGGAAGATTCTTGCCACTTTTTAAACAGCCAAAAAGACCACTTTTATCCACCAAGTACGCTGTGTTGTCAATTGTTAAGAGAGTTTCAGCAAAGGACTTGTCAGAAGGAAAAAAGGAAAAGGGAGAAAATATCCTCAAACAGAGAGACAAAAGAAGATTAGAGAGAGTAAGGTCAGTACCGGAGGGAACCAGGAGAGGTGGTTAGTGGTGGCTCAGGGGAGGCTGGTGGCCCGGCCCTTGATGGCCAGGACCCGACGGGGCAGACAGGGTGTGAGCCCAGGGACATAACTCCACAACTTCACCCGACAGTCACTGTGGTTATGAAGCCCCACGGAAAGCACGAAAGGAAGGGATGAGAGTGAGAGACAGAGAGTTGACGGAACAGAA
Source organism: Enteromius treurensis (assembly GCA_032275025.1). Taxonomy (NCBI): domain Eukaryota; kingdom Metazoa; phylum Chordata; class Actinopteri; order Cypriniformes; family Cyprinidae; genus Enteromius; species Enteromius treurensis. The sequence goes on along the minus strand of JAUCMU010000013.1, from coordinate 3,028,860 downwards.
GCACATTAATGAAGAACAGTCAAACAATCCCCTGCCCGCACCATCTGTTCTACAAACAAGCACCCCCAAAATGCACAAAAGTAGGTCTTAAAAACACATTAGTCTGACTGAACATTTCGAAGTAGTCTACTGTCTGGAAAAAGACATCGCAAGAGAGTAAGAGCCTGAACTGAGTCACAGAAATAGACGAGCAAGTCATAACAGATGACCCATTTCGAACCTTAGGAGGGCCGTAAATAACTAGTTATATTATTATTTCAAAAATACCATAGCTAAACCCTGTTCTTCAATGGGACATGAAAGGTGTTCTTTATCTTGTTTTCCCAATCCACCCGTGAAGTTTTCTATTCCCCTAATTTACAGAAGGGGTTCAAACTGCAAACAGGTTCGTTCAAATAAACCATTCATCTTTTCTCTTACATCATATAATGTATTTCCACACATTATGTGACATTTAAATGCTTTAAATAAATGTTTGCGTTGGCAAACACAGCCATTCATTAACACAGTTAGATGAAGATGAATTGCTATATTTAGTGCATTTTTATGTGTTCCAGTTTAGTTCTTTACTCCTATAGCATAATTGGGATAAATGGTCATGCCATATGAAGTTTTTACCATCTCCTATAGGCTTTTCCAAGCACAAAAAAACAACAACAGTTGATTACATTTCTACTGTGGCCGAATGGAAAACTGAAAAAAACAGCAGCAAATTAAAAAAGCATCTTCATCAGTTTGACAACACATGCTGCAAATACTTACAACACAACCAAATGTTTATTTTAACATTTTAAAATCTCTATTTAGTTGCATTTTCAGCACGTTTCTGTATTTGGTTGTGTTGTGAGTACACTGAAAAAAATGTTTGGTCTTGTTTTCTGCCAAAATATCTATAATTTCTTCAATCAAGAAGGATCTTCTACACAAGAAAAAAGTACTGTCTTGTTTAAAGAAGAATAAAAATAAACAAGTTCAAATTAAGTTTTTTGCTTGAAACAAGCAAAGAAATCTCCCAAAATTATCTAGTTTTCTGCTTGAAATAACATTATTTTGCCAATGGGGTAAAACTAATTGCACCAAAAATTAGACAATTAGACATTTGGTTTGCTTTAGGATTGCCCCAGCAAACATGCGTTCATATGCTATTTTTAAAAAATGGCCACAACCAAAAATCCAAGCATAGGACCAAGTCCTGGCCTTAGATTTTACGCTCATATTTACCTCACAATATGGAAGAAAGGATCTGCCGCTACTTCAGTTTCATTGCAGCTGTAAGCTATCATTTATTTATATATATATATATATATATATATATATATATATATATATATTAGCAATTGGCTCTGTTCTACCAAATTTTTCTGAGTCATAAATCATATGTCAAGTCTGATTTGCAAACCAGTTCATAAAAAACGGAACCAAATGGCAGAACCAATAGAACAATTTTTTCATGATGCATGCATTACTAGTAAATTTTTGCCTGATGTACAAACCTGGAGGCAGTAAAGATCTGTTTAGAGTTGGCGCAGATGGCATTGATAGGGCTGTCGTGGCCCTTAATCTCTCCGATGGGCGTGAAGTTGTCCACGTTCCACACCTTGAGCATTCCCCCCCTGCAGGCGCTAAGGAGCATGGGCCGCCCAGGGACAAACGCCAGAGCACAAACCCAATCCTTGTGAGCATTTGGGATTTGCTGTGGAAAAACAAGTAACATTCCAGTTATAGCTCACCTCTGCTCTACAAATGGCACCAATCTCTGGGTCAATTAGGTCCGCAGTACAAACAGTGGGCAGAAGTTTAATTCTTCAGTTTAGGGGTTGACCTCTAACCCTTACTACACACAATAACAGCAATCATAAAACGTTAAATGATTTCAACAAACAAGCCAAATTTAAAGGTCCCCTGAAGTGCCTTGAAACACACAGAATTATTCTATGTGGTGACGTAATTTCAATTGAAATCGAAGAACCCTGCCATCTTTTTAAAATCGCCAATAGAGTTTATATCTGCTGATTCTGCTCTGGCCAGAGCCGTTGAGCTCATTTGACAGCCGCAGTCTAATAGATTACCCCCTAGATTTAATATGAAACTCTTAATAAAACAAAATAGTGATCATAATCAGGCTGTTAGATCAGCTTCAGAGTCACACTGCCTTATAGATAACCTGAAGACTAACATATTGATACTAACACCAATAAAAGGGATTTTAAAAAAACGAATAAAACTGTAAATGCTATAAAAGAACTGAGGCCTTTATGAAGCTCTATACGTCACATGATAAATTTCATACATTTGTTTAACACCATCTTCAGCACATTCTGCCAACAGGCCTATAGACAAAAGATCTCATAAAAGAGAGCAACCAAAGCACTTTATATCTTGGCAAATTTACCCAGTTGTGCAATCAGAGAGGGCAAGTAAAGTGTGTGTTTAGATAAACCCACTGCTTACACATTGGTAACTGCATTGGGATTTAAACATCTTCCTATTGAGGTTGAGAGGCGGGGTGTGCTGTCAATCACTTCAAATATAAAGATTTGGATACGTTTAATATACCAGATACTAAATAATTCTGCATAATGTAAAGACTGATGTGAAGATAACACTTTAAATAAACCTGCAACAACTGGAAATGTTTACAGGTAAATACTGATTAAGGTTCTCGTTCATTTTGACACACCCTGGTGATATTTGTCATCCGTGTTGGATTTCAGCATCAAACTATGCATTGATTATGACCTGTGAAATGCATAATTCATATATCCCCGACTCATTTTGTCAAACCCATTTTTATGTCATCTTATAATAGTCGACCATTATTTTTTAACCTTTTAGCTCTGGATGATGTGAAACTTCGGTAGGTGTTCTTGTCTAATATTAGCCACTGGAGAAACCATTAAAATGAAATGTATTACTAGCTGTCCTTAGCTGTCAGATGACGTCAAGCGGCACTGATAAATGAAGCCATCCTACATCTATTGACACAAGAACAATAGGTAAACGCTGGGTAATTACCCTCTGAAACATCATTTGTCTATGCATATATTATTTTTCGCCATTGGATATTGCATTTCATTTTGTCGCTGTCAATCATGCACAAGCTTGAGTCTTAACTTAATGCACTTTAAAGCACTTTCCTCATATCATTCACACGGTTTAAATATTTAATTCCATCCGTGTGTAAATTATAACATCACACGTTAACACAAGCCCAAAATACGCTTACATGCAGTGGTAATTTTTACCTGAATAAGTTCCTGCTGTCTCAGATCCCATTTCTTAATGCCGTTATCTCGGGATCCGCTGAACAGTACGTCACCATATACAGCAAGGCACTCAATCCCATCGTAATGAGGGGGCTCGAAGTTATGAGCCGGTCCGATGTTACCCTGGGCTCCCTCCGCAACATCGAATATCTGCACGATCGGTCATGAATTGACAATGAATTTTGGCATAAGAGGTCACAGCAAGTATCTTTTGAGTCAGAACTCAAACCTTACATTAAAAACCAAGCTGGCAAAACTTCTACTCTTACAAATGTGTATTAACCAAAATAAATAAATACACTGAGGCTTCTACATGATTGTTTTGATATGCAAGGACTTTATGTGGTCAGCCGTTCTGTCTCAAAATTATTTATGTCATAGCTAACTATGTAAATCAAGGGTCCCACTTTATTTCAGGTGGTCTTAACTACAATGTAATTAATCATTTGATACAAAGCACTTATTGTGTACATACTGTACATGTTTTTACATTGTACTTCTATTTTAAAAAACACTTGCATGTAATTAATTTCTGTAATAACATTTATAATTACACTGTTAACCCATCCCTTAACCACCCAACCTGTCCCTAACCTTGTTTTATAACACAATATGAACACAACAAGTACACTGTACTTATTTTCTGATGCAAGTATGAGGCCACGATATAAAGTGGGACCAAATCAAGCCATAAACATTCATATGAACACTGTTACTTCAGGTGGCACGAAAAAACATATTTAAATTGTGATTAAATTACATACAAAAAAAGCAAACAAAGTACAATCCCTTTATAATCCCAGTTCAGTGCAAGCTCTGCTATCTCATCAAATCAGCATAACGAAACTCATATTTACATTTATTGTGTCAGCACTTTTTTTGGGTTATGATGAGCATTCACAACAATAACTGTAACGCCCAGTGCTGCCAAACAAAGTCCTAAAAGAATCCTTTGATAAGTAAGCGTACAGTAAACAGCGCTGTGATCCACACTTTACACGCTTAGTAAAAAAATGGAAATAGTTAATTGTTTGAACAGCTTCCCATGCACAATACTTGTTTCATACGCAAAGACACAAACCAAACTATGCAAACCATAGTCAAAAACAAGGTAGAAAATGGATACTTATTTCAAAATTATAGCTGCTTTTTAATGCAAATGTTTGAAAAAAAGACCTATATAAAAACAAAAATGGGTAAACGCACCTTCACGTAATGGTCTTTGGACCCAGTGATCACCTGATCCTTGCCTCCCCCAGAATAACCCACTGTAAGACACATGACAGACCCAGTGTGTCCAGTCAGTTTCCCGGTGGCTTGCATTCTGCACGAAAAGAATAAAACATGCACATGGTTATGAAATCAGTAGGTTTCTGAATTCATCAATAAATGCTAATGACTTCGGAATGAACTCTGCACCTGTTGAGGTCCCATGTGCGGACAGTGTTGCCTGCAGCAGCATAGAGCACAGATCCAGAGGGATTGAGGGCGATCTGGTTGATCTGGTACTCGCCTTGGGCTGTAGTGATGGTGCGAGTGGTTGCACCAGCACAGGCGTCGCCCGAGATCACCTGACCCGATGACCTAAAGATGGAGTTAAAATAGTCATGCTGTACTAAAAACTAGCTGCATTCAGATGCTACGGATAAATGCTAATCGAAAAGATACTCACGTGAACGTCCGGACGCACTTGGCAGAATCGCGAATGTCCCATACTTTGATAAATGAGGTGGAAACCGTGAAGACCAGGCCGGAGTAGCTGCAGTATTTGACAGACACGACGTTGTTAGGATGTCCTCTCAATGTCACGATTTCCTGTCCGGTCACCAGGTTCCACATCTTGCAGGTTCGATCTGAAAACCAGGTATTAAAAATTGTTACACCATTCATAATGTTCATATATGATCCCGATCAAGTGCATCCTTGGGCCCAAAGTGAAACACTAAAGCTATTTTGTGCTTTAGGCACACATCACCAATAGCTTTGTTTCGATGCATAGATTTGGATTTAAACTTATGCGCAAAACTGGAATGTTGAATAAAACGCATCCGAATAAAGCACGGTTGAAAATCCTTTGAAACTTTTGTCAATAGGTCATAAACAGAATGCAGCACTAGTTTTCTGTTCCGAATTTGTTGTATAGACAGCAGAATAGGTTCTATTGTATTTTGTCATGGTGTAAGATTTAGGGGACTTAGATGGCAGACTTTGCTCATCCATTTCAGAATTACCATAACATAACAACATAGTTGCTGTTTGAACGAGATCTCAACTTATCTCGTCTCATGGCGCAAAGCCACAAGACTTTTTCGATGCGCATGGAGGAATTTATTCAGTATATGTGTTTTCATTGTAATTTATGTCCATTTTTTCTAACCGAATAAAAAGTTTATCCTACTCACGTGTGCGCATATGTTTTTGATGCACATTTTTAGAATTTATGCGAATCTTGGCATCTCCATCCAGTTTTTTTTTTTTATGCGATGTTCCAAAATAAGCATAAAAATAGGTGAATGGAAACATAGCTATTGGCAAAAAGGTTAAGCATGCTTAAAACTTCATAACATTTCAAGTTAACTAGGTTTAGAAACGTATTTAATTAGTTAAAAAATGTTCAGTGCCTTCACTGTATTATTTAAGTCCTTAAAGCTCAAATTTGTACTCGATGTCCAAAAGGTTGCTAGACCCTCCGGCATAATCACAAAAATGTAATTTGCAAAATATGCATTTATGATTGCATTTCCAGGATGTAATGCTAGCAGCTTGTAAATGAATAATAACCGAAGCACTGTGAGTAATATATAAAGTTGCACAAGATTTCTGTTGAGCTGCCCACAGTTAGCCTTCTTTATAGCAGTGGGCTGCTGAACAGCTCAATAAAGCATGCTGAAACTCTGACCTCGAGAAAATGTAATTCAAACTGGCTTGCGTTTGTGCTTATGGGTGTTTATGTTTTCCTTTCACAGGTTCACAGTGAAAAAAAAAAAAAAAACTATACCTTTAGAGCCGGTAAATAACAGCTCGTCCGTGGCATCCAAGCAAAGCACAGGCTTGGTGTGTCCCTCGGCCATCGCCAAACACTGCAGAGGGGCCGTCCTGCCCCCCTTCAGCCCACCTGTGGGAGTGATTACACCCCTGCACAAAGACAAGCAGTATTTTAAAACACTGTTGTGAAGTGCGGAAGTCTGTGAGGTTAGTCGAGCAGGTGGAAACGAGGATGTCACAACAAAGCTTGTGTTCAAATACAACGTGTGCCATCTGTTCCATGTGGATGGACAAAAAAAGCAGAAAAACAATTTCTTGCATCAATGTGTGAAAGAACAACAGATTGAGGGACAATAGAAAAAAAGAAAAAAAAATTTAACAGGAAGAAGGTCCAATCCATTAACCTAATTACAGGTTATTGTCAAGTTTGTGCAGCCACTGAACAGTGTCTATAATATGTAGAGTACGAGGATTAAGACCTGTTCACACCAAAGGCGATAACTATACAGAGAGCGATAAGGTCATAGTTCTAAAAATCGTTCTCAATATTAAGGAATAGCCGAGTCCACACCACAGCCCTGATGATAAAGGCAGAGAGAAACAGTATAGTTATAATCATGATTTTGTTATGAATGATAAAATCTTTGAGATCCAATCTGAATCAATCCTACTATCACAAGCTTGAGAATTTAAATTGGCAGATGCATGTTCGATTAAAGGAATAGTTCACCCAAAAATGCAAATACTGTCATCATTATCAAGTCAATGGTGACCCAAAACAGTTTGGTTTGGACAGTTTTGGCAGAACAAAGAAATTCATACAGATTTGGAACTACTTGAGGGTGAGTAAATGATGACACTATTTCTTTAATAAACATATGACATTGTTTGCTGGTGTGGACGTTAATATCCCTATCTTTATAGGTATCGTTCTTGGAGAGAACAGGGCTTTAGCATGTGGGCTGAGCTAACATGCAATGCTAAAGCTAACTGTATGCTAAAGCAAATAAATGGAGCTGTTAATTGGCAAGAACCTACCAAAGAATGATATACAGAATTGGTAATTTACCATTAAGATATTTTATGTTTTAAAAGTATTTAAAAACAGGCATCATAAACAGATTTAGCAGAATTGCTTATCAGGCATTGAGCTAAAACTAACACTAGCTTCGTTATTCTTTTTCTATTCTATCTATTCCTTTTTATTTTACTTATTACACAATTAACATAAAAGGTTGTTAAAGTTTTACTATACAGCTCTCTTCTTTTTCTGTTCTATCTGTTTTCATTTTACAACTTAAAAGTCCCTTGCCAAGTGTACTACATTAAGCTAACAGACTTGTTACAGCACTTGTGTAGCATTACTCTTTTGATTTTGATTGCTTCTGTGGTCCTCATTTGTAAGTTGCTATAAATAATATCTCTGCTAAATGTCTAAATGTAAATGTAACGTAAACGAATAGAGTAGTTACTAAATGTTTTTTCCGCCTACAGAGTTGCTAGGTGGATTTGATTCAATGGGCAGACTGAATTGTTCGTGTCCTCTCCTTTGTGAGATCCGGCGGTTGAACCTTGCACACTCCAGGCCCCAATCCTTCGGCCGCTCTCCCTGGAGTTCATTGTCAACGTGCTGATATTTAATTTGATTGATCAGACTCCAGCTGTGTTTTACAGGCCGCCACTCTGTCTTCCTCTACCGACTCCATGGGTCACACAGGATACGGCCATCAGCCAGGCAGACGAACATGAGTGAAAACAACAGAACAGACTCCAGATATCGAGTAGGTGCTAATTATGTCCTGCCGTAGTGTACCACTGCCAAGCAGCAGGGGAGCCGATACATGTGACGTTGATGTCACACTGACTGCAGAGCCAAGCCGAATGCACACTTGAAAGGGAAGCCTGTTCGACTGATGCAAACTGCAGCCAAGTCCTCTGCGAGTTGTGGACTTTGCTTCAGAAGCTTAAATCCGTATTTCAAAGCCGCTCAGTTGGTCACTGCTGACTTTGCAGGGTGGCACAGAAACTGGATCTATTTTAAGACATCTTCAATGTCCATATGTTTTGCAGAAGCATGATCTACTTGGTGCAAGAAACGTTTATCTCTAGTCCCCAAAGGGCTGCAGTTGACAAATATTAAAGGGATTGATTAAAATGATGTCATTAATTATTCACCCTTGTATTGTTCCAGACCCGCAAGGCCTTAGTTCATCTTCGGAACACAAATGAAGACATTTTTGCTGGAATCCGAGAGCTCTCTCATCCTCTGTAGACATATTAGAAAGATATTAGCACGATCAATGCACTGAAATGTAGCAAGGACTTCAGTAAAATCATCCATGTGACATCAGGGGTTCAGCTGTAGTTTTACGAAGCTGTGAGAATACTTTTTGTGCTTGAAGAAAACAATACGGCATTTCTGTGCCTTGCATGGTAATATCCTTGCTGTCCATGGAGGGGCAGAGAGCTCTCAGATTCTATCAAAAAAAATCTTGATTGGTGTTCTGAAGATGAACAAAGGTCTTACAGGTTTAGACAACAGGTTACAGGTGAGTAATTGATGACAGAATTTCCATTTGTGTGTAAACCAAATCTTTAAGAAACTAGGTAACATTACTTAAAGGATTATTTCACTCCAGAAATAAAGTTTGTCCTCCATGTCATTCACGATGTTCTTGTCTGTCGAAAAAGAAATTAAAGTTTTTGAGGAAAAAGGATTTTTCTCCATATAGTGGACCAATGGGTTGAAGGTTCCATTTCAATACAGCTTCAAAGGACTCTACACGATCCAAGCAAGAAGAATAAGTGTCTTATGAAGTAAAAACTATTGGTCATTAAGTAAAAAACATATACACTTATAATCAGATGCTCATCTAATTTCTCTTCCTCTGAAGAAAGAAAAAGAAATGAACATCTTGGGTGAGATGCGGGGTGAGTAAACTATCAATAATTTTATTTCTGGAGTGAACTAATCCTTTAATTATAACTAATTCTGACATTTTGGAATGTTAGTACAAGATAAACCATTTAATACGTGTGATAAAACAAATTAAAAAGGCACCTGGACACGGGTCTTTAGAGTCCCCTACCTCGACCACTGCAGTTCCTAATGGCTAATCCTTATCCTATGTTTAGCATTTATCCTTGGCAGGCCTCTTGCACCAGTTGATATGCACAAGAACACAAAGTAGATATGACTTGTGCACGTGTGCTGAGGCAGCACAGAATTTGCAAATGATCGACTGAAACTCTCGCACTCAAGCTGGGATGAAAAGAAGGAACCTACCGTGTCTGAGAATGCAGAGCAACACAGGGCTTTTTAAACTTATTTATATCCACGTAAATTGTTTAAAAGATTCTTTGCAGGAGACAGGAAGCACTTCATGCTCCTAGCAGCCTTATGTGAGAGAGATGGTCCCAATTAGGAACCACAGAGTTTCCCAGGAGCTCCCAAAAGACACTTCAAATCTCTACTTCACCAGTATGAACGCCATCAAACCGACCGTCAATCATCAAGACCGCAGCCAGACAAAGGCGAGGAAGGAAAGGTTGCTTTCAACCATGCTGGGACTTGTGTTATGATGTCACCATTTTGTGGTCTGTCTAATGGCTGACAGGCTTGGCATCGCCATCACACGGCACCTGTCACGGTTGTTCATATCACATCGGGGAGCGGACAATGTTTAGCCTTGGATGGCATCCAGTCGTTTTTTTTTCTGCTTTCCCCCAACAATAGGGCAGACAAGCTGGTGTTCAGTTGAAAACTGCAATCTTCACATCCATCGTAACAGCACCACAGAGCCAACTGCAAATGGATGTAACGTTTACTGACAGCTGGCAAGCCGAATTTCTGGTCAGATTTATGGACTGCTGCCACGGGCTAAATGAGGGTTTCTATCACAGAAGAGATGCGCTAGACACACATGTTGTTTTGATGGAAGAGAGGATTCGTCTATAAACTGCTCCAGAACTTCAGGAAACAAAAATAAAAGTTAAGGTCTCAAGGACTTGCACTTGAGGGACCAAGACAAGTAAAATGACTTGGGGGTTGATCTCTCATCTTATTTCGGTCTTATTTTCCCATGTTCCCACTTGTCGAGAGCAGAAGAGGCATTATGTCAGTCATAATAGTAGGGGGTGTTTTCAGCTCATTACTGACCCCTCCTGGAAATGGGAAAAGTCATTTCATTGAGTAAACAGGTGGATGTAATCTGTCAGAAGAAAAACAAAATCAAACAAAAAGTAGGCATTGCTTTTCAAAATCCGCCTTCATTTTTGGCGTCAATTTCTGCTGCCAAGAAAGCTTTGTACCTCCAGTTGTGCCTGCCAATTAGCCCACATACATTGGCAACCTGGCAGGGCTAAACAAGCTTCCCTCCCCTAAAAAAAATAATGAGGCTCTTCCCCTTAAGGCTGACAGCGTTCCCGACCAGCCCGGTCTCGGAACGCTCCTTCCTGCCGGCCGAGCGAGACGGAAATGAAGCTGGAGTTTGGGATGAAGGGAAATTGGTCTCCAGTGGGCTGAGATCAGCCTCTGTCCAGCTCAGCGCCTGTGAAGTCCTAATGATGGTGGAGCCGTCAAAGCCTCTGCGCGGGCGCAGCCACACAGAGGTGACAGGAAGATGGCTGATTAAAGAGGAAACTGGGACATCCCAGCTCTCTGAGGACAGATGAAATGCGAGCGGCGGCTGTTGGCACATTTGTGCTCTCTAAAGTGAGAGGAACTCTGGGGAGGGCCGGCGAACAGGAACTGATGGTGATCGGGTTCCGGGCTAACACTGTATGAAGAGTTTAAACATAGGTATCTACAAAGTATTTTACGTGTGTGCGAATAAAGCATTTAACTGAAGCTCTGTTTGCCTATTGTAATCATTCTAAAATTGTATATGCAATAGTTTTTACCAACATCCTTATCCTGGGTGTTTGTTCATCAAGTCGAAATTAGACACCCTAACTTCCTTTTCTTTTTGCCTTCTTCATTGCCCAAACGGTTCACAGTTGGGAGTTAGTAATAGTGATGTTTGCCTTGGCAAGCTTCAATAATGAGCTCCGCATAATTTCTTCACACCATGCAGCTTAATTTTTTGCTCATTTGAGCCGATAAGTAAGGAATTAGAAAAGTGTTAATGAGCTATTAAGTAAAATGCTCACCATTTCATCCTCACTTAGTGTTGATCAAACAAACTCACTTGATACAGGTATAGTGCCATGCTGTGCGATGAACATTACTGCCATAAACCAAAAATCACTCTACAGTATATACACACTCCACATGCAAGCCCTGCAGTACTAAAAACGCATGAAAAAGGAAACACTCCATTTCATACAAGTGCGAAAACCAAAACATTACAACAAATGACAACAGCAAATTTGAAAGAAAAAACAAAATAGAATTGATGTTCTAAAAATAACACCTTCATGCAGCACATAACCAATGAGGAGTGAGCTCACGGTTCTGGACCCTTCCACTTGGTCGAAAGCAAAGAAATCTGATGCTCAGAGAAAAACATGGAGTGTGAAAAGGGGCAAGCGGAGATGGGGAGAGTCCTGTTACCTCTTCTCCAAGTCTCCTCAGCAGAGGAGATGAGGATGAGGAGGTCAGGATATGGAGTTTATGTGCTTTTCATGGATATAAAGAAGGGGTAGTTGTTATGAATGAACCTTATCTGAACATTCCCATAGCGGGATTTAGAGCAGACCGCTGTGGTTCAGAGAATAAAAGCCTTCCCTACTGACTCACTCAGCTTTACTCTGATCAAAGAGGGTGCTGGGCTAAAAAAACAACTAAAAAAACTGCCCAGTTACATTGGCTTCAGATAAGACAATTTAGCCGAAATACTAAGACATCATAGCATGAAGTTTATCATCATGCTGTTTTGTTTCATTCAGGGATAGTTTATCAGCAGTGGCTTACTTGGTGAACAAGTTAAGCCAGCTGTCTGCGATTCCTCCCTTAAACAGATTTGTCTCTCAAAGGAAATTTGGGACCGAGTAGTTCCAAGCACTCCATGTTCCATCATAGAGCCATTAAGCTTCTAATGGTATAACAAGAGCAACTCGAAAGAAACGAAAAAATGCAATCGTGCTGTCAGGATAATGGGTTGCAGAGAAATCACAGTGTCGCTATATTGGATGAGAAAAGAATATTGAGCAACATACAAAATTGAACCTGTGGGGTTTGTCTGAACCAATTTTTTGGAGTCTTTACAACAGAGGCCAGGGGAAACTTGCGGGAAAAAAACTAATTAGATTACTGGTAGTTCAAAGGACAAAAGACAAAACTATCGCAACGTGTTAACAAGTTCGGTCGGCCAATTTTCCAGTCGATTTTCATTTATAAGCTTCATTTACATCGTTGCTGAAGAGTCAAAAGACTGGGAGTCTCTCAGCAAGTTAAAAGCCCTGCCGACGATTTCGCACTGCCTAAAAACATTGCTCAGTTGGCGAGGAAGCTTCTCATGCCTTTGGGAATGACTACTGAAGTTCTTCTGTGTCAGATTAGAAAAATGTCGATCTTTTGTGACAGGAAATCAGAGAAAAATAAAAAAAGGAAGTTGGCAGAAGGCATGGAGATTTTGGTGTGACACTTCAGACCAATATCGTTTTGAGTTGGCTAGTGGGATGCCACCTTTTGATCCCAGTCCAGAGCTGTTGCGAGACTCGAATAGGGCTTTTAATAGGGCCTTCCAAACAGCTCGGCAGGAAATGATCAATTAAACGATTTTGTGACATTTAAGCAAGTACGTTCGGATAAAAAGTTGTATTTCGAAGTCGGTTTCCTTCCTCTGAACCCTCAAGATCATTAAAGCTATTCAAAACAAGTCCATCCATAAGGTTCATTCAATTCTCACAGAGCTCACAGCACAGGACGCAAATGAAAAGGGTGCATGCATGCTCCCACCATGACCACACCTGGTGGGGGCGTGGCCGGGCGGGGCAACCAGGCAACAGGAAACACAATGACAGACAGAGATCTCTACCTGAGCACCTCCGAGAGAGAGGAGTCGCTGTCATCCGACCTATAGGGCAGAACGGCAGTTGGGTTAGGGGAAGGCGGGAAGAGTCAGTAGAAGACAGAGAGGGAGGGGGAGGAGCCTTTCAGGAAGCAGGCGGGAGCAGAGGGTGGGGCTGGAGCAAAGGGGGAGGAGTTAGCAGGAAGGTAATGCAAAGTTCATCGGGTGGGGTTACTGGTATAACACTCAATGTTAACAGGAAGAGCCCACTCCACACCTGAGCTCTAATCCATGTTTAGAAGCCTCACAGTGATGTGTTTCCAGAGCTTGTGTTGTTGTAATAGATGCACATCTGCACATCCCAATTCACTCGGCTATTTGATCTGAGCTATTTTTATAATGATTATCAACGAAACGAAACATGCCTCTAATAAAAAAAGGGCAGTGTTTAAGTGAGATGTATTTTCAATACAGTTTTTTTGCTTTTTTTGGGCAGCATCTCTATTGAAACACTGTAGCACTCTATGCTAAATGGCTTTCGCTATTCACAGACATAATATAGGCTACAAGTACATGAGATTCAAAGCCGCATGTGCCAGTCATCACTCACACTTTACACTAAGTGCTTTTATGTGAAACTGGATGATTGCTGATGTGCAGAGAATAAAATATGAATGGTTCACAAACTTAAGTGGTATCCTTTCATAAACAGAAATTATTTTTGGACGCACGATTAAACATAGACTTAAGACTTTTGTGATTTAAGACTAAAATGTCAAACTAACCATGTCTGTGCAAATTTACTTCAAATGAAACGTATATTAAACTGATCAATATTACAAAATATTTATTTTTCATAAATACATGCTGTTCTTTCAAAACTTCTATTACTCACAGAATTTTTGTTTTTTTAAGTAGCACACTAACAATAAGTATCTCATATTACAATAGCTATGTTTCCATCCACCTATTTCTATGCGCATTTTGGAATATCGCAAAAAAAATAAATAAATAAATAAATGGAAACTGCAAGATGCGCATAAATTCTAAAAGTGCTCATCAAAAACATATGCGCACATGTGAGTAGGATGAACTTTTTATCCGATTTGAAAAAATGCACATAAACAACAATGTAAACACATTTACCGAATAAATTCCTCCATGCGTACTGAAAAAGTCACGTGACTTTGCGCTATGAGACGCGATAAGTTCACGTCTCGTTCACACATTCTGAAATAGATGAGCAAAGTCTGCCGTCTAAGTATCTTTGTATAATTTCTCTCTTACACAACTGCGTTCCCAAACAGCAGCATCCTCCTTCAAAAGCAATGACAGCATTTATTGTGTTTTGTCAGCTCACTCTGAGCCGCAAATAGGCTAATAATATATAAAAATGATTATATTCAGTGCCTTCTCCCATATTCTTTATATTTAGTGCCACAGTTTACCAGAAAGTGACATGTGTTTTATGCGATATACCAGTTTTGCGCATTCGTTTAATTTGAATCTTTGGCTGGAAACATAGCTAATGATTGGAATGGAGTAGCAGCTGTTGAAAATTCAGCTCTGCCTCTTAAATGTATATAAAAATAGAAAACAGTTATTTTCTATTGGACAGATCCACTAGTTGGAGACTTAAGAGTCAAAAGAAAAACAATACAAACCCCAGGCAGTGCCTCGATCGCATTTGATTGGCTGAAATGTAAATGAAGTGTCACGCTACTTTAAAACACAGACTCAGGCAGACTAAAAGCAAAGAAACTTCTGACATGCGCGCACGCTTATTTGAGAAACAGATTAATGAGAGTGTGGCCAATTGACAGGACACTTTTATTCGCTGACACCAACACCGATCTGAATTATGATGAAGGTCTATTAATATTGGCCTGAATAAACGTCTTGTGTCTGCTGTCCGGTTTTGTTATTCTATGCTAACCCAGGCAAAGACTTAAAGGCTGTCAGGATTCCAGTTTAATCAAGTCAGCGCCGCCCATTAGGGACCAATCAGTAATCAAGCGGAGAAGTGTCTCATGGGCTAAAATAACTAAGATCACGCTATAGCGTGTGTATATATAATGAGAGCGATGCACTGAGTGTGACTGACATGCACATTAACAGGTGAGACTATTCATGTAAAGATGCATCAATATACATGAGAAAGGATCTAATTAAGTTCTAAATAAAAGGAAGTGTTAAAGGAGGAAGTTTATTAGCACTGCATAACTGTCAAAGGTAATTTTTTATATTATATGATGACCAGTCAAGTTCCATCTTTAAAAATGTTACTATGGTGTTGATACTGTATGAGCACTCTAATACAAGTTAACCCAGAAAGGCGTCCACTGACCCAATAGTGTGGTCTTTTTCTTTTCTTTTTTTTTTTTGGAGACAATTAAAAAAAAAAATGTATCTCTATTACTTTTATATTGTTATCTAATGGGGATTTTATCAGTTGATAGTCAAAAGTTTAGACACACCTGAATGAGTATTTCTTCTTTATTCCTCAGTATTCAGACTTAAAATTGTTAATTATCATACTAAAAATATTATTAATGCTATATAACATTTAGCAAAAACGTTCAATGTACTTTACAGATCAACTAGAGCCGTCAGACTCAGCCAGCATGTTCTGACTTTTATTTTGAAATAGTGAAGCACATGTAAAATCATGAAACGAATCAGTAAAAACCTTTGCCTAAATAATTCATCTATTATATAAAGCTTTTGAGGAAAATGTTGGATTCTCTGTTTGTGTTGCTGCATGAACTTGAAGCACATCTTTTTGTGTTTGTTAGAGGTTGAATTAACATCAAATAATGTCATAATGCTTCTGAATATGATGTATATTTAAAAATTATTTGTAAAAAATATGTTTTAGGTCTCTCAAAAATACTGGTGGTCATCTAGTGGAAACCTCTGGTACTGCGCTTTGTTTTTTTTTTTTTTTTAGATATCAACCTCAAATTTGTTCTGGTTTTGGTATTCTGCAATGGGAATGCTTTCAGAAACTTTTCAGGAAATATTTTTCCACTTCCGCAATTATCTTTGCAACCGAGTGTCTTCTTTAAAAGACACGTGTTTCATGTGCTTCAAAGCATTTAAGAGTTAAAACGAAGTATGAAAATGTAATTTCCAGGTCAGTTTCTATGCTCAAAAAGTGGAACCGCCAGTCACCTGGTTAACATCTCTTACACTCTTATAAAAGTAATAGTGTACTTCTATAAGTTTCGAGGTCTGAGGCATCACATACGCTCACAATTAATGCCGGAAGAGTTGCACCATCAGGGGTTTGTTCAAATCTCTAATTCTAAGTATGAGCTACAGTAATAATGATGCTTGCCTTAGCAAATAGTGCTAATTATGGTCATTTAACACAGAACACAAAATTACTGTGCGAAAGGTGGTTGTATGACTTGGAACAGGATAGATAGCAAACCAAATGCTGTAAACAAACTACGGAATAGCGCGGCCTGGTAGAAATTACATTAAGAGAAATCTACAGTCTGCTACCATATGTGTCCTATCCCACATTCACACACACACACACACACACGGGGGAATGCAATATTCGAGGGGTTGGAGAAATAATGAGATAAATCCCTGACAGGCGCATCAAATGACCAATTTAGTTCTCTACGGCAATATCAGACACTGCTGATTCAATTATGAAAAGAAAGTGCAAACAAAACCCATCTTCAGAGGGTGGAATAATTGGTTATTCTACCCTAATGTGCCCACTTGTGGTGTTATAATGAGAATTCACAGGAGCCGAAGAACTGACAGTAGCTTCTTCTGTCGGCTTTGAGTTATACTAACCATTCAACTGCAATTAGAGATCGATACTGCCTGCGGCACACACAGGGTTAACGCTGAGGTACCGAACTAGTGGATTAAAATACTGTAATGAAGCATTCGGAGTAACCTGACAGAAAGCATAGTCATTTACTTATTGCTGAAGGAGAAAAAAGACGAGCTGGGTGGAAAAGGAAAGCAATTAAATACATCTGGAGAACATGTGGGCTTATGCAAAATCCCATGCTCAGGTACGATGAGGAATTAGACCCTAAAGGTAAATCAGATTTTTTGTAAATCAGGAAAATAAATAGTTCATGCTCTGTGTGTGTTTGTGTGTAACTCACTTGTCGAGCGCTGAACCCTGACTCTGGTTGCTTGTCAGCCGGGAAAAGACGTTGCGGTCGTTGCGTGTTCGAAGAGGAGGGGAGGAAGGAGGGGTGTAGCCTATTTCTGGACTTCTGACATTAAAAAAAGAAAATCAATACACACAAAAACCAGACTGTTTGATCAAAATAAAGACTGAAACCTGATATTTTAAAAACAGTAAAAGCTAACCTGATACACACTTTACCATTAAATATTAACTGCATCTAAAATAAAAGTCTTTTTACATAATTGTTTACATAATATATGTACTGTATATATGTATATAAATACACACTAATAAAATATACATTTAGAAAATATTTACATGCATACACATACACATTTTCCTTAAATATATATATATATATATGAAATTACAGGATGTAATACAAAAACCTATTTTGAATGGGATTAATCATGATATGTTACCATCCATCTATGGACCATTTCCCTTTACAATGGTAGATTTATACTATATATTTTAGTTTGCAAAAGAAACACAGTTTTTTTTATATTGTCTTTTTACAATATGTCTAAAAAAATATTTCTAAGAAAACATCTTTAGGCACATATTTGTGTATTTTTATTACTGTACCATTGATTCATTGAATTACTGACTGACTCATTCATTCAGCCATTTATTTATGTGTTTATATGTAAGCTAAAGCGACATTAAGACACCACACAAAGATGCAACAAATAAAGTAGACGGAACAGTAGTCTTTCACATCAACATTAATCCTAAAAAATGTGCCTGTCTACCAAATGATGAAATAATGAAACTGTTACAAATTGTCCAGATCTGAGCTGGAAACCTCAACATGGAATCATTATTTGGCAGGTTTCTTATGATGAAGTTACCTATATGGCTGGCCTCGGTCGTATGACTGCCTCCTTGTTAAGGGAGATGTGTCAGATCCTCTGGATTGCCTTGGGCTGAAACATCATCAGCATACAAATTATGTTACGTTCATAATAACTGAATAACTGCACGGAGACAGAATCCAGAATTCTGATCACACCCTGATCCCATATAACGGAAAATAATTGATTTCGGTATGTGAGGGTTTTGCCTGACAGTTCCACTCACAAAGTGTGTCCTCTGACTGGCAGGCTGATGGTTCGAGACACCAGATCTCTGGAATAGACGTCTTTGAGGAGCAGGCCGTTCTCGTGGATCTCTGACAGAGAAGCCAGGGACTTAGTGATGTTCTTGGAGGAGAGGTCCAGAATCGGGCCCAAATACTCAGCGGACACTGCCTTCATTTGTGCAGACAGTCGAGGCTCAACCTGTGAGAGGAGATCTTTTAAAACACCACACTGCCATCTGCTGGTTATAACACACAGAACAGAAAAGAAGTGCTGCTCTCCAATGCTTATCATGAGCACATTCAATGTAGTCACTGTGCCTTAGACACAATATTGTACCTTCATCTTAAAGTCATCTTGACTCGCAGACAACTTCATCTGGGAGAAACTGTAGCAGGAATTAAACAGTAAAGTTTCCATTTAGATTTGATAGATTACAGTACTTCTTGATAGCCATCTGTAAGAATGTGTTCATACCCGCCCTCTGATGCCTGACTGAACTCGGACGCATCCTCATCTGTGCTCGCATAGCCATTCTCTGAGGAATATACAAACAAAATGAAGAATTTTACACCATAATTACAAACAAAGCTGCGAGCAGAGATTGCCAGTCTTCAAGCGTTTTTTTAGGGATTTAAGCAAATACAAGAAAAGGCATTATGTATAGTGTTATTAAGCAAATGTAAATCAATCGTGAGATATTCCTCACCTTGCTGGACATTGTGGATAAGTGCTTGGAGCTCAGGGATACACTCTGCCTTTTCTCGGAGGGCATCCAGGATCATGTGATTTTGGGACGAGCCAATCACATCCGTCTGTCGCAGCTGACCCTCCAGCAGCCGAATTTGAGCCTCTTTTTGAGCAGCTTGTAACCCCTATATACATAAACACACATCTAGATGTATATATATATTTAAATAAGTCTCTTCTGCTCACCAAGGCTGCATTTATTTGATAAAAACCAATCAAGAAATAATGTTTTCAAATATTTTTCCAAACACATTTATTCATGTGATTTAAAGCTGAATGTTCAGCATAACGTAACGCGTCAGAAATCAATCCAATATTAAACATCTTTCTTAGTTACAGTGAAAACAGTGCTGCACGTTTGTTACAACCCTGATTATACGATTCTTTATTGTGTTTGATGAATAGAAATATATTATATTTGAAATATAAATCTTCTCTTCATCGTCACTGAAAAAAGCCTGGACTTGCCTTGTCAATAGAGGCTTTGAGGAAGTAGTCCAGGAGAGCACGAGCTTCAGCTAGCGAGCAGGAACTGATGACCACTGAGGTGTCCACTGAGTCCAGCTCATCCTAAAACAGACACATGGTTTGACCAATATCAAACTACGTACAACAAGCAAGCAGTGATTTCTGAAATCTTGTGTACCTTGGTCTCCTCGATCTGTACGATGGTGGCCTGGCAGTCTGACAGACTGTCGCTGATGTAGTCCATGTTAGCGTTGAGAACCTCAACCTCCTCGTTCATCTCCTGCAGGAGCCTCTCCTCCTCATCCTCTCCGAAGCCCTCGTTCAGTAACTTTTCTCTCTTGCGCAACAGCGCCTCCTGCTGCATGGACAACTCCTCACGTTTCTGGAGGTAAGGGACATTTGATCAAGCAGAGAGTTCTTTGGTGCTGAACGGTTACATTGTTACACACACAAATCATTGATTTACAAAAACGCACAGGGTTTCAGAAGATCACAGGGACTGGTAACGAATACATGCAAAATCACCTTAATGAGGCGATCCATATCAGCTTCCACATTAGTGATGGTCATTCTCTGCATCACAATGTCCATGATCCTCCTCTCCAGAGACTGCCACTTCTGACGGGCTGTCTTTGAAAAACTTGTGCTCGCACTCTTTCGCTGGAACTTCTTTCTGCTACTAAAAAATAAACAAATACAGATATACATGATGAAAGTCACCTCATAGACCTAAGAGTGACCTTACAATGTCATAGATTCACCTTTTAAAATGTGCAATTCACTTCTATAACATGAATAGAAGTGTGACAAAGAGATAAAGTTACAAAAGATTTCTGTTTGAAATCAATGAGCTTTAGAACTTTCTACTCGAAGAATCAAGAATCTCCAGAAGGAGAAAAGTGTATACGAAAAACAGTATCCAAAAATATATATATATATATTATTCATTTATAATGAATGTGAGTTCATGCCTGCAGAACTCAAAACTTGTTATATATATTTGAAGTTGTACATTTTTTTGAATTGTAATTAGATCTCTCAATATCACCGGTTTTAGCTCAAAAAAAAGTCAGCCTCATCGACTTGGGGACTTAGCGACTTAGACGTAGGCATCACTGACCTGGCCAGGTTTGCTCCAGTCCCGTGGCTCTCATTCTCTCCCAGGAACCCATTGAGTTTGGTGTTCCACTGGCGTATGATGCTGGACACCGAGCGAGTGGACTCGTGCTCGGAGGAGGTTGTGGTGGTGCTGGCTGACAGCTCTGCTCCAGAGTCCACATTGGTCAGTCTGCGGGTCACACGTCCGGCCACACGCTCTGACATGGGCTTGGTCAGCCGCCTCAGCGCCGTCACCTCCTGAGTCTTCCTCCGCAACACCATCTCCTGCTGACGCTTCTGGGACTCCAAAGCTCGGATCTGATACTAACAGAGCACAGAGAGAGGGAGCAAATATGCTTAAAATGACAACTCTGTCAGTAATTACAGTTCCAAAGAACACAAATTAAGATCTTTTTGATGAGATCAGAGGGCTACCTGGCCCTCCATAGACAGCAACACAACTGAAATGTTCCAGGTCCAAAAAAGTAGTAAAAACCTCAATAAAAAAGTCCATGTGACAAAAGCTCTAAGTTGAGTCACTGATGTCACATGGACTGTTTTACTGAGGTTTTCACAATGTTTCTGGAACATTAAGTCATTTTGGGGTGAACTATCCCTTTAACACAACATGATAAACACTCGTGTTTTTAAAGGTGACTTGGGCAAACCTCTTGTCGCCGCTGCTCTTTCTTCAGTTGTGCGATTTCTCTGTTTCTCTTGGCATCAATCATCCTCCTCCGCTGCTGCTCCTCCTTCATCTGCTTCATCAGCGCCACCTATGGTTGAGAAGAATCCCAAGCACTGTGAGAAACTACCTAGATGCAGCGGTGTCTATCAGTAAAAAGAGTAGTGCTGTTTCTATTCACATAATGTGAACATTAGACATATAGTATGCGATATTCAAATATTGCATACCATTAAAACAAGAATGTAGTTTATGAATAATATTAGGTTATTTTTTAATTGCATTCTGTCAACACATTTTTTACTGTTTGCACGGCTTATTAAATAAGTAAAAATAGAGGTATTAACAAGCAACAGGCAAGTTAAGCGTGCTGCATTATGGGATAGACTTTTTTTTTTAAATAACATGTTTAATAATATCTGGATGCAAAAAAAAAAAAATAAACAGCAACGATTAACAGAAATATTGTAACTTACCATATGCAATTTATGTAATCATGTGATGCAAAGCTGTATTTGTAGCTTGCATGACTCGTTATTATTGTCACATGATCCTTCAAACATCACATTTATCAGTGTTAAAAACAGCTACTTAATATTTTGGTGGAAATCATCATGCTTTTTTCAGAGCTATTTCTTAATAGAAAATTTAAAGGAACAGCACTTATTTTAAATAATCTTTTTTGTAACAATACAAATGTCTGACACTTTTGATTGATTTAATGCATCCTAACTGTAAGAATTTCCATCTAAAACTTATTAGAAAAAAATATCACTTTTATATATATTTTATAATTTTGTAGTATTCTATAGCTGTCTATATATGCATCGTTTATTCATTTGTTCTGTTTAATAATTTTAGTTATTTCAGTAAATAAACTAAATTAGATTGAGAAATGGTGCAACTGGCTGAAATAAAGTTTTTAAAAGTAAATGACGACTTTAATTGTTATGGTGTTTTTGCTGTTGTTGTTTTTAGGTTTTATTTAGTTAGTTTCTTAGCTATAATAATCCTGCCCCAAACATTAGAACATTCATCTATGTGTATGCAGCCGCTGTTTTAACACTGGGGACTTTCTCCACTACCAGCATACAAACTTTCATGCAAACTGGGACACATTTTATACCTGAGGAGCAAAAATTCTACACTCATGGGAAAAACTGGCCCTTTAATTACACTCTTAAAATAAAAGTTGGACACAGTGAATGTCTTCATTCCCAATTACACTCGATTATCTCTGCAGCTGATGAAACCAAAGAAACGTTTTGGTTTTTGGCCTCAAGGGGGCGGTGTATTTCTGAAAATAGAGCTCCAGCTCACCTTGGCCTTCTTCATCTCGGCCACCTCAGACTGCAGTTTCTTGAGCTCCCTCTCGTAGCGGCCCTGGTTCTTCAGCAGACGCGCGTGCTCCTTCTGAGCGGCCTGTAGCTTCAGCAGGTCTCGGTTCATCTCCTTCAGACGCTTCTCGTAATCCGACTTGACCTTGCTGGCTTTCTCATCAGTGTAGTTCTCCATGGACACTAAAATCACACAGAAAACCAACTGTTACTATCATTTATGTTCCAAAGATGAAAACACTAACTTCTTACAGTATATGTTTGGAACAACACGAGGGTTAACTAACCCTTTAAAACACCTATTTATATACGTCTGGGCCATGTAAAAATCCCAGAAACACATGACAAACAACGGAAGTGATTTCTTCACAGAGACTCACTGAGGTTGTGCAGCACGCGGTCTCTCTCCAGCTGTGTGTCTCTGATCTTGTTCTGGAGCAGAATCAGTTTCTCCTCGTACTGGCTCTTCAGCGTCAGGAGCCGCCGCTGACTGTTCTCCAGCTCATCGATGAGTCTCTGCTTGATCTCGATCTCACACGTCAAGTCCGCAAGATCAGCCTGTAAGCTGACTGAGAGATGAGGAGCCACAGGTCACAAGGTCAGTGAAAATGAAAGGGACTGCCCGGACGTTTGTAATAAATGTTATCGAATTAAATAGAGCCATTTGTCTTGCATCCCACCCATCTCCTGTATCTCAAATTGCTCTTATATTTTCTGTCTATAGTATTAAACTACCCTTACCAAAAAGTATTATAGTTCACGTTTGTTTTATTAAGTATACTTAAGTAAAGTTCAAGTATACTTTAAATATACATTATGTAGTAAGTGCACAAATATCAGTAGTAGTCAGTAGTAGTATACTGATAAGTACACTATTTCAACTAGATTCAAGAAATTCTGTCCAGGTGATGTGTACTAGTGCCCCCTAATATATATAACAATCAGAAACTGATTCTAGCAGCACAAGAATAGCTCGAACATATTTAGGTTTTAAGTTTAAGTGTACTTAAATGTCATCATTTTAGACATTATGCAATTTTTGCTGGATGCGCCCTCTTGAGACCTCCGGAGAGACCCCAAAAGCTTTTTCCAGAACAGAAATGATGCCTTTCAATTTAAATATGAATCATGTTTTAGTTCAAAAATCGAATTTAGTTTTTTAGCCGATCTGACATTTCAGAATGCACCTTTTTCATCCGAGTCCGAGTCCGAATCCACCAGACTCTCATCACTGTCAAACCCGTCCTCCTCTCTGGTCGTCTCTTCCTCCTCCTCCTCCTCATCACAGCCGCTCTCGCCATGATCATCCTCCTGAAGAGGAAACATGCCATCCTGCACAGATGTGCAGAAATCAAACCTTAAGTCTGTCTTTCACACTCAACAACCCACTAAAAATAATTCTATACCATTTAAAAGCTTGAGTAATACTTTACTAAAAGCCTTTATGTAAAAAGCATTATAAAGAGTTGTTATGGGGTGTCATACATTATAAATACTTTCACAATGTGCATTGTAATACATTGCATCTTGATGTAAATAATAAGAAGCGAATTAAAAGTGCATGATGTAACAATGAACTGAAGTGTTATTATGTATTACCTGAGGTTACGATTATTCATGAGATTGCACAATTACAAACTACTTTTGTAACGCATTATACATAAAGTTTAAGATCAAGTTCATTTATTTATGAAGCACGTTTAAAAACAGCCACAAGACTGACCAAAGTGCTGCACAATAAAGGTCTCTATATATATTACACATAATCATTTGCATCTTAAAATGCTACAGCTTTTTTTGTGTAATAAGAAAACTCAATGTGTTTGAGAAAAGGTCATCTAGCCATGTTTTATTGTCTTTATTATGTCTGTTATATCCCCACTTACTGTTCTTTTATGATTTTATTATTATAAAACACTCAGCATTACGAATGTATTTTTTTACTCTTTCAGCACAGCTTCATTTTCATAAAAGAGTTTTTTTTTGTTTTTTGTTTTTATTCTTTAAACTAATTTTTTCCTCCACATTGCAACATTATTTCTTTTCATATTACAACTGCATTTTCATAAAACTGCAGTAAAATGCTATTTAATATTTAACTAAATATTAAACCAGTATCTGTGGTATGCAATTTATATATATATATACACAATCCATCTCTCTTTGTTAAAAGCAGAGCAGCTGAAATGTAGTGAATCTCCTTTCTCTCACCTCCTCAGGTTCATTATCAGAGTCTCCATCTCCATTTTCTCTTCTCTCTACATTTTCCCTGCTCAACCCATTCTCGCCCTTTTCTCCATTTTCTTGAGGAAAAAGCTTGGCCCTCTTCTTCAAACCTTTCTCTTTCTCAGGACTGAAAAAAAAGGTGATCTGTTATTTAAGTTCCTACAGACAAATACATGCATAAACAAAGCACTGATGCAATCAATAAGACATTTATCACACAGTAGTTTGCATGCTAAAAAATAAGGGATCGGGCCATAGTTACACCAATATTGGATGCAAACGTCATTAAATAGTCATATAAAGGCACCACAGGGACTCATTCAGTAAAGAGATTTATCCTGGGTCTTCTGTTCTTCAGCCTTTGCAGGTCAGCAGAGACTTCAGGTAGTAATTCTGTAGTACCGGGCTCACAAATTGCCCATGGCCTCTCTCCCATTACAGCCACATTAGAGCCAATCTGAGAGCGGGGCGTTATGACTAGAGAGTCATATTCATAATGACAGACGATTTACTGAGAGATACTTGTGTCTGTGCCAGCTTGCTGTCTTTACTTTGAGTCGGTCAGGACATACTGGCACAAACACAGAGATAAATCTAATTCTGGCAGATTTTACAGCATCTTTTTGGCTCAGTAACATAAAACAGAAGAGGACAAGCACATTAAAGTCTTCCAAATACCCACTTAGTGGAATAAGCTACAAGACCTCTGCTACCATCAGAAGAGAAGTGTCAAGACCATCCGAGACGTCCTGGAGCAGGGTCTCTCATTTAATCACTCATGTAATAGCATTATTAAATTCATCTTTGCTGTGCATTTAATTATATATGTGATCATAAGCATATTTAACATTTTTATAACTTTGGTGTGTGTATGAATGCTTCGAGACTAATCCCATTCAAAATAAAAGTTTGGTTTATGTAATATATGCGTGTTTATTGAGTACTGTGTACATTTATTATATATATATATATATTAAAAATAATGCATAAGTAAATAAAAATAATTCATATTTCAATTAATAAAATGAAAACATACAAAAATAAATAACATTACAAAAAAATACTTAATATTGAAAAAAGTGTAAGCATTTATAAATAAATGAATAAGCATATAAACGCATGAATGAACAGTTTAAAAAATTGATCAATAAATCAATTCAAATAAACCTCACCTCTTCCTCCTCTGATTCCTCTCTTTCTTCTTCAGCCTCTCCACATCTAATTTGGCTTGACGAATCACATCTGTCATCTCTGCGTCCATGGAAACGGAGGGGGAGGAGCCGAGAGGGAGGGCTGGAGTAGAGGGGTGAGAGGTTGGGTATGGAGAGCGGGCGGAGAGGCGAGACAAACTGCGCCTCAGAGACTCGTTCATGGCCTCGCTCTCCAGCAGCTTAGACCTGAGAATCACATACGAGTCATTGTTTTCAACCGCTCTGATGACAAATTCACATCCAACGTGTCATCGGTAGATTATCAGAATACCTCAGCTCTTCGATTTCTCGAATGTAGTTCTGGATTAGATTGCCGATCTCCTCGTTCGTTTCACCTGTAACGATAATTACCAAGTATTGATGTTTAAAATAGACTAAAAAAACCTGCAGCAGAACAATGAAGTTAGGATACAATTCTCTATTTTAATGCCTCAATAATGCAAGAATAATCTGGGAAAAAAGACACAAGTGCAGTTTATGTGGGGTTTCATGCTTATTCAGAAAACTGATTTCAAAGGGCCCTTTCCTATCTACCTTCCAGGAGTTTAGCTCCAACTCTAATTGGGCCTGGATCAAAATACTGCAGGACCAAGTCTGGCCATCACTGATCTACACGTAATCCCTTCTCCAGCCACTAGAGGTCTCTCACCAGTCTTAGTGAGCAGCAGGTTGACTCCGTTGGTGAGCAGCTGGGTGACTCGCGTGTTGAGGTGGTCGATGGTTTCCTGCATGGCTTTGACCCGCATACGTAGAGTGTCATTCTCTTTTAGGAGCATGGAGTTCTCTTGAAACAGGTCGCTAAAACCTTCAGAGCCATCTTCGCAGGCCACTCGTTTTCCCTGAAAGAAATTCAAAGTCTGTGAGACGGACAGGTAGGCGCTGACCCCATCCGACCCGGGCAGCAATCCCCCGATCCTTTCATGCTCGGTCTCTCTGTCAGGGCGGCTCAAATCTTACAAAGCCATCATGGCTAATCGCTAACTTTTTCCGGCGGCTGTTTAACATCCAGGTCAGGCCGAGGCGCTAAGCTGCTGCAACGCTCCATTAACTCCAGCGAGATCCCATGAGCTGAACCATGTTATCATGCACAAGCCCACCGCACAGGCTTTCTCTCATCCCCTGGACTTAGCTAGAGAACCGACTGGGTGGTATTGAAGGAGAGAGGAGAAACAAGGAGTGTGGGTATGAACCAAGTTCACCTGACTCATTAACTTCCCCAAGTACTCTATTTGATCTAGTAACAGAGGAAGTGTTTAGCTTTTTGATACTTCAATGTCAGCTCAAATTGTTTCCTCTGTGGTAAAACAAACAAGTCATAAAATATCTTGACAAGTCAGTGAACTGGCTCCTGCTGCGCAGATCATTCTGGCGTGTGTCATGTGTCTGCTCTCCTGAGAACTCGAGCGAGCTGGTAAATCTGTCCTTCAGATTCGTCTAGAAATTAAGTCCGTCATTGTTCCAAGCCTATATTATATAATGTAAATATTGTATAAATGCAATTATGCATCACGTAAAAGCCATAAAGGTCCAACCCAACCCGGTACAAAAAAGGCTTTACTAGTTCATAGGAACTCGCAACCAATTCTTGGCGGAACTGGAAGATCCTATGATTCCTCTGATTAGTAGATACAGCATCACCACAAAAGTCTGACCCTAAATCCAATCATTAAGAGTAGAGCAGGCCATTTCAGACATCATCAAAAGCATAAGATCATAAGATCTTAATGCAAATCGCACGCCTCCTACAACATAGGGCTGCTGCGATAAATGGTGTTCACATCATGCAAAAGAGGTGCCAACATTCTCGTAATTAATGGAGACATTACACCTACAAACCGGATGTCTTCGTGCAACTGTGCAAAAGAGATGCAGAAACAGACGTGTATGATTCATAGGTAGAAAAGTCAACATGAAGGTCCAAACCTAACCTCACCCCCTCAAAATATGTAGGATAAAATGTCACCATGAAGGTCAACCCATGACCCTACCCCTAAAACTAAACTCAAGAAGTGTGTGAGTAACTGCGCGAAAGAGAAGATACGCATTTGCAACCAATTCATGATGGCATATACAAATCGAACATCTTTGTGTATGATTGTGTATGAATATGAATGTGCGAGCAGGTTGTCCAGGTTGGCTTTTGTTGGTGAGGAAAAGAAGCCTGCTGGAGACTAAAGGTCATTGCACACAGAGTGCGAAATTTTGCATGTTAAAAAATAAATACGACCTCACTCTTCCATCATCTTAACACAGTGCCTCCGAAACTGTCGTCCCTCATAAATAAAAAAAAAAAAAAGGTTTATTTTCTGCGTTTTCGCCTCCGTAGCATGCCTTTTGATGAGGAATACGGATAACGAAAATACGCACTCGACAATTTGGAACTCAGTGTTCAGTGGTCCTCCTTCTTACCGCTTTATACTCCATGATCTCCATCTGCAGGCGTGCGATCTCTGCTCGTAACGCGCTGATCTGCTGGCTGGTTTTGTCCTGGTTCACGATCACTTTGTTCTTGATGTTGCGAGCCCGATTGGCATACTTCAGTGTGTTCAGGGTCTCCATGAAGTCTCGGTCAGAGGGGCTCACGCAGGCTATCATCACGGTCCGACTACACAGATACGAAGCAGATGAGAGCGCAAGAGGCCAGGAATTCATAAGGGTCTTTCACAAACACGCACACAAGGCAGACAGATAAAACAGATGACAGATAAACACAAACACGCTTTCATGGACTGCACACGCTGCCCGCATATTTTTGTGGATGCGGCTGGGATTAAATGTCTTTAAGGAGCGCCTCTGTCTGCAGTCCCTCATGTTTAATTCAATCAACTCCCTCTCTGAACCCACATCATAAGAATATATGAGCAGCCTGTGCCGTCCGCTGTGGGCTGAGTGACCCAGCGCTGCGCCTCCACACAGATTGATGAAGTGCACTGTTAGCATGCATTAACCTTCAAGGCACAATGACTGCACTGTGCACCGAGACGTTTACAACTGTGTGAACTTCCATGGACAATCTGAGACAAACCGTCCTAACCAACGTCAGAAGCTTTCTAGACATAGCATCATATAGGGAACTAAGAAATGTAATGTTCATTTGCTGAAACTGATGCTTTGAAAATGCACATTTAAAAGGTAAAAAAAAAAAATCTTAAAATCTTAAGTAATCATGCCCTCTGTCCTTGCATGTGCATTATGAAGTAATTAGAGCTGTCAATTTAATCTTACATTTTTTAGATTCATTATTTTAAAATACAAATTAATATATTTTAATTATAAAATAATGAATTAAATACATCATTTATTTAAAAGCGGTCCCAGGTAATTATGCCCACCAACTCTGTATTATTTTGAAATAATTAGGGCTTTTAATTCAATATTAATTTTCTGAGATTAATTATTTAAAAATACAAATACATCATGTATTATATTATAATTATTATAAATAAATAAATTTGTGTTGTCAAACAATTAATCGTGATTAATCACACCCAAAATAATTTGTTGTACTGTGTATATTTATTATGTATATAATATTATTATTATGTATATTTATAGTTGCATATAAATTATTTTAAATAATAAATATGTTTATTTAAATATTTTAAATAAAATATATGTATGTGTGTGCTTATACTGTATTTACATAATAAATATACACAGTACACACACATATATTATTTATACAAAACCTTTATTTTGGATGCAATTAATAATTTGACAGCAGTAAAATTAATAAATATAAATACATGTTAATTAAAAAAAAACCTAAAATAAATAAAGATATGAAATCAAATCTTTTTTAACTTATCCTAATTATTTAGCCCTTTTTGTGTTTAAAGTCATCAAAATTCTAACAATATTTCATTAATTTATATACATTATAGTAAATGAGGTGGGGTTAGAAGTAGGAATGGTATGTAGTACCTTTAATTATCTTAATTTAACAGAAAATGTCAAATATAACAAAATAATGATGTGCATTTGGAGGGTTTTTTGTGTGGACTACAAGCTACATGAAGGATCTGAATAATGCTTTATTTGACATAACAATTGCAGGTGTATAATGTGTCTTGTAAGAGGTGTGGTACAGTAATTATAATTATCAGTTTCATAAAAACAATAGAAGTCAGTGGGAGGTCCACAAAGCCATCTTCAGTGCTACCTGAAAAACTTCATAGCTTCATGACAGGACTATTATGAACATCTTTTATATAAGTAAAAATGTCACAAATTAGGTGTATGGTAACCTATAGTAATTATAATCAGCTTAATTTAAGACAATAAAACTCAAAGGGAGTTACCTAGTGTGAACACGTGCACATCTCGACAGCAGCACTGCTCCAAAAATGTCTTTTGATTTGACAGTGTTCCTAAGAATGTGACACTTCTGGTGTTTAGGTGTGTGTCGGACGTTACCTGTTTCCTCCCAGCGAGTCCTGCAGCAGCCGTGTGAGTTTGGAGTCTCTGTAAGGCACATGGCCTGCCTTCTTGCTCTGATCTCCCAATGCACTGATCACATTACCCAGGGCCAGCTGCCAAACACACACACACACACACAGAGAGAGAGAGAGAGAGACCAGGTCACGCTCCATCGCATGCTGCTATCTAAGATTAAAAGCTTTTAAATGGGCTCTCCTACAAATGAGTAACTAGGCTTTAAAAACAATAGAGCTCTATTGGGCTCTGAGCTCCCCGAACAATGGTTCTTCTTGGCTCTCTTCCAGTCTTTAGCTCTACTTCAGAACTCTCGCACAATGTAATTACCTTTCCTTCCCTCCATCCACTTGGACAACTTTACCCAGCAAGACAGGGAGAGCGCAGTAACGAATGTAGAAGGATAATGAACTAGTGCAGCATAAATTTCACACCTTAGTTAGCATGGATAAACTTGACTCAGCTTAAAAAACGGTCACAATTATAATGAAGTCTATCGGACGTTGAAAATCCCTGACGAAGCCAGTTTTGTGGCATTGAGGTGTTGGCTCAGTGCTGAGAACCTGAGTGTTTATCTGGTCATGGTTAAAGGAATTGTTAACTTAAAAATTTCAAATCAGTCAAATGAAAATATGGGGATTACATTCGATATATACACTGTATATATATATATATATATAAATTTAAGAAGGAAAGAAAGGTACTGACCCCAAACGTGTGATATATGGTGTATACAGATTTCTAAAGCCAAATGATAGACCAATATTGAAATAATTGTGCATTCATAGAAAATCTTGCATTGTGTCATTCCATCAAAACACATCTTGATCAATAGGGTAATGCAAATCACCTTTAGATGACAGAATGCAAGCATGGCCCTGGGGAAAACGCAGTTGAGTTGCTAAAACTAACCCGGTGTACAAGCCCCTATACTCTGAATAGCACCCGTACCAGGCCACAGTTGATAGAGATGCCCTCTCTGGCTCTCTCTCCAGTGGCTCCTGTGCGCTTGAGCCGCTCTGACCCTGCCAGGTCCACAAAGTGAAACTTAGCAGTGAGGGTCTCATACTCTGGCTGAGAGATGGAGCCTTCAGACACATCGTTCATCTCTCCGTTCACCTGCAAGAGTAAAAACAACAACAAAAAAACACTGCAGCTTTGAGCCACCAACACAAGCATCTTAAATTACAAATGCCTTCACCGTTCCTGCATTTTCACTGTGAACTGACATGTTTCTAACGCCAGTGGTTT
This sequence comes from Enteromius treurensis, assembly GCA_032275025.1. Lineage (NCBI taxonomy): Eukaryota > Metazoa > Chordata > Actinopteri > Cypriniformes > Cyprinidae > Enteromius > Enteromius treurensis. The sequence goes on along the minus strand of JAUCMU010000013.1, from coordinate 2,996,946 downwards.
TATATAATTACTTTGTTTTGTACCCCAGCAGACTATCATACTTTCATACTTGCGACCTGCTTAAACTTGTTTATGGCTTTCCAATGCAGTAGTTTAGGATCACAGCTCTCCAAATGAGGAATGCCGTTTTAATGAACATTCACACGTGCTGTCAGATGTTGTTGGTAGTGCTGATGTGCCGTACCTGTGTCTGCGGGCAGACTCTCATCAGGCAGAGGTGGATGGTGAAGATGGCATGAGAGCGGGAGCTCTGGGCATTCATCTGTGTGCTGGCTGTGGTGCGGGAAAGAGCGCCCAGCTTCAGACACTGCAGCAGCTGAGGAGAGAAAACACACTGTACTGTTGTGCTGCTCATTAAAGCCTGCTGGTGTCCTCAAGAAATAAGAGCCGTTTAAAAATGAACAATAGAGTTATATTCACTTTCATAATCTGTCACGTTCTGAGTGAAAACAAAACAATGTAAAATTGTTGTTGTTGTTATTATTATAGAAATTATGTTGTTGTTAATAATAATAAAACACATAATAATAATTTTATTATTATTATTATTATTACTTATATGTAATACAAAATAAATATTAATAAAAATAAAATCTCAATATATAATACAACATAACATATTGTAACAATTATTATTATTATTATTATTATTATTATACTCCGCGAATACTACAATAATAATAATAAATATTAATATTATTATTATTATTATTATTATACAAATGCTGTTGATAATAAGAATTTTTATGAATATTACAAAATGAATATTAATATAAAAACCTAATAATAATAATACAATATAACGTAATAATAATAATTATTATTATTATAACAGCATTTACATCCACACACATATACATACATATACATATATATACACGTAAGAAAAATATATAAATATAACTGAAATATTATATTATATTATATTATATTATATTATATTATATTATATTATATTATATTATATTATATTATATTATTTTATATTATTTTATTTTATTTTATTCTAACTAATGACTCAGGCAGATATCTGACCTCCTCCTCTGAGCTGACCAGTCGTGAGGTCACTCCGGTGGTGTAAATGCCTCCGCTTCCATCCTCGTGGATCTTAATGTTGGACTTCCTTCCTCGAGCCTCGGGGTCACGTGTGCTGTCGAACAGGTCCAGGATCTCCTCATTATAAAGCTGCAAGACACATACACACACTTTGTGAACTTCAAAGGGCAAAGGTCAAAGAGGCCATGAATCCCAGAATCCTCGGGAATCCCAGAGACCACACAAGCTGATGCACAAGCCAATGATAAATATTAGTCACATAACTCAGAGGCAAAACTACAACTGAAGAGAGAATGAAAAAAGAAAAAAGTAGTAGACAGGGCTTTTCCCAGCTTCCCTCGCTTGAGGAAGTGACACCGAGGGACTTGATCAAAATCAATTCAGGGTTCAAAACTATAAATCAAACTGCTAACATAGAAAAAAAACAATGCGGAGAGTGCACAAATGAGTTCTGGAAAGGACAAGACTAATGAAATAAGGGCACTTTAATGCCCTATTAAAGCCACCCCAAGGGACGGCGATCGTTCACAGCCGCAGAACTTGGGACAAATCGGTAGAGTCACTCCCCGCGGCGAGCCGCGAATCTGCTGAACAAACAGCAGCCTGCGCCAGATCGTTAAAACACCCCGTTACAGGTTTAAACTCATTACCTAGGCAGGGACTTTACACGAGGAAGGGGCTAATCGGTTTACAGCTACACTGCTGTCTGTGCAGACTGCCAGCTGAGCGCCTCGTCTGATGACTGAGAGAGTCATCGAGAGCACATCCCTCTCAACCACACTCAGGTCCAGTCTGACTGACTGACTCCAGTCACACTGCAGAAACCAGTTCATCGAGCTGTGAATACAACAATGTTTGGAGTACTTTTATGAGGAAATACTATTTTAGTCTTAGAAAAGAGTAAGTATACAAGCTTATGTTATAAAGTAACTGCAAATTTTTATCTCACTTTTTCTTTTACTTAACTAGAATTGCAACTAGTAATTTATGAATAATTAAAGTTTTTGAAGATTATTAACTCTTTCCCTGCCAAAAACACTGCATTTTCAGTGTTTCCGTGCCATTCCTCTTCTCCTAATTGAGCATAGAAAGTGCTGATCAAAAACACAGACAAGGAAGACGCATAAATGAACAATCCCACATATAAGCATATGAATGTGTTAAATAATGCAATCATCAACACTAGCCGCATATAATAGAAACTGCCAAATGCTAAAGAATTTAAAAGGCCTATGTAAGCTTTTGGAGTACTGAGGAAATCAATCTACTGCATCTTTGCTTTGATAATATTACTGAATATTAGGCATGCACCGATAATCATCAGCTGATATGTTTCTGCTTTTGTCAGTTCGAGCCGTTATGTTTGAGCAGTATATAGTACACACAGCCGTCGTTCACTGACGAGCTGCAGAAAACCATGTTCATTAACATAACTAACATAACTAATGCACTGACTTAAATTGTTTTGTAATTACTTGTGAAATTAACTGGCAAAGTTCATTTAAATAAATGCTCAACAATTGTTTCCAAGTAAATTCTACAGGGTTTTTTCTATAAACTATAAACTAAGGCAACCCATAAAAATATTTCTTTTTTTGCTTGTTTGTTTTTTGCTTATTAAAACACAATATTGATTGCATTTGATTATCAAAAAAAAAAAGAAAGAAACGCACACAGAATTTATGAAAATAAAATATTATGGACACTTTTTAAAAAATAAGTAATACATTAATAAAAATTTAAAAAAATAAAAATAAAAAATAATATTAAAAATTTTAATAATAATAATACATCAAGTTGTTTTTATGTTTTGCATTCCATTTATTTATTATAATTTTTAACTGAACCATAACAAAATCCAGAAAAAAATTTTATCTTTTTTTTAATAACCTTCTAATGAATTGTGGTTAAATTGTTTACGTTTCATTTTTTTTTATTAATTAAACATGCTTTTTGATTACTAAAATGTCATTTAATCACTAAAACAAACTAAGCAAAATTGAGAAATTAATCAGAAATAAAAATAGAATCCAGGAATAAATTTAACTAACTCCATAGGGCCCAATAAATGGCTGCAAAATGAGCACAAAAACACAGTTCTATATTTGATGAAGTCTGACCTCCAGGAACTGGGCGCTGACTTTGAATTCTGGCAGGGGCATGCCGGAGCTCTGTGCCTCTAGTCTGCGTTTCTGGATGCCCTGGAAGAGATGTCTCACGGCCCGTGGGATGATGCCCTGCTCTTCCTCCGACATGCTTACATCAAACCCAGTGCCCATGGTGTAGGTCTTTCCTGAACCGGTCTGCAACACACATGCAAAAACATGCAAAAAAAACCTGTTACAATAAAGAATAAAACTAATACAATGCTAACATTCAATACACAATCATGCACAAAAGGTCACACAATTAAATGCACCTTTAAAGTGTCTCTGTGTGTCCATATGTCTGCTTATAATCATAGTATGGTTGTGTCATAATTTGTAAAAATATGTTATTTCTACTCTGAATTTAGCTGTCGATTTGAATGCTTCGTTGATGGGAACATGTCTGCTGTGAGACCTCAACGGACACGTTTAAAATGAGTCATACATGTGGACCTCTGTTTAAAACGTTTACTGTTTTTACTATAACAGCTGCTAAGATTAACTAATTGTGAAAAGTATTGAATACACATAGCATATTAATATCATGAAAGTCATGTCTACTAAACACATGATGCAAGGACCTCTTTATTGCAACGTACCGTCATCACAACTAACACACTGAAAGTCATCATCTGAAGGCTGAATAAATGAGCTTTCCATTGATGTATGCTGTATTTGTTAAGGGAACATTTTTTTCAACTGCCCTAGAGTTAAAGAGTTGAGTTTTACCATTCAGCCAATCTCTGGTTCTGGTGGTAGCACTTTTAGCAGTAGCTTAGCATACATCATTGAATCAGAATAGAGCGTTAGCATCTGATATTACGCAGCAACTGAAAACGGTCCCCATTTTAAGCCTCTGCATAATATTACTGCACCGGCAGCAAGGTTCCTTGATTATTACGCCAGAATCAGATTATAGTTCCTAGACATATCGGCCTAGAAAAGAATCACAACTTTTTATTTTCCATTGATCTTAGCACACAATGTAATTACAGAAGAGTCAAGCTTTAAACAGGAAAATTATCAAAACTTTGATCTTTTTTGATCAAGATGCTAATGGTCTAATCCGATTCAATGATCTATGCTAAGCTAAACTAAAAGTGCTACCGCCAGACTCAGAGATCGGCTGAATAGACAAAAAAATGGTGAAACTCAACTGTTTAACTTACCTGAGATACAACTATTTGAATATCTAAAATCTACTAAATATTGTACCAAATATTTTCATGTTACATGATCTTTATCTTATATCCTAATGAGTTTTGGCATTAAAGTAGAATTGATCATTTTGAGCCATACAATGTATTTTTGGTTATTGCTACAAATATAGCCATCACATTTATTCGATTCAGTAACTTATAAACTCAAAGAACGTCTTGGATACCAGCAACTGTGTGGTTACCAGCATTCTTCAAAAAAACTGTATCTGTATGTACAAACGTCATTTTATCAGTTGTCCAAGTGCAGATCTTACTTGTCCGTAAGCAAAGACGGTTGCGTTGTATCCCTCGAAGCAGCCCTCAATCAGCTTGTGAACACAGGCGCCGTAGATCTGATGCTGATGAGCGTCCAAGTCAAACACAAAGTCGTACGTAAAGGCCTTGTCTTTACCCAAGAGCACCTGGGGCTCCCCCGGAGTAACGGAGGTGCAGATGTGACATCCCTCAATCTTCTCCTTTGCCATCTGCGGCCGGATCCTGATGAAAGAAACAAAAAGGTATAAAAACATTAACACCACATGAACAAATGCAAAGAATCAAACTCAAATGCTGCATTCATAATTTTCAATTCATAAAAAAAATAATAATAATAAATTGGATCATATTTTACACAAAGAATCACCCAAACAGAACTTCTAATTTATCTTATCAAAGTACCAAGTGTTTTCACGGACATGATCCTTGAAGAGTATGCTTGAGATACCAGAAATGTAAGCTCAAATCACCTTTTTTACTCTTTTTAAATCATGAATTTATGTGAAGAAACAAAATTGTGTCATTTCCACGCTACATTTCCATTGTTTTCCTCTACGTAAGTGTGCTTGACCGATTCTTTTGCAGCGTCATGCACCTGAGCACCGTCTTTTGAAGATTTTTGGATCTTTTACACACAGTTCTGCTCAGCAACGTCAAGCTTTATGTACAGTAGCAAATTGTCACGGCAACAGCTTTATTTGACGACAACATGGCGGAAGAGCACAGCATCTCATGTTTTGTGTGAACGACCCCTGAGAACCATCGGTTTTCGATCAGGGTGAAGGAACAGGTTAAAACACTTTCATTAACGGACAAGAGAATACTAGTCAAGTTAACATCGAGGTTAATTAAATCTCCAGGCTAAAAACCCACTAAATTATCACACAATTAATTGAATCAAGTTAATTAGCTTTTGCCTGTGGCATTTCTGATGGGCTGATACCCATCCATTTCTACTGCAGACGCGTGATCTGGTCAGATGCCACTCATATTTAATTCAGATGATGTAGTTTTAAGATGGTATTGTATAATACTGACCAACCAGTTGAATTAGACCCCATGGCTCCCTGATGACAACAGCTCTATTGTGCTCTGTCTTTGATACACACAGACTCATAACATAAACACACACACACACACACACACACACGTGTTTAGCCCAACAGATACACAAAGAAGGCCTGGAGAGGCACGTGAACACTGAGATCAAGTTACGTGTGGACTGACCACCTTCTTCTCCGTGTCACACACACACACACTTGTATGAATGAGGACAGGCTTACACTATTGTTTTTATACAAATTACTCGGACCAACCCTAACCCACACCCTAACAGAAAATACTCAAGAGTTTTTAGATTACGAGTAAATGTTCTGAAGAAAATGCAATAAAACATTTATTGTAGTGAATATTGATAGTTTTAACTGTTAGTAACTGCACTTTGCATCAGTGACATGTGGATACTGAAGTCTTTTACGCTGACTATATTAAAAACTGAGGAGCGTCATTTTGCGGAGGCTTGTAAAGAACAGTTCCTG
>JAUCMU010000013.1:2958374-2980530 GCA_032275025.1 Enteromius treurensis | reverse complement strand
TGACGACTCGTGTAGGCGAATGTGAGCCGACTCTTTTTTTTGATAGACAATAACTTTATTAATCGTGCACTGTCAGCATCACAACTAGTTTATATCAAAGTCAAAGTCAACTTTATTGTCAATTCTGCCACATGTAAAGGACATACAGAGAATTGAAATTACGTTACTCTCAAACCCTTGCTGGATAGCAGAGAAACATGTTCACATACAGCTACATAACACACTGCATCAACGATCATGTTTGAAAAAGCATAATAGGGGCACTTTAATAATAGTTAATGTGACCCCTTTCAAGTGCTTTGGGCCATAAACTCAAAGAGTAACATATAAGTAACGCCATAAATCTGTTTTAAAAGGTAGTTAGGATTTCGTTTTAATGGTCATTTTCACCATAAATTTAAAAAAAAGCCAGATTATGGTCATCAGAGTCCTAAAAGCCAAGCAGCGTTTTAAAAATGATTCAGTAAATGGTCATTGAGTCCTTCGAGCATCAGTGTTTCCCAATGCGTGCAGCCCATTATCCATCACATTGATTTTTACAGAACAATATATTACAGAGCATGGAGCTCCAGATTATGGACAGGCATTATTCACGGCACTAAACCACAAGTGTGAGACAGACTTGTTTCCATGTAACTTGACCAAGCATCTGCTTTTCACAAACGCGTCTCAACCCAGTTATCATAGCATCCACTTATGCATGGAGACTCCACAGACTCTGCAGGTGAATAATAGCCTAGCGTGCATACATCTGCTAGCACAGACGCCATATGAAGCTCCTGAGAAACCATCATATGGTGAAACAGGAGATTCTGGCTTGCTTCACGAGTCCCTTTGTGATTTTGGCAGACTTTGGGATTTCCGGTTTACCTGAGAGAAAGTGAAAGGACGAGCCGCAGCAGGGATTCTGGCCCAACTCATTTATTAAACGAGGGGCAGCTGGGAAAAACAGGTGAGGAAACGAGGTGTGGATTGCCAAGGTTCCATTCTTCCCAGAACAGCCTTGCCAGTCATACTGTTGCCAGGATATTCTAAGCCCAAAGAACAAGGGCAGACGATCCTATCTATAGGGGCTTTATTGTACTGCAATGCATTCTAGTTCCTCAGTGGTTCAACTGGACAGCCGGAGAGTGTAATTGAAAAGCTTGAGGTATAGTACATACATGCTCTCTCGCTCGCTCTCAAGTCACTTTGTTAGATTGCTTAACCTCCATAACTCAACATACAAGTAGCGCCTGTGGACGTTGCCACTCCCCTGTGCTCAAGCTGACACAAACGCAAATGCTCACACATGCAAATCCATCTTGTTTCAAAATATATGCATGCAAACGCACAAAGTATAAAGCCAACTGCTGTGCGGACGAATACAATCCATGTATGTTTCACGTAAACCAACAAAATATTCAACGCAAAAAAGCAGTTTGAAGCGAAATGAATGGACTTGCTGCCTGCTGTCTGATCGGAGATTACTAAAAAGTCAAATATATGCTGCAAATATATATTCTTAAGGACATCAAGACCTAAAATGAAACTCCAAAAAGGTGTAGAATATGGCAGATATGGGCTTCCATAATCTGTGTCAATGTCTCATCAAGTCATTTGTTAGCAACACCCTGCTATTAAACTCTACTGGAATCAAGTGTGGAGTTGCACTTTACTTGAATTTGACAGTTTGAAAGTAAATGAACAAACACACGCTTGGAGTATTGATGTTTTCATTATACAAAGTGGTTGTGTCCCTTCAGAAAATCCTTATGGGGCTTGTGAAAAAAAACTTTCAGATATTATGTGCTTCGTAGGAGCCGAAGGCAGGCAAGTTTGGAATGACATGAGGGTGAGTACATTGCCATTTGAATTTATTGAATGAACTCTTCCTTTCGAATGCGGTGGCTCGTTAGATTTTGTAACAAACCTGAAGGACTTAATCAGTCTGATGAGTGAAGCAGGCTCTCTAAAGCAAACTCGGTGAATTTCTAGAGGCTTGTTTCGGTCTCTTTTCTCTAAACACCTATTTCAAGGTCAGACGGCCCACCGATCGCAGCTGGGAGCGACAATGAGTGTGTGTGTGTGAATGCGAGCTTATCAGCAGACAGATCCTATACATGGCTCTTTTAAAAGGTCACTTCTAATTAATTGTATTCATCAGCTTATTATCTTTAAATAAACAGTCATGTGGTAATCAACCTCTGAATATGTGTGACACTCATCTGTTCTTGTTGGCTCCTAGAATGAATTAAACAAGCAGTAACCCGGTGCCCGGCGGTGTTTACCGGGTCAGACAGAAGTCCACGACCCAGCGTGACCCGGCCTGGCTGAGTGAATCAGACTACGTGAGCTACTCCCTGCTGTGAGCAGGCTATATGCCATCTATAGCTTCTTGTAAGCAGGTGTATGTGGGTGTCTTACACACCTCCAAACAAACACACACGCATGCGGTTTTCAATCAGGTCTGTCACCATGGCTCAAGAGAAACATGAGTCCAGTGTAAATAAAAGCCCAGGACAACAGAGAGCTAATGACAACACACACAACCAATTCAGTAACATATAGATCTCATTCAAATAATAGTAACAGGCAAAATTATTCTACTTCCAAAGACTTTTTCCATTCAGACCAATGTGAAACTATATAGGCTACATGGTGCCATTCAAACTCTGCAGGATGTTTTCCCTCACTCAGAGCTGTGTTACACACTGCATGAAATATCATTTTCAATGTCAATCTTTAATTGGACGAAAAGTGATTATAAATACATTTACATGTGTAACATAATAATTACATTTCTAACAAACACTATTCTTTCTATTAGAATTATTTCGGTGGGATCATGTGACACTAAAGACTGAAGAAATAAAAATGTGGCTTTGCATCCCAGGAATATATGTATATATTTAAGAAAAAAATATGTTATGTTAATAAATTAAATATTTTTTTAATATAATATAAATTATATCAATATAAATATATATATATATAAAATGTATATATGTGTGTATAATATATATATGTAAACAAAAACGTTTATTTTACAGCACTAATAATACTGTTTCATGCGCACATTTTAGGAATACATTATATAAACAGAAAAGTGTTTTGTAATAGTAATAGAATATTGTAATAGGTTTTTTATTTACAATATTCCTGTGTTTTTAATTCAATCTTGATGACGTAAGAGACTTCCTTTAAAACATTTCAACCAAACACTTTATCGGTAGTGGAAGCTCTGCAGTACACCTGCTTAAAATCCTAACCGCTTAGAAACAACTCTCTTCATCAACCAGCACAATTTTAACCGCCGTTCAAGTCTTCAACTCAAACAGAACTGAAGATATACGCTAGCAATTAATGAGCAATAACTACCACTAATAAGCAGGCAGAAGCAATTTCATCAGAGACCCCAGGACCTGTTTAAGCTCCTTACGGCTTAAGATACCTAATCACCAGCTGGTCCCTTAGATCCGTTAAACAACTCCTTTATTATCGCTTACAAGCTGCGCAATGTCCAGAAGGTCCCGTTAACACTAGGTGCTCCAAACCCTGGTTCTGTTATGTGGTATGAAAGGAGTTACTGAAGGACCGGAGCAAAAGGTCCAAAACCAGAGAGCCATTCACTTAATTGTCCCCCAACCCCCATTTCGTGAGAGAAAAACAGGGACTATGGGAGGGGGGTGGTGGCTAGAGAGGGCGGCAGGGGGTCAGTCTGATTTCAAAGGCCAGGGTTCGAGCTTGTCCTGAAAGCGCTCCAGCATCTGAGCGAGGGGGCTGCGCTCTGTGGCCCTTGGACAGTCCGGCAGGGAGCCAAGAGAGCCTAGCGGAGCGTGAAGAAGGAAAAATAGCCCATGTATGTGTACCTCAGAATAGCCCTATAGAAGTTTCCTCAACCTTTCCTGAAATTTGAATAAGAGCAAAAAGGGCTTTAGTCAGCAAAAAGTTCAGGAATACTAAATCATCAAGTCCTCTAGGTTAATTATTTTACAACTATGAGAAGATTAAACACTTCCCCAAGAGCATACGCTGGGAATTACTCGTGCCATGCTCTCTTGATCCCAATTAAAGTTTCGTAACAAAGTAAAAGTCCATTCAAAAATCACTCAGATTAGCGTCAACACATTTTAAAACAATCAATCTCTCTTAAAGAGACAGTTCACCCACAATTTGAAAAACTGTGTGCCATTATTCACCCTCAAGTCATTTGAAACTTTCTTTATACTTATATAAATATTCTCTAAATATAAGTCATGATAGCTCTATATGTGTTTGTGCATCTACTTTCCTTTCACGTAGCAGGTAAAAAAAATAAACTGAACAGTAGCCTGTCCGAACGATTGTAGATTTTGTTGGTACGATTATAGTCTGAAGAATAATCACGGTTTTACGGTTATGATGATTATGTATGCATTTATTCATTTCATAACCTTACTAATGTATGATGTACTAATGTACGGTTTAGCGGAACTTTACTGTTAATGAACCGTGACGATTTAAATCATGGTTAATCGCTGCATCCCTAGTCTACAGATTACAGACTCCAATTTTATTGCTTCAGACTACAAGAGGATCGTTGTGATTTATCAACTTTTACGTCTGCTAGAGTCTGATCCTCAGTCGTTTCGTACAGTGGTTTTCAAACTTGCTCCTGGGGACCATCAGCTCTGCGTATCTTGCATGTCTCCCTAATTTACATCATCATCTCATTAGGAAAGAGCTCCATGAACTCACTTGAGTGTGTCGGTCGGATAAGGGAGACATGCAAAATGTGCAGAGCAGTGGGTCCCAAGCACCAGGATTGAAAACCACTGGTTTAGTATATGATGGCCAGTTTTGAAAGTCACGTAGTGTATTCCAGCCTTCACTCTGCAGACCAGTGACATTGCTTTATGTGACATACAGCAGTTTATTAGTGCCTCCATAACATACAAAGTGACCCGTCACACGCAAATAATTAATAAATGCCTCTCTTTGTAAGCTTCCACCACGAGCTAATGTTGATTTTGCTATGCAGGCCTTTAACACTGAAAGAGAAAAAGACACTTCCTGTTTTCTCTTGCCCTCTCACTCTCTCTTTTTCTCGCCACCTCCCTCCAAGCCTCTTCCCCTTTTCATTTGAAACACAACCAGCCTTTTCTTTCGTCCATGTCTACCAGAACAGCATCTAATTCACTCAGAGACATTATCAATTGATGCTCTTAAGTCAGTGAATCGGGGTCGGTGGGTCTGGAAGGGGTTTTAAAGGGAAGCCCCGAGGCAAACTGACTACTGGGTGCATTTAATAGCCTGTCTTCCTGCCTGCCAGAAACTGAGACTAATGTCACAAGTAGGTCACAGAAAAACACCTCTGACCCCCTCGGCTATCGCATCCTGTGCGGTGCATGAACTCAACGCGTTCAACTGCACATAATCAACTGCCTCGCATGGCAAACGATTTCCTGTGAAAGAACTGCAGGAAGGACAGTCAGAGTGAGATTTTCACAACGTAGCATGCAAATAGGGTCTTTGAGAGACCGTCATGCAGTGAGGTGTGTGTGATGACATGGTCTGTGCAAGAAAAGGCCGGCTAGCACAGATCATGTGTTTGTGTGTGTGTTAAACTCACAGGGCTCCACCCTTCCTGCCCATCCAGGGCCTAAATATTGCATCAACAGGAAGTAAAGAAACAGAGATAAACAGAAAAGGTACCGCTCATGTGACAGGAAGTCACGATATTAGTAAGAAGCCGCTGCTTCTCTCTGCAGCAAAAATGATTGAGGCCGTCTTGTGCATTTAACATACGGACTTTATCGTCTTATCTGCAGCAGGCTTAGATGGTTATTACTGCAAATGCAGCTTATCCAAAAATGTTTACTAAATAAGCCAAACCTCTTTCAATCTCCTCCTCAAAACCAGAGAAAGCAGGTCACCTTTACAAAGGACAGTGTGTATATACTTAACTTGCATTGAGCGGGTTCCTTAATGGAGCTTAATGGACGGCCAAATGGACCAGTCTCTATTAGGAGTCAAGGAACGCATTCAATAAACTACTGACCATAGCAGGAGACAATCAAACGATGCTTATGGTTTTTTTTTTATTATTATTTAGTTAGATATTTAGTTCAGAAATGTTCAGTTAAAATAAAATACTTAAATTATAGAATTAAAATTAATTTTCATTGTGGAGGGCGTAAAGTGTAAAAATATCAGGGTCTTACAACTTCTTATGCTATGATAATAAAGAAAATATATATATATATAAATTCTGTCATCAGAAGAAAAATATTTTTTAAAAGAAAAGTAGCTTTTATGTATTATTTAGCAGTTAAGCTCAAATTTGATTCATATCGGAAAAATACTTATCCAACAAATCAAAGTCGTGGTGAAACCATTATGCATGGGCAAAAAGTCATTAAAGCTTCTTAAAAATATCTCAAGGTTAGTAAAATGCCATGTTTTTATATTTTGAATATATTTTGACACTTTTAACCTTCAAATATTAAAAAAAAAACTTATAAAACTTAATATATATATAAATATATTTATTTATTTTTTTTGTAAACACATATTTTTCTAAAATAAGAGTTAAGATGAGTACATTAACGTATTCAAAAATAAGGAAAATATGTGAATATTTTTTTGTTACACGACATGACAATGTCACTTAAGATTTTCCAAAAAAAAAAAAATGATAAAAAAAAAAAATATATATATATATATATATATGTGTGTGTGTGCACACGCTCAAATGTTAGCAGGAAATGAACATTTTCAAATGTCAGTACCGAATGGTATCCCGATCACAAAACTAATACAAAGAGGTCATTTCTACGTAATCTGCAACTATACTTTTAACAGATTCTTCTTCACGTTGTTTTTTTTTGGCACTGACCAAGTGATCACCCCCTCCATGTAACTTCTGGGGATGCTAAGGATCTTAAAAAGCCCCAAAACCCTTTACCCTGAAGTCCAGGAGGAAGCTATTCTCATAAACGAGGCAATTACGAGTCTAGTTCCCAGGAGCCTCAGCTATTAACACGATCCCCCCACAAACCCCTGCATTCTCAGCCAGCCCCTGGAGAAAAGACCAAGCCATGTCATTAGGAAGCAGACTGGACACATGAACAGATCATGCATTTCTCAAACTGACAAATGCAGGCACTTATCTGTTCAAAGAATATTTCTAAAAACAGCTAGATATGATAGAAGCCACCCATAAATATGAAATCATCAGACGCGTTATCTCAAGACCCCGAAGGGATTCCTAGAACACCCCTCCAACTACAGACAGCCTGCCGCCACAGTATGGATAACCTTCCTATATCAGGCAAGAAAATCATCGACGGAACAAATTTTCGCTTTGTGTCTAATTATAACAGGGCTGTTGAGTCCACACTCCTGGAGAACGTCTCACTTGTCTTCACCAGAAGGGTGGAGGCAAAGAATGATGGCCTGCAGATGACAAACACCCATGAGACGACACACACACACAATACAGATGCAAACTCCCACCCACAGAGGCACAAACATAATCAGTCTCTCAACTACAGGCTTTGATGGTGATTAAGAGGAAATGAGGTAGAAAAAGGGTCAACTCATGAGAAGCGAAGCTGAGCTTGCTACATTGAGGTCACATATTCTCACTATTGCAAGGACATTTTGTCTCTTAGTAATCATAGGGAAGTACTTCATTTCCCAAATGACAGCAATGACATTTACTGTAAATGCAGAACAGTACATAATCACTCGCAGCACTGTAAAATAAGCTACTGGGCTAAGAGCTTCTCAATTTAAGATCCGTCATCTCATCTTGTGTGTTGTTAAAGTGGGCATCAGGGAAGATTCTGATTGGCTGATATGTGACCCTGGACCACAAGACCTGTCTTAAGTCACTGGGGTATATCTGTAGCAATAGCCAAAAATACAGTGTATGGGTCAAACATATTGATTTTGCTTTTATGCCACAAATCATTCGGATCATGTTCCGTGAAGAGTTTGTAAAATTTCCTACCATAAATACAATAAAACGTTGATTAGTAATATGCATTGCTAAGAACCACATTAAAAGGGGATTTTCTCAGTATTTCGATTTTTTGACACCCTCAGATTTTCAAACGGATTAAATATTGTTTCATCCAGGGTGACATGTCCTCAATTTCTCAATTCCACAGGAAACTGCTTATGATTTGAGCAGACTCCAAAGTTTCACCATCAAGACTCAAGATCACTTCACGTAGTTCTATAGCATCTTGGATATCTTCGGTCAACTTTAGAGGAAAAACTGCATCCAAATGATAATTTACATTCTTTCTGTAGTACGGTTCAAGCCGAGCCCCAGGATTGAGCCTCGTTCAAGGACAGCAAGCCAAGTTCATTTACCATCAACCACTAATACTGTATGGGCAGGCCAACTGAAGGAAGTGACTTGGTGCGTGATGGATGCAGGCTCCAAATATTTGCCCTCAGACTATAAATCCATCTAGTCAGTTTGATATTTTGAGCCAACTTTCGAGGAAAGACCACATACAATTGTGCTTGAGTCACAACAACAACAGCAGTAGCCAAGTGCAACCTAAACTTGATTTTCTAGAATGCTACATTACAATCCTTCACATGCATTAACATAAGAAACTACCCTCTGGAGATTTGCCTGACATTGCTAGTTAACATTGAAAATAGATGACTTTTGGTCACTTTGTTGTTGCACACTGCTGTCCATGTGAACACCTCTTTATGTTATTAATCATGTGTAATACCAACAGACAAGGTCTTGTGGATTAGGAACGACATGAGTGTGAGTCACTAATGACAGAATTTAGATTTTGGGGTGAACTAACCCTATAAGGAATATCGATCCGGTCCTGCCTTGCAAGCACTGGAGCTAGATCCTGCCGGGATGTTTGGATATACTATAGCTTTAAATAACAGTCTGCCTTTGTGATGCTCAGCAGAACACGTGGGTCCACTTCATTCATTGATGTAATGCTCCCCCTCCCATCTGCAGGTGTGACCCAGAGTGAGCACAGTTATGCACAGTAAAGCACGCTCACTATGCAAACCGTGCATCAAAAATCACGCATGTACTTGCAGACATACTTCCAAATACTGGACAACACAAAATATCTACTTTAACCTTGCATCACTGCAACAGCAGGTCTTTTCTGGCCCTTTAAAACAGCAGACAATCCATGCTCAACAAAAACGGGGCTACGGGGATATAACACACCCAGACAGTTGATTTGATCTCCATCTACTTCCATCAGACGGATCTAAGGAGGATCCAGACAATGCTTAGACCACCGCCTCCGGTCATGCTGCAGCCCGATGCTGCCGCTCACCGCTGCTGCAGACTGCTGACAGGCGCTTCAATTTTACGAGCTCGCCGCTAGTGAATAATGGCATTAATGTGATTGGCAATTCTCGTGATCATTGCAGATGAACGCGAATCGATCTACAGCGATATCAATCTCTAATGTGGGGGTTTAACAAAGAAAATAAGGACATTGAGAGGGAGCGCGCACGCGTCTTTGTGTCATTATCACCTTGCAGACATTCCTGCATCATCTGATGTCCTTCAGCAGTTATGCAAAACTCATAAAGCAATGAAATGCACTTTTTTAATGCACACAATGCACGACACAAGCCAACCCTAATGATAACTTGTGCATGTTAATATGCATGTGTGCATGCATGTAACATGTATGTGGCGGCACACTGGAACTATAGCTATCACACACTGCTGTGCAATTGCACTTGCAAGCAATTTTACCCTCTCCGGGTTGCAATGTTGCTTCTATATGTGCATGTGCCCACCCTATGCCCCGGGTCTTACCTAGCGCAGCACACACCCAGAGAATTGCAACAGCCCTGTTTGTCCTATAAACTCTCTGTTGCCGATGTGACGTAAATAAACAGCGTAAGATCAATAAAGCACAGAAAATAAAACGAAGAGTGTGTTGCACTTCAAACAATGGGAAGTGATGGTTGCACAGAGGTACAGTCGGCAGATTCTGACAGTCGGGGCTTACCTTAAAGAGACCTTGACAGAGCAGTCGTTTTGTGTCGCCATGCTTTGTGCTGCCGTTTCACCTCGTCCGTCAAAAAGGGAAGCGATGCCGCAAAGTTCTTGCAAAGTTTACGTACGAGCTGGAAACACCGTTGTGAGTTAACACGCGCGCCACCGATCCGGTCCGTCAATCAGCGTTGCGCAGCCAGACATCGCGGCTCTCCTCTACTGTACTGCCCCAATCAGCAGAGCTCTGTATGAATCGCATGAATGATGACGGAGATTGGCATTTTTTCTTACTTCGAGCTTGTATCCTGTCATGTATGCGAGCGGTGCTCGAGCGCACATCCGAATGCACGCACGGCGTCTGCGTCCTCTCGCGTTCAATGAAGCTGCTCTCTGAGTGGCGGTGGGCGTGCCCATACGGAGATGATTGACACGCCTCCCGACCACACGTACTGCTGTTCCCGCCCACACGTAGATTTAATTGACCAATTAGAGCTAAGCGGCGGATTACTCTTTAAAAACAGACTCAGCGGTCATAGATTAAACCCCAACTTCAGTCGACACATCTGAACACTGAGTTGGGAAATCCGATTCATTTTGCAAATCTTGAAAAACGATTCACAGAGACGTTTTAAAGCCTACATGTTGTTTTAGTTATGTAAATGCGTGTCTATTAAGTATTAATTATTTATTTTTTTAATAATTATTTATTATTGTTTAAAACTGTGAAATAAACGTAACGTTGCGTGAAAATTCTTATTATGTCTAGTCAAGCTTTGACCTTTTTAAATTATGCAAAAGTGTAAAACAAAATATTTAGACTAATAGAGCCTAATTAAAGCCTTAGAAAGGGAGAAAGGACAAAATAATATTTGTCTTCAAATCAAACTAAATTTGAAAAGATTGAAATGGATGTGATTTAGACATATGGTGAATCGGTTGAACTGAATCATTAAAAAGAATCAGTTCAAAAGATTTGTTCGCCAAACGAAAGTCATATTTGAAACACATCTAAGGCTGCAAAGGTGGAATTGCTCTGGGTTCAAGGGGTATGGTTTACAACACTCCATTCATCACAGATTATAGCTACACAAGAGAGCAAAGGCGAAACAAAATACAAGAAATATATTGGATAGGCATTACCATAATGACAAGCATGCTGTAAACATTGGGAAACAAGGTAAGTTTCGCAAGTTTACTTCTGCATTACAAGGGAAAACCATAAACTGTATCAGTTTAAGCAGTCACAGACAACTGTGAGGAACAAAGGCATGCTTTGTATCCTTTCATTTTTAATAAGACTTAAAAAGCATTTCTCCTCAAATAGAAACCAAATGCAATTGTTTGAGCTTGTACCTTCAGTCCAACCCAATGAAGCTTGTAATGGCAGCAACTTTAGTAGTTTTTCTGAGTTTCTAAAAACAGCGCTTTGTCCAAATAACCACTAAATATCACAAGAACACCAGATTCCCATGAGGATTAGGACATATTTTGCCTGTGGAAGGATCAGTTGCAGTCCTGTAAAACATAAAGAAGCTGGTTCATATAAATTAACGCATGTTGCATAATGCAGGGAATGATCCAAAGAACATAAGCATATAACAAATGTCCAAACAGTTTATATGATTAAAGATGCATTGCATCAGATCATTAACATAATACCCCCATCATAAATGACATCTTAAAGGAAGCGAAAGAGTACGAATATCCTTAAAAACCCATCTTCTGGATTATTCACTTATGTAAGTGTTATTCAGGGCATGCATATGAAGCTACCACGCTTGGAGGTTTAAAACATCACATGATGCTATTTTAGAGACTTAGGAGAGGATTGTTTTTCTGTTAAGGCTAGGACATAATCTCAGTTTGGGTAAGCCAATGTTTTTGAAAATGCCTCCTGAATTATGAATGCAGGCTTTCACCTTTCACCCTAATTTACCCTAATAATCTACAAAGGATAGTGTAGATAATTCTGTACTAATCAAAAGCAAAAGAACACACATACACACGCATGTGTTTTTATTGTTATGTGTTTTTTCATAAATACATACTGTATCTATATATTTTAAATGTGTGTGTGTGTGTGTGTGTGTGTGTGTGTGTGTGTGTGTGTGTGTTTGTGTTTACATATTTAATAATCCGTTTAATCCCATTTTTTTCCCAGACATGAAAATATCAAAATAATGCTTTATTAATACCCCTTGAAATAATCAATAATTATTTTTGGACATGTTTTTGGTAAAGTGTGTGTTTTATTCTTGGTCACAACTGTGACCAGGGGGATAAAAGGGAGTAATGACATCACATATTTCTGCATTCCTTATTTTTTTAAATACTGTATATCTTGCCTCAGCTATTTTGGAACTGTTTGATCACATTCTAGGTTTTTATTATGCATACAAAACTTATGCAACATTGTTAGGAACAGTAAGATTGCTAGCTAAGTTTACTGTTATCCCTATACAATGTTATTACTATTACTATTAAAACTATTTGTTTTATTAAAATTAAAACTAGTGTGACCATCAAGATTTTTGCTCACTCTATGACCACACTCAACAAAAATAAATATATAGAAATGCATATATTAATACTGGATACCCTTTTGCACCAAAAGTCTATGTTATATCTTTATGTTAACATACCCTTCGTTTTGGAGCTTTGATGCACTAATCATTTTCTCAAGGTGCAGTTTATTAACAGGAAATAAACTGCTCTGGTCATCTGGCAATTTGCACTAATTGTGTAAAATTTCACATATTTATTTGAGACCCTTTATTTTTCCATATTTGCAGGAAGTGCACTAAAACATCAGTCAGTAAGGTTTTAAGTGTCATTTTTACAGCCACTATTGTGACCAGTGGGATTAAATGGGTTACAGTAAGAGATAAATGCATTTCAAAAAAGTTATAAGTTGATTTACATTTTAATGAGTCAAATAATTATTTGCTCCCCCATCAATCAGAAAGATTTCTGTCTCGCAGGTGTCTTTTATACAGGTCTGAATGGGAGTGCTACTAATCTCAGTTTGTTACCAGAAGAAAATACATCTGTCCACAGAAGCATTAGTCAATCAGATTCCAAAATCACCATCATGGCCGAGACCAAGGAGCTGTCCAAGGATGTCAGGGACAAGACTGTAGACCTACACAAGGCTGGAATGAGAAGGTGACAACAGTTGGTGCAATTATTCACTATTGGAA
Organism: Enteromius treurensis; assembly: GCA_032275025.1. Lineage (NCBI taxonomy): Eukaryota > Metazoa > Chordata > Actinopteri > Cypriniformes > Cyprinidae > Enteromius > Enteromius treurensis. Next base: position 2,967,348 of record JAUCMU010000013.1, on the reverse strand, counting down.
GAAGCACAAAATAAGTGTCAATCACCCTCGGTCTGGAGATCCATGCAAGATCTCACCTTGCGGAGCTTCAATGAAAATGATAACGGAGAGGAATCAGTCCAGAACTACACAGGAGGATCTTGTCAATGATCTAAAGGCAGCTCCGACCATAGTTACCAAGAAAACAATTGGTAACACAATACACCGTGAAGAACATAAATCCTGCAGCGCCCGCACGGCCCCTCTGATCAAGAAAGCCAATGAGCATCTGAATAATTCAAAGGAAAACCTGGTGAAGGAGTTGTGGTCACATAAGGCCCAAATCCAGCTCTTCAGCATCAACCCAACTCACCATGGTTGGAGGAGGAGGAATGCTGTCTATGACCCCAACAATACAGACCCCATTGTCCATCCCCACTGCTTTGGGAGTGTTTTAATGCCAAGGGGACAGGACAAATCCACCACATCAAAATTACATTGGATAGTGCCATGTACCGTCTGGACCAGGGCATTGAAAATGGGTCGTGGATGGGTATTCCAGCATGACAATGACCCAAAACACATGGCCAAGGCAACAAAGGTGTGTCTCAAAAAGAAGAACATTAAGGTCCTCGACTGGCCTAACAAGTCTCCAGACCTGAATCCCATTGAAAACCTGTAGAGGCAGCTGAAGGTTCGAACATGAGCATTAAAAAATTAAAGACTTGGAGAGGATCTGCAAAGAGGAGTTGGACAGAATCCCTCCTGAGATATGTACAAAACGAAGAAACATCTTGGCCTCTGTGATTGTCAACAAGGGTTTTAGGCAACAATTACTAAGTCATATTTTGCTTATATATTTATTCTTTTTGCCTCATTATAATAAGTTCTCTGAAATGCGTTTTTCTCGATTTGTTGGTATTATTCTGTCTCTCACTATTAAAATAAACGTTCCATTAAAATTATATACGGATCATTTCTTTGTCAGCAGGGGATCAAATAATTTAATTCTTAATAATTTTTCCCCCATTCAGAATGTTATTTCTGACCACCAAAGCAGAAATTGACAGACCTAAAGCAGAATGACACAGAATGTAATGCGCATTATAATTTTTCTTTGATGTTTCCATAATCCCCTTTGTGCAGTTTCTAAGCTATATTTAGTTTTCAGGTCATAAGCTGATTCAATTTCACGTTATTTAATCACCGTTTTCTGCTTTCTGAAAATGAATATTATTATGCATCCAGTTTTTGCAAATTCATATCTGCCCATGGGTTACCAAAGAACTAATCCTGACTCATTCAACTCTGCACTGAGTAGATGAATTTGAATTAAAGTTGAAGTGGAGTTTTTGATGACAAGCTTCAGTGTGTATTTACAGATCCCTGCACACTTCAGTCTAATGTTCGCCCCACACAGACAAAAGCTTCCATACAATAGCCAGGAGCTGAGCGGTGCGGTTGACTCGTTCAGTGTGTGTGTGTGGAGTGTGTGGGGGCAGATTAACCTCAGCCCATGTTTTTATCCTGTGAATACAGCAGCCACACATTTGGGTAAAGAGCGAGGGAACGGCCAGGCACAAAGTCAGCTGACAGCTCTGACTTCATCTAGGTCAGTCTGCTGCATGTGTGTATGTCTGTGCCCCTGGGCTACACACACATCTAACCACACACACGATGACATACAGACTCCCTCATCCATCCCCAAATTGCATGCATCCTCCCCCAGCAACATCACCATCTGTGTGAGAAGGGGTTTGCCAAAGTGCAAAGGTTACAGAGCCCAGTGTTCACTTGATCTGGTATAACATGAAAAGTCAGCTTGCAACATGCTGACTGTGTGTATTTCTACAGTAAATAGAGTGATAAGGCATGCAGGCTTCAGAAGAACAGTTTTGGTGCCCGTTGAGATTGCATGGACAAACAAAACTTTCCACAGAAGAAAGTAAATCACACATGTTTGAAACAAAAAAAGCAAACTGAGTAAACTGAATTATTTCATTCTACTGTAGAAATATACAGTCATAAACAGTCAGTCAAACATGAAGTTGCAAGTTCACTTTTCACGTTAGACTAGATCAAATAAACATGCTTCAACCATGTTTCAGGACACTTGACCCATATTCCAAAAACAACAGAAGCAATTGTATATCAATATGCGCTCTTTTCACTATGATATTCTTTGAAGGTTGTGCTGTTATACGAGCGTATACTGTAATATGAAGAATCATGGCGACCCATTAGGAGGATACTAGGCATTACTGGGTCCAGATCAGACATGTCTGAGGACACCGATCCCAAAGGTTTGGCGTTTAGGCTGCCCTGTGACCCTGGTAAGTCCACTGACTTTTTTTTCATACTCCTGTGATAATGATGCTAATCTGCTGTTGGAGGTTATGGTGCTCAGTGGCAAGAGCTTTAAACTCCTCTGGAAAGCAATCTTTCTGCGCTCTTTGTAGGACGAGCTTCTCAGCTGAGATGTTTCTCTCTGAGAATCATCTATTGACTGAGATGGATGGAGCCCCCCCCCTTGAGGGGATGTCACTGTAGCCTTTAGTAACTCAGTCCAAGTACTAACTGTGTTGACATCAGGGAGGGGAATGTCTGGGCTAGTGCTTACATGCAAGCACATTGCTGATTTTTTCAGCTCTGCCTCTGGTACAGGTTCATCTGCTGGCGAAGTCTAAATCCTTGAACGGTTGTCCTCATGTTATGATATCGGCAGGGTTACTCGCTGAATCAACATATCTCCAGAAATCCATAATGGTGAGTTACCCAACTTTGGCCACCATGGTGCCACTTGGGAATGGGCTTACACAAATGAGACATGTACATGTCCTTCTGTATGCATGTAGGCCACTGAGCCATAGACCCTCTCAGAGGTCATTTAAAGCATGACCTTGGAATGAATAAGAACAGTTAAAAACAATTCTGTCCTTGTTGTTATGCGACACCATGTGGTGAGGGATGTACCACGACTTCAGGGATCGATCAACTTCTTGTGATGATATCTCTGCCACAGAGACAGCTTCTTGCAGTTTCCTAATTTCAGAGCAGTAAGACTCGTCTAAGGTGTTTAGTAAGTTTACGCTCTGTGCTTCGAAGGTTTACCATCACCGCTTCTTTTGGGGCATTAAGAGGATTGGGCCGCCTGAGCAAGGGAGTAGCATAACGCATTACCCCACTGACTTCTACCCTTGTGGTATTCGTCTGGAGAAGAGTGAGGGCATACTGGTCTTGTTTGGAATGAGTAGTGACCTAAGATCAACAGAAGCAGCAACTCTGTGTTGTTGAGTGCTTACCTCCGACAGAGCATCAACAGCTAGGCTGGACTGTGAAGCAGGAACATCTACATCTCAAGATTCCTGTTTAAGAAGTACACAAACATAGTTAGCAACATCAAGCTGTTTTTGAACCCTTTTGAGATGCCGCCGACTCTCTTCCTGTTCAGCTAGCAACTCTCTAGCGTTAGTGGCTTGTTCCTGTCTATATTGTTCTTCTCTAGCCTGAGCGTCAAGTTTCTCACACTCTTTGTTGACAAAGGTGTCCTCCTCAATCTACTGTTGAAGTTTTTCCAAGTCCAGGGTCTTTAGCCTTTCCTCCAACATGGCGGCTTGAAGATCACAGAGTCACTGTCTAGGAGATTTGCGTTGCTCACTACGATGGGATCTGGATATAGTACTGGAAATTATGCCAGAAGATATGGATCTAGACACATGCCTTGATGGTCTGGATAGTCTCTGCGAAGCCGAATTCGCAGGAGGTGGCTCCGAATTTAGGTTATGTGGGAGCTGGACATCTTACCAGTGAGATGGGCAGGAAGGTATCTTTCTCTTGGAGGACGAGGTAGAACTACCAGCTGAGTTGCACTAGGAGTCTCAGGATCAATTTCGTTCGAAGGACCATATACGAGCGTATATGACGTTCAGTGGGTTCAGGTGCAGTGCACCCAAAATGGAGGTGTGTGGTTCCGGTAAGAGAAACAGGAGAGGGAATCCCAGTTTAACAGTTTTAATCAAAAGGATGTTTGTATGTATAACCTGCTGCTGTAGAGTCAAAAACTTCCACTCCTAACTGAGCTACGTATACCACGTGCAACACGGAGGCGTCGGTCAAACAATTAATCGTGATGCATCTAAAATAAAAGTTTTTGTTTTCATAATATATGTGTGTGTATTGTGTATGTTTGTAACGTATATAAATAGATGCATGCATGCATATATTTAAGAAAAATAAGTTGTCTTTATATTTTAAGTTATATGTAGTTATATATAGACTAGTATAATTGACAATAATATGAATATAAATATATACTTGTAAATATTTTCCAAATACTGTATGAATGCATATTATTATATATACATAATAAATGTACTCAGTACACACATATATTTTGTAAACAAAAACCTTTATTTTGGGTGTGATTAATCGTTTGAAGGCACTGCTGTAGTGTATATTATTATTGTACTCTTTAGTTGGCTAAAATATACATCAAACTCATCAACCTTCTCCCAGCAGTAGAGGATTTAATGAAGCACTAATCTAGTTTACCTGACTTCCAGCAAGAACTACTGGATGAATGTTAAGACATTTGATTAATATTCATGAGGCAAGCTAATAAGGCTCATAATGTGTTCCCAGCACTTTCAGGTAGTTTCTAGTGTTCCAACATTCACGATTTACGTTTGAAATTAGCTGTGCCCTGCTAATCAGTTGCTTGTTCTGTGCAACAAATGGCGTCTGGTTTTCATAAAGAGGGGGAATAATTACCCCATCGGATGTTGACAAAGGCAAAGATGGTGTGATGAACGCACAGTTGGCGGAGAAGGAAGTCAATGGCTGGGGCGGTTTGGTGGTCAAAAGAGTGTCTCTTCGGGGGGCCTCCATTCTGTGTCGCGTGCGGTTTCACTCCCCCCAAGGCTTCTGAATTTCACGCTGGGCCTGATTCGGGTTTGGGATGGTGGGGTTGAGCAGTGCCTATGGGACTTGCCCCACTGACACGGTTATTGATAGTGTTTGTGCACACATGACGGACAGAAAGGCCTGGTGTGTGGAGGGGATGACAGCGAGGTCACGGCGGAGCAGAAAGGGAGGGATTTCTTTTGTCTTGGATGAGTAAAAAGAGCAGACAAGCTTAAACTAGACCACTTGAAAGCACATGAGCGCACATGACAAGAAAGACCATTCATGTGTGAAAAAAGCGATAGAAAAAAAAACCAATTAAAGGGACAGTTCACACAAAAATGGAAATTCTGTCATTAATCACCCTCATGTTATTCCAAATCCGTAAGAACACAAGATATTTTTGATGAAACTCGACAGCTCTCTGTTTAGAAAGGTAGCAAGAATATTGTTAAAATAATTTACTTTTTGTGCGCAATACTTTAAGCAAAAATACTGACTTAATTCAATAGCTGACCCCCCTCTCTCACTGAGTTGCTCACTGTTTTAAACACACAAGGCCACCAAATGTAAATTTAATATTCCATGGATTTATTTATAAAATATTAAAAAAGAAATATGGTGGATAACTCAAAGCGAGGGTTTACAGATCACCATGTAACTGTCATTGTTCATTATGATCGCGGATGACAACATCCTTGAATTAATGCTTTTTATTCATTTGGATTGTGGTCGAATGCTTAGGGACATTTTGCTGTTTTGTTCAGATTCTGAATATTGAATAAAATAAATCTTATAGTGTATCCTAGGGGAGGGGCTTACCTTGAGGTCAATTTCTCTCACCCTATAACGCCATTTTGGAGAGCTTCACATATGTAAACAACCTATGTAATTTCAAAACGTGGATTACGTTCAAATCAATGTGTAAACAACGTAAACAGTGTATTCACGTACATACGTTGTATGCGTATGTGAAACTCTCTTTTCAATATGTCATGATATGTGATTTATACCTTATATAATTGTGGAAAACGTACAGTCGGCTGGTCATTATTGCAAAAATTCACCCTTGCATTTTTGAGGAAGGGCCTATTGATCTTCCACCAGTTTCGTAACAAACACAGTTTGCACATTTTGTGCCCTGTTTCCATGGGAACAGTTTTAGAAAAGAAAAAAAAAAGGAGCCAATGCTCTGACAAAAAAAAGGCTTTTTATAAAGTATATCATTAACGAATTCCACAAAGTGGTGTGAATAGGCAAACCTCACTTCAACCTGAGGGCAAAACACATCACAAGATAAGCATCTGGCTTTAGTCATGGGAGGAACACTACTCTTCTTATGATCTCTGCTCATACCTGATTGTAAACAATAAAGATTAAATTAAAAGACATCGGTTGTCTAGATTACAGTAAAGCAGTGCCTGAAAAGGTTTTAGGGACCCCGAAACAAGTGGGGTCAAATCATTAGAGAATACTGCTGGTGAAGTGCAGTGCTCATTACTGTAAGTACATCTCACTCATGAACACCAGCTGTCTGGCCACATTGTGAAGAGACCACACAGTAAATGACCAGAGGATGACATTGCCTGATTTAATGGACTGTAGGTCTCTAGCATTGCAGTGTGCTGTGAAGTTTATTCATACAAATATGGTCATGTTTACACAGCAAAAACATGAAAACAGGGGCAATGTTATTTTTATTTATTTCAAAATGGCTTTCATGGATGTAGAAGTTTAACCCAAGAACCATTGTGTGGTAAGATAAACGATCACATTTACTGTTGCTCTGAGAAATCTTATGGTCTAATTCTATTCTTTTAAATAGAAGCTTTGTGCAAGGGTAAAAATTTGTTTGTGTGTTTTTTTTTACTTTGTGAATTTTGTAACATTGGTGGAACCCCCTACAGTTAAAGGAGTGGTTCACCCAAAACTGACTATTCTGTCATCATTTACTTATTCATACAGTTTTGGAGCTACTGGAGGGTGAGTAAATTATGACAGAGTTTTCATTTTTGGGTGAATTATTGAGTGAAATTGATGTTTGTAGTTACAGTGGACAGCTGCACATGTGCATTTGCTAAAGCAATCCCACCTTTTCACAGCTCGTCAGATGTAGCTATTTACAGAACAGACATTTGAAGGGTCAAAACTCTCTCTTTAGTCACTCTTTCAATATTACACCACTTGTCAACACACGTTCAGTAAGTGTTTGGTGTTAAACTCTATGTCAGCAAATACTTGGGTATTTACCTGAACATTTACAAAAAGCTGGAATAAAAGCACTGCAAACTAACCAAGCCAACTCTCAAAGTCTTCTGTTTAAATACACTGCTAAGATGAAAGGGAGATGCATGACAAGAGGAGTGGATCATGGGTCTGACAGATCAGTTTGTTCATATATCATTAGGTTAAACATTATTAAGGAAATCTTTGTTGAATAGCAGGGGGAACGCGTGGTTCCAAAATGTCCCAGAGGAAAATCACATTACCATCAAGGCTGCAAAGCGTTGTTAATATATCATAAAGCAGTCAGTTCACATTAGGAAGCTTTCTGTACTAATGGTGTTGTGTAATTCACTGTAATTCATCAATGCCTTCCATGGTGTGACACTCAGAAACAAAATAAAATAAAATAAGCTGTTTCTCTGCCCTACAAAATGCTATCAAGAGCAGCAGATGGCACGTTCTGTCCGTCACTTGACGTGCGTCTGGCAGCTATTCATGACAAAGCCAGTGGGACGGTTGAATTGGGCAGATGAGCACTTCATTGATTTCCTTTCTCAAACCCCAGGGGGGCACTGTATTGTGCTATTGTCCCTGCACCTTTGGTTCATATATTTTAATCATGAATTATTGTGCAATTATGCACCGGAGGGACAGGTGATGGGGATGGTGACATTATTCCCTCTAAATGTCAATGTTATTTGTCCCTTTCTGTCACTTTTTAAAAATGGGACCAGGGCCAATTGTTAAAGCTGACAGGGTGATTATGTAGTAGCTTGCACATGTAATTTTACTGACAGCGGGGCTAATCTGATTTTGCAACACAATATCTGTATACGTTAAACCGGAACATTAATAAAATTCTGTCTGAACTCTGAACACAGGACTTGACTGTAATAGAATAATTGGCCCAGTTATTGAATCAGTGATTAAACTGAATATGAGAGCTAAAAGCCCTCTTGGTCCTCAGTGTCTAGTGGAGTTTTTACAAGATCACAGCGCCTCCTAATGGATAAAGTATGATATTACTGAGTGTTACTGGACCCTTTAGTTAACATGGAAAAGACTCACTCCACGCTGAGACAATGCAATTTTTTGTTTTTTTGCAAAAAAAAAAAAAATGCAATTTTAAAAAATCGGTGAAAGGTTGAGTCTTGTTTGAAGTTGATCAATGATCATGAGAGCTTTCAGCATAAGCCTGGGTATAATGAAGCTATTTGTGTAGGTCTTGATGAAATGTTGGTCTTTAATTTAGTATTGGAGTAATCCTTTAGGTTTGAGAAAATGGAAATATTAAGTTTGGTGAAAATACTTTGAAAATGTGTAATATAATGTGATTCAAAGATTTTTACTGTGAATTTGTTTGTATGATTTAATAAAGTTGTTTTAAAAATTAAAAAATTCTTTGTCTTCTGTCTCTCCCTCTCTCTGTCTCACAACTTATCTGTCTGTCTGTCCCCTTTTCTCTCTGTCTGTGTGTCTGATCACGTGTGTGTGTGTGTGTGTGTGTGTGTGTCTGTCTGTCAGTTTCCCTGTCTCTGTCTGTCTGTCTGTCCATCTAACTCTATGTCTGTCCACATGTCTCTCCGTCTTTGTCTGTCTATCCATCTCTCTGTCTGTCCACCTGTTTCTCTGTCTGTCTGTCTGTCCATCTATTTCTCTGTCTCTCTGCCTGTCCACTTATCTCTCCATCTGTCTGTGTGTCTGTCTGTCTGTCCACCTGTCTCTCCGTCTCTCTGCCAATCCATCTCTTTGTCTGGCCACCTATCTCTCATCTCTCTGTGTGTCTGTCTGTCCACGTGTCTCTTTATCTCTCTGTCTGTCTGTCCACCTGTCTCTCCGTCTCTCTGCCAATCCATCTCTTTGTCTGGCCACCTATCTCTCATCTCTC
>JAUCMU010000013.1:2947289-2958274 GCA_032275025.1 Enteromius treurensis | reverse complement strand
CGAGTTCCCATATGTAACGTCTCCGTTCCCTCCTTCAGGGAACGTGGGTTACGATAGTAACCTAGACGTTTTCTCTGATGTCAGAAGCTTTTATCATTATTTTATTATATTTTATGCTATAATCATTTTTTCTGTACATTTGATTTTACACAATCATTATCAATATGTCTCAGCCTAAGGTGACATTTAGGACGGTGGGGAACTAACCTAAGATTTGTAAGTTGGAACTGTAAGGGGGTAAACGAACCAGTGAAACGGAGCAAGGTGTTACATCATCTTCAACACTTAGGTGCACATATTGTCTACCTCCAGGAGACTCATCTTAAAGCTAAAGACCATTTATTGTTAAAAAGAAGATGGGTTGGTCAGGTTTACCATTCCTTATTTCAGGGCAAAGCTAGAGGGACGGCAATCCTTATACACAAATCAGTGAAATTTGTATGCTCCGATGTTAAAACAGATCCAAATGGTAGGTATGTCATTTTCTCGGGGAGAATTGGAAATACTGAACTTCTCTTGGTCAATATTTATGCTCCTAATTGGGACGATGACAAATTCTTTAGACATTTATTTTCCTCACTGCCAGATATATCTTTAAGTTTTCTTATTTTAGGAGGGGATTTCAACTGCTGGCTTAACCCGAATCTTGATCGTTTGTCTCTCAAACATAATTCACCCTCAAAATCTGCTCGTGTAATTCAATCTTTTATGGACGAATTTTCAGTTTCAGATCCCTGGCGTTTTTTTAATCCACATGGTAAAGCATTCTCTTTTTTTTCCCATGTGCACCGAACATTCACACGCATTGATTACTTTATAATAGACAATAAACTTATTCAGTCAGTAGAATCATGTGATTATAATGCTATTTAAATATAAGACCATGCACCAGTAACCATGAATATCTACTTTGTCCCATCCATTGTGGCGGCTGAATACTCATATGCTATTAGACCAAAGCTTTGTAGAGTTTGTCTCTAATAAAATAGACTTTTTTGTATCCACGAATAGCAGTCCAGAAATATCTGCATCTCTTTTTTGGGAGACTTTGAAGGCATTTCATAGGGGAGAAATCATTTCTTATATTGGTCACAGAGCAAAGTTAAACAAAAAGAGACGTTCTGAGATAACACAAAAAATTATTCAGTTAGATAATATATATGCAGTTACCCCATCTTCAGATATTTATAAGGAACGCCAGTCATTACAGGCGGAGTTTGATATTCTTTCAACCATTCATGCAGAGAATTTATTACTTAGAACTAAGTCTAGGTATTATGAAGAGGGTGACAAAGCAGGCAGGCTACTAGCCCTACAACTAAGACATGAATCAACTTCCCACCTTTTCCCCCATATCCGAACGCCTACAGGAATAACAACAGATCCCATATTAATCAATAATCAGTTTAAAGACTATTATACTGCACTTTATGCTTCTGAGCAAACTGTTAATTCATCTGATTTTGATAACTTTTTCAGTGCCTTTAATATCCCAACAGTTAATTCTAATTTAGCTAATCAACTGGAAGCACCCATTAGTATAGAAGAACTTATCCAAGCTGCTACCTCGTAAAAGTGTGGCAAATGTCCGGGACCCGATGGGTATCCAGCAGTGATGCACGGGATGACCAGAAATGAGCGGTCACCCGCGGTTACGAGTCATCCAAAAATATTTTTAATGATATTCGGGTCGTTTGAAATAAAGATGCCAATTAAACCTTTGTAATTTATATAGTACTAGACACAGTTTTCTATGAAATAGGTCTACGCGAAGATGACGCACAAGCTCAGTCTGCATGTAGAGAGGCGGCAAGAGAAAAGGTAAAGACTGGGGAGTGAAGCTCCGCAAATATACAAATAGAAAGAGCAAAGTGAGGGAGACATTTGCCGAAATAATGAAAGATGATGACCAAAGTGCTGGCTTTGTGATGTGTAGGCTACCTTTTGAATGTTGAGCGTTATTAACTGTTGAATAAATGTTGACGCGGGACAAAATTCCCGATTTCCCAACACGTTGAACTGAGCAATGCCGTTGTATCATTTGAATAAGTTACTTTTAAACGCATATAGCTCAGTAATGTCAGTTTTATGTATTTTCTGAGAGGGGGTGTTTTTTTTTGTTGCCAATTTGTCTCGGGAGAGACGCACACTTCGACTACACTGGATAAACACATGCAGCATCTTAATTAAGAAAATGAAACGAAATAAATGAATACATCCAGCCTTTATTGCATATTACATTTATTAATGCTATATTTATATATATATATTTCTTTTTTTTTTGCGGGCGGGTTAGTTGACAACGTCGGTCAGGTTCGGGTTGTTTACACATAGACCCGCGCATCACTGGTGTCTGTCTGTCCACGTGTCTCTTCGTCTGTCTGTCTGTCCATCTCTCTGTCTGTCTGCCCATCTCTGTGTCTGTCCACCTGTTTCTTTGTCTCTCTGTCTGTCTGCCCATCCATCTCTCTGTCTCTGCCTGTCCACTTATTTCTCCATCTGTCTGTCTGTCTGTCCATCCATCTCTTTGTCTGTCCACCTGTCTCTTCGTCTCTCTGTCTGTCCATCCATCTTTCTGTCTGTCCATCTGTCTCTTTGTCTGTCTGCCCATCCATCTCTCAGTCTGTCCACTTATCTCTCCATCTCTTTGTCTTTCTGTCTGTCGGCCTCTCAGTCTGTCTCTCTCTGTCTCTCTCTTTCTCTCTCTGTCTGTCTGTCTGTCTGTCTCTTTTTCTGTCTGTCTGTTCACCTGTCTCTCCGTCTCTCTGCCCATCCATCTCTCTGTCTGTCTGTCTGTCTATGGTACTTAAACAGACTATAACAGAAACAGACTGTAGACTCTGTCTATTTTCAGTGAACATCCATCAGTGAATGACAGAGAGCTGTTTTAGTCGCAGACGCTGAGTCAGCTCTCTAAGTTTGAGACGCAGCCAGAGTGCAACTCTACACCTCCATTAATTAATAATCCAGTGATCTCACAGCACCACAGTGTTTGTCTGAATGATGAGAGCACTTTCATCAGCTTCCAAACTTTCTCATCAGTTGGTCTTAAGGACACAGTCGGAGTAGACATCTAACCACTGTTGGCCTGCAGATCGAGAGATGCATCTCTCAGAGCCCAGAGCTGTGCACTTCTTTCAGAAAGGAGACGTTTGACTTTTCTTGTAATGTTGTTATTTTTATGTTTTAATCTTTATTTAAAGAAGTGGATTGACACAAAAAAGACCTTTAGCAGACTGATGTTCAATTCTATATCCGACGTGTAAAGTTGGACACGTTCTCGCATACCATCTGAACATTCCTCTACTAACGCACACCTTCGGGTGGCCCATCTTCTGTAGCAAACATGACTAAAATGTTATCAGCCCAGGAGGCTGCCAAGATCTATCACACAAATTACGTGAGAAACGCGAGGGCTGTCGGTGTGCTGTGGACTATCTTCACCATCTGCTTCGCCATCATCTGTGTGGTGGTCTTTATTCAGCCGTACTGGATTGGAGACAGTGTGGACACCCCTCAGTCCGGCTACTTTGGGCTCTTTCACTACTGCATTGGGAACCCCATCACAGGAGAGCTGGTGTGTAAGGGCAGTGCTTTGGACTTTGGATCCATCCCTTCAGGTGCCTTCAAAACCGCTATGTTCTTCGTTGGGATCTCTTTGCTGCTGATCGTAGGGACTATTGTCTGCTTTAGTTTGTTTTTCTTCTGCAACTCAGGCAGCGTTTACAAGATCTGCGCATGGATGCAACTGGCAGCTGGTTAGTTAAGATTTTCCTAAATTTGAGTTTTTATTATTTTTTTTAATTAACACAAACATTAATAATATAATAAAATGAGTGTATTGTTTATTTTCTATTTTTTTTCCTTTGCAACTAATTTTCTTAATCCTTTTCATCAATTTTGCATATTCTATTGCAGATTTGTTTAAATGAACACAAATCTAAATATTAAACGTTTTGTTTCATTAATACAATGTATACAGTGTCAGGTAATGGTCTGTAAAAGTTCTTAAAGTAGTTATTATATTGTAAATATAAAGTACTGATCAGCTCTTCAGATGTTTGAAACGTTCAGTTACATTGTAAGTGCTGAATTTAGAAAATAAACAGCTTTCTATCAGTCCTGAACTGCAAGAGGTTACTCAGGACTTCAGCACCCTGGATAGTTCCACGTTCCACGGCTGCTTACAGTATGTCGATGGAATATATAAGAAATGTGCTGCATTGTGTATAAAGTTATGAAGTCTTGTTCTGTCTACTGAAACTGTCAATAAGGACACAGAGAACCCATCACATCATGTTACATAACAATGCATTTGTAATGCTCACTCATTTAACGAAAGTGAGAGTGATAATGAGAGTGAGTGTAAGGCAATACCCACAGCAGCACCAGCTGCCCTGCAGAGAGTATATTGTCATATGAATAATAAATGATGAGTTAAGTGTGGCTGAAGTTGCCAGGCAACAGCCTCAATGCAAAGTATTTCTGGTCGACAAGAGTATTTTTGTCAGTAATGTGAAGGGGTCTTGCTTTTTCTGCAGTGAATATATCTCAGGGTGGGTTTATTTCTAATAGTTACCTTCTGAAATTTAAGGTGTTTTGAAGGAATGCTTCTTTGAAATATGTAATATAAATATTTATATATTAAAACATTTCTTTTTTTTCTTTTTTTTTACAGTCTTTGGTGAATATAAACTTCAAAAGATAAACATTTATTTGCTTCTTTTTTTTTTTTTAATTGAAAGTCTGTACTGTTACATTTGGCCAATTTATTGAATCCCTTTGGAATAACAGTCTTAAAAAATGTTTTACCCCAAACGTTTGAACGGTGGTGTGATTTCAATTCTGAACAGAACTATACTTCAAAAAACAAAAGAATATTTAATAAATGTGTGATGAGTGAATGATTTAATGTAATTGCAGACAAAGTCACTGAAAACTTCAGTGTTTCTGGAATTTACACACACACACACACACACACACACACACATATATATATATATATATATATATCCTCATTGTATATAAATTAATAAAAAAAAAAAAAGTTGTTTCAAAGCTGATAACGTTAAACTGTTATTGATCTGAATGAAGCCAGCACTTAACTGGCTTGAGCTGAATATGATGAGATGTTTTACAGTAGATTATTATTTTGAATTCCCATAATTAATTTAGCTGGTTTCCTTTTTTTACTGTGTTGCTCTCATCATCTCTATCGTATACCTCACTGTAGAAAATAAAAGTGTCTCGAGTGAAAAGTACTGAATTCAGCTCAGCCAATCTGCAAAGATTTAAGTTTCAAAACCGAAAAAAGATATTCTTTATAAAAGTAATGACTTGTACATCCCCCTAAAACGACTCGTTTAAACACGCCCCCAACTTTCTTCATCACAGACTGGGTTTATTTTAAAACACAGCACAAATGTTTACACAAAGAAAGAAGGCGGAGCTATTTTCTCGCTGTAGTGTTGCTGCAGGCGCCATGTTCTGGAGACGCTGTGTGCCACTGTGAAAATCTGGTGCTTCTGACTCACAACCTTTAAATAAGTTACGTTTTCTAATTAAAATAACCTGCTACTTACTATTTAAATGTGAGTTTTTTCCGAACATGAATGCAGACATGGTGTTATGTTTACGAGGCACGATGCAACACAACACGTAAAAAAAACAGTAGTAAGTCAAGATAAATATGTCTCCATTGGACTCAACAAATGCCTCGTTTGTTATGCGTTTTACTGTTTTGGTGTCAGCGCCAGGATGCGACATCACGTTATGATATAACATTTCGGCCACATGCTTGTGGTATTCGGCCAATCACAACGCACTGGCTAGCTGGCGATATTGTAAAATACTTGTGTACAAACAAAAATGTAATCAATTTAAGAAAAAACCACCCTGACTTAATTAGTCCGACTGGGTCTCTTTTCTATCTTCAGCGACTTGTATGGTCATAGGCTGTATGATCTATCCGGACGGCTGGGACTCAGAGGAGGTGAAGCGGATGTGTGGTCAGCGGACGGATAAATACACGCTGGGTAACTGCACGGTGCGCTGGGCGTATATCCTGGCCATCATCAGCATCATGGACTCCCTCACGTTATCCTTCCTGGCCTTCGTCCTGGGCAACCGGCAAGACAAACTGCTGCCAGAAGACTTCCAGGTGGAGGGGAAGAAAGGTACAGACTAATGCCATTACTGATTACAAACTAACGGCGAAAATTGTCATTAATGTAACGTAATCTGATTTTAAGATATAATCTAATAACACGTTCTTAAAGGGACAGTTCACCCAAAAATGAATTACTCACCCTCATGTTGTTCCAAGACCTTGATTCATCTTCAGAAAACAAATTAAGATTTTTTTTATGAAACCTGAGAGCTCTCTAACCATCCGTAGACAGCAAGGATATTCCTACATAACAAGGTCAATAGTAAAATAGTACAAAGCTACAAGAACACTTTATGTGCGAAAAGCAAACAATAATTTATTGAGCGATTCTTCTCCCTGAGTTACTGTCATGCTATATTAGAAAGTACAGTGTTGTTTGCATTAAGCATTCACACGCTTTCTACTGAACATAAACGATGCTGATTACACTAATGGCATTCTGTGGTACTTCCAAAATAGTGGAAGACAGTAACTCGGGGAGAAGAATTGCTGAATAAATGATATTATTACTGTTTTCTTTGCACATAAAAAAGTATTCTCATGGCTTTGCAAAATTATGTTTGATATTGATTTCTCATGGACTGTGTTACAGTCCTTAATCCATTTCTATGCATTGATCGTGGTAATATCCTCACTGTCTACGGAGGCTCAGACAGAGCTCTTGGAGATCAAAAATATGTTCATTCGTGTTCAGTAGATGAACAAAGGTCTTGTGGGGTTTGGAGTGGACTATACCTTTAATTTGGAGGAATCAAAGATTATGTAATCATTAACTATCCCAGTACTGGTTACATTAAACCATTAAAAAAGAAAACTGTGATTTTTTTTGTGTGTGTTTAAAATAGCATTGGTGTGGTAAATAATCACAAGTTTCTTTGGTTTGGTGAGCTGCTCCTCTAAATAATATAAGAGAGGCAGGGACAGAGACAGGCAGAGGGTGTTTTATTTCTTTTCACAGCACCCTGTGTTCTAGCCTTCAACATTTTATCTGATCTAACTAAAGCTGCTAACTCATGTTGCTTCTTTTTGAAAAAAAAAAAGAAAAAGAAAACGCATATACTGTATCTTCTGCTGTGTAAGAATCACAATGTCCAGAGAGGCACTCTGCTGTCTGCAAAGGCCTTGGCAGAGCTCTGTAATCACAGAGAGGCCACTTTAAACATGCAGCGCTAGTCAAATCAGCTCTATTAGCCGTGACAGATTTGTGTGCATTTACGTGTGCCTTTCATTAGCATGCTCAGTCACTTGCAACAACACTATTAATCGTGCTATTTCTCTTTGCATATTCCTCATACAACGCTACTAATGTTGTTGACAAACTAATACAGCTCTCTTTTTTGTCTTTAGAGGAAGCATGAAGATCTCCTGCACATCACTGGACCCCGTGTTGTTGTATTTAGGCCACCAGACATGTGAAGGAAAATAATTCTCATAAGTAATTACCACCTTTAAAACTGCATCAATATATTTCGTAATTTGAAACCAAAGCCAATTTGAGAGGAAATGAGTTTTGTAGGAATGAACTGAACTTAAATCTGTTTATATGATATCACATTGACCCGTCCTGCCCACAGTGAATCTCACGCTATGAGACATTGGTGTAATAAAAAGGAAGAGTAGTATTTCAGTTGTTTTTATTGGCCTGTTTAGCACGAGACATCCCTAGAACAAACAAAACAAGTCCTGAAAATCGAGGGAGAGACAGAAAAACAAAACAAAATGCATTACGTTATACAGACACTTAGAGATAGGCCTAGCTCACTCAAAAATGAAGGCTCAGAACCGTAGCAAGGAGATCGTTAAATTAATCCAACCCTAAATTTTTTTTTTGTGTGCAAAGAAAACAAATATATTGGCTTTGTTCAACAATTCGTAAATCACCCTAGAGCCATTTTGGGGAGCATTACATCCGTAAACATGTCCCACTAAACAATGGTCTTTGTCAGACGTTGAAATGCCATCCTCTGACAAGCCAGAATGAAAGTTTGGATGACGTCTTTTTTTGACGTCCAGTATTGGTACAGTACGTCATCCAAACTTTCATTCTGGCTTGTCAGAGGATGGCATTTCAACGTCTGACAAAGACCATT
This sequence comes from Enteromius treurensis, assembly GCA_032275025.1. Taxonomy (NCBI): domain Eukaryota; kingdom Metazoa; phylum Chordata; class Actinopteri; order Cypriniformes; family Cyprinidae; genus Enteromius; species Enteromius treurensis. The sequence goes on along the minus strand of JAUCMU010000013.1, from coordinate 2,950,015 downwards.
GTTTAGTGGGGTGTAAGGTAAGTTGTTCACGTTCAGATTAAAAACTGTTTAGACTGTGTAGACGGGAGAGCAGTCACTCTTAACAATGATGTAGAGACTTAAGCATGTTGAAATGAACATGAGAAAATCATTTGCAAATAAAACAGGATAATGCATTATGAACAAGGCGGTCCAAACGCGGTCCTGGAGGGCCGGTGTCCAGCTTGCCTCAACACACCTGCATGGAAGTTTGTAACATGCCTAGTAAGATCTCGATCAGCTCCTTTAAGTGTGTTTGATTAGAGTTGGAGCTAAACTCTACAGGACACCAGCCCTCCAGGACCGAGCTCTGCATTGTGAACGAAAACTGAAAAGTTAACTACTTTTGCCATTTCAAACATTTTATTTGAAGTTACTACAGAAACTATTTTAGTTCAGTGCTGAACAATCAAAAGCATAGACATTCATGAAAAAGGAGAGAGCGGAGATGATATTTGCGAAGGACAAATGAAAGTGCCTCGTCCAAAGGCCCTTCGAAATCTGCTGCTTAAAGCTCAAAAAGATGCACAGATCATTGCAGATTCAAATCAAGGCATCTCTAAATCAGTGATTCTCAAACATTTTCCTCAAGCCATTCGTTCATAGCAAAACTGTACACCAATAATGGGACTGTACAACACTGATCGTGTGAAGAACCAACTCTTTGGTATGAGTATGTACAAAATTTGAAACGTTTTCACTGATTCGAGATTGTGTAACGGCCTTGATACCAAAACTCCTCCCTGGCATTCACATATTAAGTGTCATTATTACGGATATACAAACCATGATAGTCCTTTATGGATTTTAGGACACGAGAAAGGTTAGCCTTTCCTTCTTTTTCATTTCCTTCTTGCCCTTTGTGGTAAAAATGCAAGTTTCTCTTGCACTGTATAGTAGCTCACATTCAATATGAAGATGTCTGGACTTCGAAAACGTCCACTCGAGCTCCCTTCGTTCATACGTCTGATGTTAAACCCCTTGTGAAGATATGGGAAACAGTTCAAAGGAAGCTGCGATTAACAATCGTTTTTTTAATACAATGAAAAAAAAACACTACAATCAGCTACTGAGTCCGATTTGACGGCAAACGCTTAAGAAAACAGAGAGAAGTGAAGATAAACCAATTCTGACATGTTTCAACCCATCCCGTGACGTGATGGATATTGATAGAAAAGTGGCTGGTTAGATAAATCGGCAAGAGCACAAACCACTGAAATGACGGTACACTCAAATTATACCAATTACATAAAAAATAGCGACAAGGATGTGAGGACTGGATCTGTGTGAGTGGACCTTCTTGCGCTTTTGCTCCAGGCGTCTGTCTGTGAGCATTCATGGGTGTGTGTGAGTGTGTGCGCGCACGCTTTAGAGCTTTTTGGCCACTAGGAGGCGATCCAGGAATGACGGAGGCACTCGGCGGCCGTTGCTCTTTTCTCTGGGATGAGGTCCAACATCGGGAGGAGGAAGTCAGAGAAATTCTGGGCTTCCTCTCGGGCCCATTCGTACTTTTCGACCAGCACGTCCTGCAAACCCCAAGGTTTCAGCTTGGTGATGTGCCTCAGGTCACCTGGCATACAAATAAATATCAGATTTAAAACAGCAGCTATACGGACTATGCATTAACAGGCAGACTAAAAGTGTACAGAGGCCCCAAAACGGGAGATTGTTAAGGGGGCTCAGGGACATACTCCCTCGAGATTTTTCTGACTTACATATGTGCACTTTAAGAGGTTTTCAAAAATAAAGGTTTAAACCCAAGTAGTAACTTTTCAATGCTTAATACTTTTAATTCAGACTGACAGAAATCAATCCGTTCCAATAAGTTTAACTGATTTTTACATTTTATTGGCCTAATAATTTCCATTATCTTTTAAATCGAACTCTCATATTTACTCATATTTGTAATAATTTGGACTGTACTCGTCTAAACTTTGAAGGGGTGTTTTGAATGTTTTTTGTCATGTTATCGCAGACTATATAATCGCACTCCTCTGCTGCTGAGACATCTCAGATGCAGCACCGAAGCAGAATTAACAAGGTAATTATTTTATGTTATAGGTAAAAACAGAGGTCCGGACCTCTGGGATCTCAATGGTGGACCATACCAATAATGAGAGCATCAGTCAAACTGTGACATTCACACAGAGCTACTGAACACCGCCAGCGGGTTTATCGAGTGAGTGACACACGTTGGCTAAGCAGTCAATCATGTAACAAGTGTCTATTGACAGACTCACCTTTCTTGGTGAAAAATTCCTTGGAGTATTTGCCGTTCATGATGAGTTTACGAGGAATCTTGCCCAGCAGCTCGATGATCAGCGCGATGTGATCTGTTCACAAGAGAAATCAGCTATTAAAACACAAGAGGTTAGAGTTGCCATTTGTTTTTTTTTGGTTATTATTGCTATTTCAACGATGTAATAAAAATAGCTAAGATTCTTTTTTAAGATTATATAAAAATGATTTACTATTAGGGCTGCACTATTGAAACTGTAATAAGCCACTACATGTACATGTAACAAGGACTACCATATGAAATGGATAATAATTTTGATAATTGTTAAAGCTTAAAATATTAAACCCATGTGTTAATGATGGCAAACGTAATAGAAGTGTAAGATCTCTCTCTCTCTCTCTCTCTCTCTCTCTCTCTCTCTCTCTATATATATATATATATATATATATATATATATTATTTCTGTCAA
>JAUCMU010000013.1:2913497-2935744 GCA_032275025.1 Enteromius treurensis | reverse complement strand
GTTTAAAGTGACAGAACCTCCCTCCAGCACCGAAACAGTCTTTATTCCATGTGTATCAAACACGTCTGAAACTGAGATTTAAAATAAATCAATAAACAAAGCACACAGTAAATATGTCATAGCTGAAGAAGCTTAGCTAATAAGATTTTTGAAATGAACAGATGTCTGCAGTCCCTTGGCATAATTCCTTTAGTTAGATAATGCTTTGGCATACAATTTCTAATATTATTTTTATCGGACAATGTTCATCTTAAAAACCTCACATCATCTCATCTTACTAAAGCATATTTTAAAATGTGAAGAAAATCAGCTTTTTCATTGAACCAGAGAAAAACTTAAAAAAAATTGCTACAATAATGATAGAAGCAAAGTTTTCTACAGTGTATTATTTGTGTCTGGGGGAAACTGGGGAATTTTCCGGTTGCTGCTGTAACAAATTTTCCATTGCCTTTCATTTTCGCTTTCGAAAACGAAATCTGTTTTTAGAGTTAATTGGGAAAAAAGGATTGTTTAAACTTATTTTTTTTAAATCAAAAACAAACAAATTCGGAATTCAGAATCATTCCAAATTCATGATTGTAATTTCATGATCATATGCATATTGCCTTTAGCCTACAAGTAAACCGCATTCCACAAAATTCAACTTACCAACAGTCAGCAGAACACATAGGTAAATGAAAACAGCGCCTGAAATCATTTTCCTTGAAAGATGTCCGAGCAATGATCATAGTTAACTGAATTTGCTTTAAATGGAAAGGTATATAGACGTTAGCTTTTTTTAAAAGATAAAGGAATTAAGTACAATGTTTTAGATATGCTTACGCTGTATAGGAGAAAGAAGTTGACGCTAAAAAGGTTCTTCCTCTTTTTTTTTCCCCTTTTTTGGTCAATGGAAAACTCGCATGTTGCCATCTATTGGACTGTCGAGCAATTATGATTTAGTTATATTTTCATGTCTATCCTTCAATTCTTTGTTAGCCTACTCCATGCGCTTAAAGTGCATCTTCAAAACCTGCTGGGGGTTCTGGACAATCCAATCCAAATATTTCTCATTTTAATTCATGGATTCATCAAGCAGGATCTTGTATGTATGTATATATATATATATATATATATATATATACACACACAGGTCCTTCTCAAAACATTTGCATATTGTGATAAAGTTATTATTTTCTGTAATGTACTGATAAACATTAGACTTTCATATATTTTAGATCCCACACAACTGAAGTAGTTCAAGCCTTTTATTGTTTTAATAGTGATGATTTTGGCATACAGCTCATGAAAAACCAAAATACCTCAAAAAATATAAATATATCTAAAAAAAATTGCATATCCGACCAATAAAAAAAAAAGTGTTTTTAATACAAAAAAAGTCAACCTTCAAATAATAATGTTCAGTTATGCACTCAATACTTGGTCGGGAATCCTTTTGCAGAAATGACTGCTTAAATGCGGCGTGGCATGGAGGCAATCAGCCTGTGGCACTGCTGAGGTGTTATGGAGGCCCAGGATGCTTCGATAGCTGCCTTAAGGTCATCCAGAGTGTTGGGTCTCGTGTCTCTCAACTTTCTCTTCACAATATCCCACAGATTCTCTATAGGGTTCAGGTCAGGAGAGTTGGCAGGCCAATTGAACACAGTAATACCATGGTCGGTAAACCATTTACCAGTGGTTTTGGCACTGTGAGCAGGTGCCAGGTCATGCTGAAAAATGAAATCTTCATCTCCTTAAAGCTTTTCAGCAGATGGAAGCATGAAGTGCTCCAAAATCTCCTAGAGCTCGGGGTCCGCCAGGCTCCCTGCCTGCTCCCTGGACAGTCCAATGGGCTGAGCAAAATAATCTTGTTTTCTGTTTGAAATAAGAATATTTTGCTTACCCCATTGGCGCATTATTTTGCTTGTTTTATGCAAACAGTTACTTAATTTTAGCTTGATTTTTCTGAAAACAAGACAATAATTGTTTCTTTCAATAAATAAATACTAAATCCTTCTTGATTTAAGAATTTTTAGATATTTTGGCTGGAAATACAACTCCAAATAAAAAAAAAGTTGGGACAGGGTGGAAAATGTGAATAAAAAGAGAAAAAAGCAAGTTATACATTTTTCTCAAATGTTATGTCATTGCAGACAGTATGAACACAAGGTAATTCATGTTTTTTTGGTCAACATCATTTGATTTGTAAATAAACATTCATTCTTGCCATTCAGTCTTGCAACACATTTCAAAAAAAGTTGGGACAGTACAGCATCTACCACTTTGTACAGTTCCCCTGTCTTTTAATACCACTTAAAAGACGTGTAGGCATTGAAGAAATCAAGTGACTAAGTGTTGCAGGAGTTAGTTTGTCCCATTCTTCCTGCAAACAACTGTTTAGGTTTAGGTGCGCAACAGTACAGGGTCTTCGTTGATGCACTTTTTGTTTCAAAATGCACCAAACATTCTCTATAGGAGAAAAATCAGGGGTGCAGGCAGGCCAGTCAAGCATCCGCACCCTCTTCTTACGCAGCCATGCCTTTGTTATGCACGCAGTATGTGGTTTGGCATTGTCTTGCTGAAATAAGCATGGGCGTCCCTGGAAAAGACGTCTTCTTGAAGGCAACATATGTTCCTCCAAAACTGAGATATACTTCTCAGCATTGATGGTGTCATCACAGAAGTGCAAGTTACTGACACAACCCCATACCATGACAGACCCTGGCTTTTGGACTTGTACCTGGTAACAGTCTGGATGGTCCTTTTCCTCTTTGGTCCGCAGCACACAGCGTCCAATTCTTCCAAAAAAGATGTGAAAAACCGATTCGTCTGACCACAATACACGTTTCCACTGCACAATGGACCATCCCAGATGCCTCCGAGCCCAGAGAAGTCGACGCCGCTTCTGGACACTATTTATGTAGGGCTTCCTCTTGGGACAGTACAGTTTTAGCTGGCATTTCCTAATGTAACTACGTACTGTAGTGCTTGAGAGTGACTTCCTGAAGTAGTCCTGAGCCCACGCAGTTATATCATTTATTGATGAATGACGGTTTTTAATGCAGTGCCGTCTGAGGGCTCGGAGATCACGGCCATTCAGTTTAGGCTTGCGCCCTTGGCCTTTGCGCACGGTAATTTCTCCAGATTCCCTGATTCTTTTCACAATGTTATGCACTGTAGAGGGAGAAATGCCCAAATCTCTTCCTATCTTTCTTTGAGAAACGTTTTTCTTCAGCATTTCAAAGATTTTTGCCCGCACTTGGTGGCAAACTGGCGATCCTCTACCCATCTTTGCTCCTAAAGCAGTAGGCCTTTCCTCGATGCTGCTTTTGTACCTAATCATGATTGCAATCACCTGTTAACATCACCAGTTTTAAATCAGATCATTATTTAGTTATTATACCTCATTACTACCCCTGAATTTCCCCCGTCCCAACTTTTTTTGAAATGTGTTGCAAGCCTGAATGGCAAGAATGTATGTTTATTTACAAATCAAATGATGTTGACCAAAAAAAAAACATGAATTATCTTGTGTTCATACTGTCTGCAATGAAATCAAATTTGAGGAAAATTTATAACTTGCTTTTTACTTTTTTTATTCACATTTTCCACCCCGTCCCAACTTTTTCTGCTGTGGGGTTGTAGAAAATTGTGTCTAGTACTATATAAATTACAAAGGTTTAATTGGCATCTTTATTTCAAACGACACGACTGGCCGCGACCCGAATATCATTAGGAATATTTTTGGATGACTCGCTGACATCACTGGTAAGCAAGTAATGTCCACAAACGTCTACAAATCTGTTCTGATGAAAAACTCAATATACCCCTTGTATGGCCTTAGAGAACATTTTCTGCAAATTTAAATTTTCGAGTGAACCACTCCTTTAATGATAACATTAATAATAGTGACATTAGAAGTTGTCTCCTGTCTGTAAACAACCCCTAAATAATATAAATGTCCTGAGAGTAGCGCTTGTCGTTACCTGCAGATCCAGAAGGTGGTGGAGCTCCAGATTTCTGCCACTCCGTGGCCTCCGCGGCCAGTCTTTTGACATACGCCTCATTCACATCCATCAAGATGTTCTCTGGCTTTATATCAGTGTGAATGATCTTACACTTGGTGTGCAGGTAGTCCAAGCCTTGCAAAACCTACGCAGAGAAAACTTAGCTTTGACCTGCAGTTTACCACATCAAATGATCATGAGCAGTAAACACATACCTGTCGGATAATGCTCTTGACACACGGCAGCGGCAGGCCCTGGTAGTTGGACTTGATAATCCACTTCAGCAGATGGTGGCCGAGAACTTCAAACACCATACACACATCTGACAGCGAAGGTTAAAGGGAAATGATGGAGAACAAAGGTCGTAAGCAGTCTGGGGAACACAAGCTAAGAGCTCCTGCTCATTAAGAGCTGCACTTCACAAATAAAAGAGCGAACTAGGCTGAATCTGGGCAAAGCGCCGACTCTCACAGCTGTGGACCGAGAGACTGAGCGGCAGCTGAAAACAGCATCCTGTGAATATGGAGTGCACTAGAAAAACACCTGTGGATTCCTCATGAAACCAAAGGACACCTGTACAACAAACAGAACCACTGAAAGGATACGGGTTCCATTCACACCCGAGATCTTGAAGTCGTCCAATAGCTGCACCACTTTCTCCCTGCTGGGATCGTTCTGGTCTGTGTTCCTGACCTGAATCCACCAGACAGGGGGGAAATATAACTCAGACCTCGGATAGTTTTATAGCCGAGAAACTGGACGTTTCAAGCCATTTACTTTGGGTTTATTACTAAATAAAGCATGTTTTCATTTGACGAAACCACTTTCTCTGGGGCATGTGGATACACCTGACTTTCATTACTTTCCCACCTCGTTGCGGCACGCTGTCCAATTCATCTGGCCCGAAATGGTGTTGCGAATTATTCATCGCAATGGTTTCTAAGGCAGCGCTGGAATCAGGGTAACTCACCGCTCTCAGGAGCTTGATCTCATCGAGTGCTGTTTCAGTGTAGTGCTCTGCACTCTTAACCACTTTCATGGCCACAAAACGCTTCCCTCTGCAACCAAAACAATAAATCACCTCTCAGTACACATGCTTTATTTATAAACGGCATTGCAGGGAGAAAAGAAAAGAAACAACAGGTGACTGAACGTACTGTATATCCCAAGCAAACCAAACAGTGGAAAAATGACCCCATCCTAGCTTCCGGATTACGTGGTACCGGCCATTAAACAGGTCGCCTATTTTCACATGATGATAACCACCTAGAAAATGAGTTTTTAGCTGTTAGAAAACACTGTTAGCAACAAAACATCTGCAATTATTTGAATATCAGGCTCCAAAAATGAACACTTTCAAGATATAATATATAACTATGATTCAAAAATACAATTTATTCAAAACAGTACATGAAATTCCTTAGGTACTCCTCTTCAATGATTTATAAAAGACAATTTTGTACAAACTACGAAGTCAGGTAATTCAAGTCCTGGTTAATAATGTTATAAAATGTCATGTGCTTCCTCCAAAATGTAATCATAGTTACGGATTAATTATTGAAGATCTGTGTTTACTCACTTGTATATCAAGCACATTTCAGAGAAACACCATGTGTTTTAAGCTATGGGCATTACAACTTGGCAATAAATATAAATATAAATTAGGGGTGGCCCCAGACTAAGGATTTTCACAGTCAAATTGGAATTTTCAAATCTTGCCGATAGTCAACTGAGACTTGAATCATATGTTTGGGAACGGGGCAAAATACTGTACATTACCGAGAGTCAAGTCAGACATTTGACAGCCATTATTACTCATGTTAACACACAGGGAAAATGTGTAACGTAAGCCTCGCAGATACAAACAGGTTTTATGTTTTAATTCATTTTTTTATTTTTACAGTAGTGCTCTCTTTATAATGTTATGTATGTGACCATAATTGTTAATAATCAGCATTTATGTTTTGAGCTGCATGCGCTGAAGATAACCAGTAGAATGAAGCATTTAATTGGATTCGTCATTTATCACAAATAGAATACGCTTTGTTATTTATACAAAATAAAGTTAATATTATGGCCGAACACAAAAGAGGATATTTTGAAGAAAGGTATCCCAGAACAGCCTGGTTACAAACTGTCTTCAAAACACCTTGCTTTGTGTTCAGAAGAACAAAGAAATCGGTACAGGTTTGGAACGACTCGAGGGTGAGTAAATGACAGGATTTTCATTTGTGGGTGAAGTATTCCTTTAAATCTATAGGGGTGGTGGGATTTATTGGCGCACAATAAAATATTAGTTTAAAGTTTCTTTCTTTTCAGATTCTTATGTACAGCATTATCATTAATCTTTCCTCACCACTGATGAGATATCTCGTCAGTTAGGTTACAACACTTCACCGCCAAAGAAGAGTTTTTACGCCAGTCCATTGTTCTGGGTGTATTACGGTGTATGTGTGTGTATATATATCAGGTACATATGTATGTATGTAGCCTAAATGTATGTGTGTGTGTGTGTGTGTGTAAACATATATATACAGTACAGGCCAAAAGTTTGGACACATCTTCTCATTCAATGTGTTTTCTTTAAATTGGTAGACTCTCACTGAAGGCATCTAAACTATGAATGAACACATGTGGAGTTATGTATTTAACAAAAACAGGTGAAATAACTGAAAACATCTTTTATATTCTAGTTTCTTCAAAATAGCCACACTTTGCTCTGATGACTGCTTTGCACACTCTTGGCTTTCTCTCGATGGGCTTCAAGAGGTAGTCACCTGAAATGGTTTTCCAACAGTCTTGAAGGAGTTCCCAGAGGTGTTTAGCACTGATTAACCAACTCAGGCAGCAAGTTTATTATAATGTAATCTCTCCCTATACAATGATCACAAGACTCCTACCCTTGCAGTAGTCATTTGGATCCTCTTGTTCCTCATCATCTGATCCCAAGATCTCCTCATCTTGCTCCTGCAGTGAGTCAGGCTGCTGTGCGGCTCCCCTCGGGTGGGGATCAGGCCTGATGAAAGAAAGCTTATCTTTAGCAAACAGATGCACCAAACAGTGACAAGTGACAGGAACGCAGCCAAATATTTATCCAGCGCCTTTAAAATGTTCTTATTACAGTTTAATACCACCACCATTTTGCTGCTGCACCATCTAAACCATGAAATGTCCACTGGGCCTCTCTAACGTCAGACATTTATGAAACCTACAAATCAGTGCAGGTGCAATGTTAAAGCGAAGGAACTAAGGGTATATTGCAGAGCGAGAGAGAGACAGTCTTTGCTGGTTCACTACAGCTCAGCCGTGAAGAGAATCTTAAGAAGCGTCAAGCTGAGAGAAATCATAAAGCATTCTGTCTTTTTAAGTCAGGTTGCTGCAGCAAGGCAAGCATGAATATGGTCGATTAAATGCATACAGCATCATACTATCAGCGTGTCATGCTATCTGGGCCAGTTAGGGACATCAACCAAATAAAAATTCAAATAAAATACAAAATTGGGGGCACGTGCCAAGATTCAGATAGAAAAACAAGACCAGTCACTATAAAATGATGTCCATCCGATTGTGTAAATTTTAGAAGCGAGATCCATTAATTCTACCTGCATTGCATCTAAATATCTCACTGACCTTTTCAATATCATGCTACTCGCTGTGTTATTTCTATTGGTCGGCTGCACCAGCAGCGGGCGTTAATGCGATTAGATATGCAGCTTTGTGCCGTTCCCGCTGATGAGTTGGTCTCGCTATGTAGCGTAATCTCTCTGAAGCAATTGGCAATTTTCTGCATCCTAAACTGGGCTCTGTACTGTGGCTTGGAAGTTCGAAACAAGTCCAAAATAGCATAAGCCTTTACAAGGACACTTTCTGAATTAGTCGTTCTCAATACGGCTTACGAACAATACGCAAAGAACGTCAGAAGCAGTGGATTAAACACGGCGTTTCTGCCTCTGCAGAGCAGGCTTCTTTCTATCGGTTTTGCATACTTTTAAAGATACACATTAAAAGCTGGCCAAACTATAAACAGACAGAGGGGAATTGAAAACACGCATCTGCAAGAATAATGAATGATAAATACAGTTAAACAGATCGGCCTGACTCCAGACCAGAAAAAAGCTTTTCCCACAAATCTCAGGCAACATCCCGTATCACAGATTGTTCGCATAAACACGAAAGCATTTAATTGAGAAGCTGTTATCTCGGTCTGCTTACCAACAGAATCAAATTTGCGCTTCGTTGCTCAGTGAGTATTTCAATAATGAAGGCGCCACCAGCGACAAACACACCGTAGACGTCTGCTTTACTAAATTCTGCTCTTTTGACTTTGATTAAAGCAAGCAAACTTTGCAGTTTGCACAGACACCACACATATTTTCTAATGAACATGCTATTAGTCGAAAACGATTGTATAGTTGTGTGCTATGGGCCGAACGTGGTGGGTGTTACACCAGAATATAATTCATTTAGCCAGATCCCAGATAATTTGTGCTAGCTGTGCTAGTGGGAGTTAATTAGTGGAGGTGCGCGTGAATGTGATGCTGGTCTGGGGGGAGAATACACAAACACACACGTATACATATATATGTGCCCATAGCTCAGATCAGAGCAGATGTTGAACCACAGCAGGCCTGCCAACCGCTACTGCTCCAATCTCAACTCTCTTGTGAAAGGAAAAGCCATAAAAAGAATATTCAACCATCCACTATGTATTATCATGTGATTTTTGCTGGCTATATCAAATTATTAAGCTATTAATTTAGCCAGTAAAGTGTACATATATTTTGGTATTTTCCTCCTACTGTGACATACGGTATATGCAAGAGACATGGGTGAGAACATCTGAAACCAAAATGACACGCTGAGGCTGCAGATTTGTTTGAAATGCATCAGGTCTTGCTGTATATTACGGTCAAACTCTTACTTTTTATTTCTCTAGAAGCACAAGACGGACATTTAGGAGTGCATAACAAATCCAAGGGGTACGATGATAGTTGATCAAATGATGTGTTCTTCCTCAACTTGCTAACATTAAATAACAAACAAAAAATACTGATTTTAATAATTATGTAAATATTTACAAGTTTAAAACATTTGTGTGTGGGTGTGCAAATACAGCATGATCAGTCACAAATAGACATGCACTGAATAATAATAGATTAACTTTAGTGATGATGCGACCCTGCCTCGATTGTGTGTCAACTGTGCAGCTCGCCTATAATGCAAACGATGTGATTTGAAGCTGTTTGCGGATTTTGAGAGAGAGATTCTGGTTGTGAAATCACGTCTCACATTAAGTTTTCAAATTATTTTCTAATCATTGGTATTTAATGAAGAGATTAATTGTACCTCACCGTTAGCATTATAAGTATTTCCCCAGCACCAGACAAAGACTGTGATTTATAGTGCCACTGTAACAATATAATTCATGTTATTTACCTGTCAAAGGTTTTAATGTTGTGGCTGATCAGTGTAGAGACAGACAAACTAATTGGTTGCAATGATGGATTGAAAAAGCTGTTTCAAAGGCAATATTTAAAAATAAATCTCTCACTATTAAATCAACGGCCTGTAACCACACTGTTAAACTCATCTGGGAAATGTTTCCTTCACGGCTGTGCACGTGTTCTGCCTCTCTGCGGCGTTCATGAGCAAGCTCAGAAAAGCATTCCAACTTAAAAAATGTTATGTGCACATATTTTTTTATTTGGTAGCTACAAAGATATTTTACTATTATATTCAGATTCAGTTTATAATGAATATCAATGGGTAATTTAATATTTTTAAGCTGTACTACCAACTTACATAAAACCAAGTTCACTTCAATGATGTGGAATCATCACCATTGCACTTCTAGAAAGAGTGTGATGGAAAAAAGACAAAACGTTTTTATCATTCAAAACGAATCAAAGATCGACGCATTCATTAAAAGATAATGATGTAAGCAGCTCTCTGAGTAATGGATGCTGAGAGATCACTGCAGACATATTTCTCTGCACAGCAGTTAACGAGACAAACTGCTGAATTAAGACACAAGTTAAAGACATCACCACATGATTCTTATGCCTTTGTTTTTATACTGTGCAACAGAGAAGCGCTTCTGTTCATACCATGCTATGTGTGGCATACCTTTAAATGTGTACATGTAAGAGTGATGTGAAAACAGCTAAACATGTCTCGAGCGGGTCAACAAGGAAAGACTTGTTAAGTAGTTTTAATAGGAACATGGTGATACAGAGTTTAGTTATCTGCTGTTGCTAAGCAATGTCGCAACTTACTGCAGTACTACAGAATTCAAGAGATGTGCAGTCATGGGTGAATGTGCATTTCTTGCCCAAACGTATGTGGGACACACTGACACCACACCCATGTGTGCTTGTTGAAGCACATTTGGGTTTAGAGTTCAACATCATGGGCATTAGCGAGTATTACCTCCTTAAAAGTTTCCATTATCCTGGAAGAAAACTTTCCACCATATGGTCCGACACGGATTTGCTCCCATAGCGTCAGTCTGAGCTCGACTGATACCGATCATGTTCATTTATTTTCTTCATGTTTTATAACATCTGTAGTGATGCTTTGTTTGTGTCTTCAGATAACAACTGTTCCGTTGTGGGAAGGATGGAGAAAAAAGACAAAACTTTGCCTAATAAGATGTGAAACCCAGACGTCTGGAGAGATTGTGGGCGGGTGCTTTTTTGTACCGTTGTCAGCACCAAGTAGTCGACATACCAGAATGCCTCGCATTTCTTTAGTGTCAGTCTAAGTATCCACTTGCCCTTTGAGTAATGTGTGGACACGACATTGGTTATTATGTTATGTTTGTCTATTGAAGACCTACTATTCGTTTCGAAGAACAAAAATCCACCACAACAAAGACTGAGACCCAAAACAATGCTTTGATTTCATTTTTGCTACCAGGTTTGTCTTCATTTGGAAAGCAGGTTGATTTTTAGGAGTGTTTACTTAAAGAACCATGCATATTATTAACATATTGGCTGTTTATTAGTAGTTATAAAAGCATGATACAGCTACCTAATCAGCAGCAAAAAACTATTGAAGCAAAAGTTGTGATGGTTTGTTAATAGCAAAAATGGGACCTTGCCATTGGTGGGACATAAAGATACAACTCACACCACTGACAAAAAGGGCTGAATTTATGCTGACTAAATGACTGGGAAGACTAGGAAGATCGGATTATACCATTTCAATTAAACAAATGAGGTCAAAAGCAATATGCATGGAGAAATCATTCATAATAATACCAATAAAATGTATTTAGAAAATAGAATAATATGTTTTCATTTTGTGCTGACCTTAAGTACTACAGAGTCATATGCAGATTTCCTTACCACAGTGATGAAGAGTTCAAGTACTCATCAAATCGACCTTAGTCAGTGAAGAGCCCTATTTAATGTTTGACAGGAATGAAAATGAGGCTGTGAGAGAGAAAGAGGTTCATTGTGTTCAATGGACTATACTGTTCTTTAACAACATGCTGATTATTCAGCCGATAAAATGTCTTTCTAACGGAAAAAATATATCATTTAGACAGAAACACTATAAAACTGCTTTGAAAATCTTTTATACAGCGCATGCTATTGTAAAGACCAAGTCTACGCATCACAGCCATGTTTTCTCCCATATTCAAATCACTATAGCATCTAACCTGACTAGTTTAGTGGGATTTGACCATTGGGTTGCCAGAAAAACCCATAAAGATAGATCCATGCACGCATTTACTGACCATAACAAGAGTATAATTCACAGTTAAGGACTGAAAAACTCAGAAGAACAGCAAATCAAAGTCCACATTTTAAAATCCCAATGAAAGTAAACGTCATCAAACCAGTAGACCATCACTAACAGTTTCTCTGAATGATGGGACAGTCACTGAGCTTGCAAAGCTCTCTGCAGCGACGGAGCTCGAGGCTGAAGATTCAAGGCGTCGAAGTGAATTGAGGTTTGTTTCGATCTGTGGCGGCTTCTGCTTAGACCGGATATCTACAGGACGGAACTAACTTTTTTGGACGGCATAAATGACCCATAGATTTTTCAGTCCAGAAACATTGAAAAGTTTTATAGGCATTGCAATCCTCCCATCAATCCTCTAGTTTAGCTCTCAATCATTGTCCTGGAGTTACCCAGACTGAACCACTGTTCTACTTAATGTCATTAATCCTTTCAGGAACAATGAGAAAAATGAAGCTGTGGGATCATTCATTTGGTTGTTTGGGCTGGCAGGGAGCCATAGAGGGGGATGTAATCTACTGTTAAAAACGCCATTTAAATTCTGCCTAATCTCAAGTCTACAGCGTATTGTTTTTAGCCCTTAGACGGCTCGCCTACGGACCGTCTGATACACGCTGCACACAAAATGACAAGAGCTTTCAAAATCAGAAGAATGAATCCAATGCAAACTGTCAAGAACTGTCTAGGTCATATTTCACCCCCAAATAATAGAAAGACAAAAAGATCTTGCTTAAAGCAAAACAAGGCATTAGTTTTTGTTTGACACTTTCTATGTGCTCTTTCTCATTAGTCTACAAATCTACGTAATGCTATAGGGTGACTTCATGATCGATGAATTGTTTTCCCATCCATTATCTTGTTCGACATGTTTCGATTAATAGCACTGAACAGACAGCAGAGCCTGGAGTAACTGTTGATATCCTGAAACACCTGTGAAGAACACTATTCTTTATACTTTAACCATATTTTGTTAATATTCATACGGTTGCATGCATTCATTAATGGCAACTTTAAATAAAACACAAACTACTGCACTATTTACGCAGTAAACATATTAAAAATGTCAAGTTGGAAAAGTAGCTCCATCCATAGAATAGAATAGAAATGCAATCAGTATTTTCCACATATAGTTAAATATACTAACAAACATCAAATGCTCTTGAAATATCTTTTTTTGACAATTACGGTGCACACGTTTTTACCAGAACACTGTTAAACACAGTGATGTTTACTTAGTAGTCAGTACTGCAGAGGAAGCGCTTTTACTATGAAATCAGGCTTCTCCATTGTGACTGCATCGCAGCTGACGGGTGGTCAGAGAGGTTGCATCAAAGAAGCTATTTTCCTATCGCCTCATCCTGTCTCCAGTCTATGAACCACATTTCCATAATTCCCTCCATTACTTCAAGTTGTTTTCCAGCGAGGCGGCTTCTATTAAAAGCCTCAAGCCTTAGCAACCAGCTTGGACTACTCATCTGAACCAAAACTTCACCTCCCGAGCCTCCTGATGCACGGCATCCTTCACAACACATTCAGCGAGAGAAAAACAAGGGGGCTGTGTGTGTCTGTGTGGGAGGCAGAAACGTTCGGCGCACAGAGAGTTAAATTCACTCTTAATACAGAGCTCAGCCTTCAGAACTTCTCCAGCCCACACAACAAACCCCAACACGTCTGACATTCTCTTGTCTTGTGTCAGAGAGCTCACGCATGCATCAAAACAATCCGCTCTTCCAGAAACACAAACGCTGGAGTCTTAAGCTACCATTGTTTTCACTCGCGTGCGGACTGCATTGCAGCATTAGCGCTCGAGGCAAAGCAAGGTTGTTCAAATCGATTTCGTTTAGAGCAAAACCTGCCCCGTGTGGCCTTTCCCACCTGTGGTTTAGCTCGGGTGACAATCTCCTGATTGCAGCAAACCAGGCGACTTTGCTAACCGTTGCGGTGGCTTTTCGTTAAGTCGCGATTGGGGGTGCAGTCTGAAAAACGCATACAAATCTCCACAAAGGTGAAGGTGCACAGAACAGCGAGGGGCCATTGATGCTGTTTATCGCACGACTGCAGCACAGCGTGAATTCAACACGTCTCCCTCGCTCTCGTCTCCACTCAGACAGACTCGTTCAGAAAGCTGGCTTTAACCTGAAAACTTCACACAGTGTGTCCACCATGCATTTTAAAGCCGCATCTCCAAGGATACCCGTGCATGTCTTTTAAGAAGAGTTTGATCAACTCAGAAAGATGCTGCAGCATTCGAATTTTGATGATAAACCACTGCATTAGGGCTGTACTGATGCAAATTCATTTTATAGGAAATTGCAGTCTTATAGCACAATCTTATATATATATATGTGTGTATATATGTGTATATATATGTACATACATAAATAGTATACACACACTGCTAAATATTTGCATAATTAATATGATGGAAAGAAGAAAGATATAAAGTATGTCGTTATGCAAATAATTAGCAGTAAAAAACTATTCGTTTAATGATTTGTTAAAATGATGAAAAGAAAAACATGCATAAAACATTTTCTGATAAATATTTGCACAATGTAATCCTTAGCTATACATATATTTCCTTTTCTTTATATTTGCATGAAATATGAAATACACATTTTTCTTTTCATCATAGCAACAAGACATTGTACAAATATTTCTGAATACATTTTCTGCTAAATATCTGCTTAATGGAATATTTACACATATATTATCTTCTGGACATTTTTAATATCTGTTTAATTAAATATACGATGATAAGATCACGCACGTACATTTCTCTCTTTTAGCTATGCAAGTAAATGAATATGTTCATGAATAAGAGGTACCTAATATTTCCTCATTTATAACATACCTCACGGTTCATTTCGGATCGATGAACAGGAATAAACGGTTTCCTAAGCTCATCTAATTTCAATGATTTGTCCCTTTGACTCTCCAAACATGAACATGAACTCTCCGCATGCAACTAGATGAAAGTACATTCACCAAACTGTCAAAAGCACAAACGAAATCAACAGCTCTCAAACACGTGCTTACGAGGCAAACAAAGATGCAACTTTGCTTCTTACCTACAAGATGCACGGATGCCCATGAGAGACAGAGCTAATGAAGGCAACAGGGGCTGGCAGGCCAGAGACAGAGCCATGTACCAGAGGCAGAGGAGGGCCACCTCAGTGCACACAGATGCACGGTGAGGCTGAATGCTGAGGAGCTCGTTCCCTCCCTCTCCCGCTTGCTTTGCTTCCGTCAGTGACAAGAGCCCACCCTTCCCTCTTTGCCACGCGCTCTGATTGGCTGGAGGAAGCTAGCACTGCATTGCAGGTAAAAACACTGCCGCCTCCTCATTTCTCCTTCATAACCCCATGTGTTCTGCCGTCACTCATCCCATCTGCTCTCTCTCTCTCTAATTACAGCAGAAAAAGGCAGCCAGCTTACGAGGAGGAGAGTTCTCTGCTCTCTCACTCATAAGATCCGTGTCTCAGTCTAAACAAGCCTCTTTACAACCTTGTTAGTGAAGGCAGGTAAGCAGCACTGAGTCACGGCAGCGCACGCGAGAGAGAGAGAGGGTCTATAAGAGGGCACTCGACACAATCAATTACTCTTATCTCTCGCCCCTCTGAGACGTACACAACTACATGAGAGATGCTTGACTGAGGAAAATCTCAAAAGAAAGACCCCAATTTATCACTGCAATGCTTTTTCAGTATCTATTGCAATTTAAAAATACAGGAGCTTTCAATAATTAACCTTCAATTGAAAAAGCCACTGCAGTTCTGCACTCAAAAGTGTTCTTACCCCATTACTCTTGACTATACTAATAGCAGTGGCCAGGAGAACATATATGAAATATATAAATCTCTCAATGTGCCAAATGACAAGATTAAAAAAGATTTTAAAAGATGTTTTAAAGTGACTACACTAGCTGATAGAGCTGCACAATTAATCATTAAAACCTGACTAAGGGTGGGGCGATATACCGGTAAACACTATTAACCGGTAGAAATTTGTCAACAGATAGAGATCATGGTCTATCGTCTTAATCGCTTGCGATCATGTGACGTTGCACGTTACGTAACCACGCAATGCACACTCACTTCGACAATGGAAGAAGCAGTGTTGCCAACTTATCGACTTTGTCGCTAGATTCAGTGACTTTTCAGACCCCCTTGGTGACATTTTTTCAAAAAAGTGACTAGTGACAAATATAGTGACTTCTTGGACAAACCTCAGCGTTTCTCTGGTAGTGCTGTGTCAGGCGCAAGCTCTTGTTTTCCCAGCGCACGCATCCCTCGGTGCAGCAGTGGTGAGTTCGCTTACATGTGACGAAACCAACAATGAGGAGATTGCAAAGAAAAAGGTGCATCGCCTGTGGTGTGGAATTGGTTTGGGTATAGGCCAAGTGATATGAACGTGATTTGCAAGGTATGCAAGAGCACTGTTTTAGCAAGCGGTGGAAATGGGACATTCTAAAACACTTAACGTAAAAAATTCTTAATGTGGCTTAACGCACCCAAAAACTGACGAGGGAAGCCCAAACTGCTGTGAAACCTTCCTTGAAAGAATCACTAACTACTGTCAAAAGAACCCGCCCATATTTGACAGATAAAGTGAATAATATCACGTTAAGCGTTTTAGAATGTCCAGGGGGAACTCTACTGTCAGGCACTATTGTCGCTTTTCCACTGCGTGGTACGACTCGGTTCGGCTCAGTTCGGCTGGGTTTCCATGCAGTTTAGTACCGCTTTAGAGTGGGCGGGATTATTCACGTGTCGCTATAGTTGCGCCGCCTCTACTGCCGTGACATCATCGTAAACGCGCCGCAAACAAACACACACCAATGGAGTAATTTTCATTCCGCGTCGCCCCATCAAGCTCTCACTGGATCCGCTCCTCGGCTATCAACGAGAGGAACGTCTGTACTTCCTCAATAGACCACCAAACAGCCATTTTTGGTTGATACTAAAAGGTGCGTTTCCGATCCTTCGCTGGCTGCGCTGATTTAAATCTAGCGGGTCTATTGTGTCTCGTCACGTTTTGGTAACGGTACGGCTCGCTTGGAACCGCGGCTGAGGTGGTACTAAAAAAAGGACCAGGTACCAAGTACTGTTCCCAGTGGAAAAACCCCCAAAAGTGAGCTGTACTGAACTGAAAAATAGAAAGGACTCACTAATTCTAATTCTATAGTGCACAAGCTGTGTTATATATAATTTGTCTCACATCAATAATTACTAAACAAACAATACAATAAGCACATCTATAAAATAAATTATATTTACATATAATTATGTTTAATTTCTTAATAGTGATTTTTTTCTTTACATCATTAAATTATTTTTCATTACATTTTCTTTCAATTTAAAGCAAGTTTTACTGCTGTTTGATAACCTAATGTTCAGGGGTAAATCTTTCAAATAAAAAAGTTCTCCAGAATCGTCCTCTTTATTCTAAGCACAAAAAAAAATCGTAATTCTCATTTAATCCTGAATACTGCAGCTCTACTAGCTGAACTGTATTTGATTCAGTAAAAACGCTCCAGTTGAGAGTCATTTGTTGATGAACTGTTGTTGCACTGTGCATCTTTGATTCAGTTAAACGGATCATAATCAGGAGTCATTTTAAGTACTTCCAAAGCCCCATTCAGAACGCCAGTCCAAGTCTGATTTTTGTGCAGACTATTTAGATCTGATTTGTGCAAATTCATTTCGAGCTACAATCCTATTTGGCATTTCTGGAAATCTGTTTCAGTCTGACCGGCCAGATCGGATTTAGCATAGCGTTTTCTCTTTTTGAAAAAGAAAGAGCACAAAAGTCCCATTCACACCAAGCACGATAACTATAAAGATAACAATACAGGTATAGTTGAAAAAATAATGTTAATGTTAAAGAACAGCAGCGTCCACACCACAACTATAAAGACAAAAGCAAAGAGAAACGATATTGTTGGGATAATTTTCAGAAAGATTTTTTTCTAGCTGATGAACAATAGAAACATTGACAGCCAATGTCAATTATTAACATCCATATTATATAAAAGTGGCAGATGTGGAGGGTGGCATATTTCTATTTTATTTTTTCTAAATGGGAGTGCCATGATTTTTCAAACATCAGGAGCTCCTGAAAGCGCTGAGCATTTGGGCGATTTTTTTCTCAGTGCAATGACTTGAATGTTTCACTTCGGATAAAATGGTGCGCTCATCACTGTCACTTTTCAAACAAATCACAACGTGGACAAACCATAGGCTGATAGCCTTTACATTTTTGTTGTCATGCTGGACAAATACTTGACCATTTTTCTGAAATGAAATAATTTTCTCTTCTGTTGGGGTCTGACTCTACATAATACTCTCTCTCCACTCATCAAGCACTTTTCAAATAGATGAAGAGACGTGGGTGGAGGATGCTGATATGAACTAATACAATGTAAAAAGACCCGACACTCTCCGCTATGAATCACAAAATAACTGACTGACATGGAGCTCTTCATTAAACTTGCAAGATGTAGAGAAGGCAAACAAATGCACGACCAAAAACCTAAAGGATGTACATCATGCAGGACTCTCGTAAGCTGCCCTGGTCCTACAGTAGGACACATCATTAGATAAAATGCATTTAATAGTCTACTAGTTTCTTAGCAACCACAAAACCTTTGGCAACAGAAGAAAGGTATGGTCTCTCTGACTGACAGAGCTATAAAACACTTCGCCACGTGTATTGCATAATTTATCATTATGCAATTAACAAGCTTTTCATAGTGTTGATACATTTATATAAGCATTTGCGTGTGTCTGTACTTTAGGAAGTATGCACTTCACAGCTTTGAATTCTTAACATTTTGTTCCCGTTTCAGCTCAAATAAATGATACAATTTGAGAAAGAAATCATTTACACTTTTGGTTGCTCATCATGCTCATGACGGTAGAAAACAAAACAAATTTAACAATATTGCATGTTCTCAAGACAGCTTAATAGTACATAACTATTAGGGATGCACCGAATGTTTGGCAACTGAAATTATTCAGACAGAAATAGCAAAAAAAAGAATTTCCGCCAAATAAGCCAAAAGGCTGAATAGATCGTACTAGGGATGCTCATTTTAACCGCTTAACCGACCGGTTTGAAGTTGGACCGATTAATACAATCAGTTAAACGGTTTAAAAGGTCATTTTATTTATTTATTTATTTCAGTATTTTACCTACTCATAGCCTATATAAAATTGTGTTGACAACAAATATCGCATTTTATTGGCCACATTCACACAGCAGCAGAACACAGTTGTTGAGTACAACCGCGTTTGCGGGACACACACGCTGTGTGAACGGAACAGGAACGCGCGCTCTGCTACACAAATGCGTTTCTAGCGGGTGTTACGTGTTTTAATGTGTGTTTTGGGTAACTTATATTGATGGAGAAATGAGCTGCGTGTCATTTGAAAGTTTTATTAGATCACGTCCGTTTTGTGTTCTGTGCGCGATTCATATGCTCCACTTTCCGCGCAAAGCTGCTGTCGGTTAAAGAGGAGAATCTCCTAGACATTGACGAAGGAGCAGATGTCTTTGGTTGTGAACAGTCTAAATTTGGGTTGATTGTGCAGTTGAGATCCCTGCCTAAAATAAGGTGATGAGTGTCTAAATCTGGGAGGTGAGAATACATTTTAGTCATAAAAGCAGGGTTATCATAATTAGGGGCATAAACACAAGTTAATATGATTGGTGTTTGATACAGAAGACCTGAAACTATTGCAGAACGCCCACCTGGATCAGAACATGACGAGAAGTCAGAACATCCATTTACACCACTGATTTAACACGTAAAACCATCAACTCCTAAAACTTAAATTCACAAGTATTCATAACGTAACAGACTGATTTTCCTTGAGCACTATTACACTGAAATGCACTATTACACAGAATTGCGTGATGACGTACATCGCAGACACGCTGCCAGTGCTCTGTCAGTACACGTTCAGCAATAGTTGGTATGGTTAAGCTCCGTCGCGGAAAGTTTTAGCAACAAAATGAGAACCCTTGAATGCAATACAGATGTGGATGAACTAGGTTCCATAAGTAAGAAGGCAAATGAAATGGTTGATAAGACAGAAAACACTAATTCAGTGGTGTGGAATAGTGATGGTCGTTCTTGAACAAATCTTTAGTGTGACTTGGGAAGAACGAGTCATCTTGGTGAGTGATTAATTCCGTCGTGCATGCGCATTGTGCAAAGTTCTTACTGGAATTAGATCACCTGTTTCGAGTATTTGGGTTTAAGTCGTTCTTTCATAACGTGACTTGACAGACACATATGCCTATCAAATGCATTCAGAGCCAGAAAGAGAATTGATATGGTCATCTATCCAGTCTTCGGGTTTAAATAGTTTGTTCATCACGTGATAGCCCCTTAAGCCAAAAACCCCCCCGAAAGACTCGAAAAAATGTATTTGATAATTTATTTCACATTTCTTGTTTGTAAAGGCTAAATACAAAGAAAAAGTTAACCTTATTTTTTTGGTACTGTTTTTATATATATATATATATATATATATATATATATATATAATTTTAATAGGAGCCTGGAGGTATTATAGAATTTACAAATTTAGTTTGCAGACATCCATTGTGTGTTTTTTTTCCTGAGGCTTTTTAATATTGTCCATATCGATAACGGAATTATATCGTATCGACCAAAATTAAGAAATATATCGTGATATACATTTTTGCCATTTCGTCCAGCCCTAGCCAAACATAGTGCACCCACCAAAAAGCGATTGAGAAGGGGGGTATTGAACGATGGATATCTAGATATGGTATTAAAGTTTAAGAGTATGATGGCATGTGTAGGCATGCCGAAAGATAGATGTACGGAATGGGGTAAAACGGGGTGAGGTGGGGCTAAACTTTGGAGAGCTTTATCGATAATGGATTGATCTGAGTGGATGTAGCTTTTTGAAAGTGCTTGAAGACAAATGGCCAAGGGTTTGAATTTGCTGTTGCGACATTCCTTTTTCGGCTGCACTTGTAGCTCCTTCAATTTTGCATGAATTGAAGAAAAGTTTCCCGTTGGAATGCCAGTCTGGAGGAAGGCTGCTTTGAGGTGTTTTTGAAGCTAGAAACGTAAAGCTGGCCAATTGGAGTTGTTGGTGAACAAGGGGTCGGTTGGAGCCAGCATCTTGAATTTCTGGAAGGAGACATAAGAAAAGGAGTCAGCAATCTGGTTCTCTTTTCCTGGAATCTGTTTAGCAGTTAAAATGAACTGGTCCCAGGTTGAGTTAGAAAGTTGTTGGAATTCAAAGCTACAAAGTTCCGAAGTTGCAAGTACCTATAAAAGTGTGATTTGGGAATCTCATGCTTCTGTACCAGTTGTTTAAAAGAAGCGAAGTTTCCATCAATATAGAGATCAGACAGTGAAATCACACCCTTTCTAGACCATACTTCAAAAGCTTCATCCATCATTGATGGAGCAGACATGTGTTTTTAAATAAATCTTTAAGAGAAAAAGTCCGCCTCATTTGATTCCAGATTTTAATTGAATGTAAAACAACTGGATTAGAAGTCAGGCTAGAGATGGGCTGTACAAATGGTAGTGTAGAACATTGGTTTTCAATCTTGTTCCTCGGGACCCACTGCTCTGCACATTTTGCATGTCTCCCTTATCTGACATACTCATTTGAGTTCATTGAGCTGATTATCTGAATCAGGTGTTTAAATTATGGAGACATACAAAATGTGCAGGCGTGTGGATCCCCAGGAACAAGTTTGAAAACCACTGGTCTCGAACACAATAAAGCTTCTAAAGAGGTGGACCCAACTGAAGACCGCTCCAGAATTGACCATGAAGGAGCAGTAGTATTATTGTTCATCCAATATAGCAACACTCTTATGTTGGCTGCCCAATAATAATACATAAAATTTGGGAGTGACATTCCTCCCTTTGCACAAGGCCTCTGCAGCATACTTCTTTTTATCGTAGGTGATTTTTTTTGTTGTTCTAAATAAAGGCTGATATCTGATTATTTAAATTAAGGAAGAACGAGTTTGTCAAAAAGAAAGGAAGACATTGAAAAATATACAAAAATTTGGGCAGCACATTCATCTTTAACGTATTAATTTTTCCACCCAATGACAAAGGCAGGTGGTCCCAGCGCTCAAGATCTTGCTACAGATTGGATAAGAGAGGCTGATAATAGGCCACATATAAATCTTTATAATTATGTGTGACACAGATGGAAAAGGAACTGAACCTAAGCTCACCTAACCTAACCTGGGAAGACTTGAAAGGGGATGTGACAAATACAATAGCATATCATCCGCATACAATGAAACCTTACTTAATAAAATCCTCGTAACAATTTGCACTTACTCTTTTTAATTAAAATTTACTGCTATGATTTTAAATAAAACGCACTTACCAGAATCAAGTAAAATCTATGTATTACTGTGACTTAAAGTGCCCCTATTATGCCATTTTAAAGGTGGCTAATATTGTTTTATGAGTGTCTTAAAACAGGTTTATGT
>JAUCMU010000013.1:2847417-2860632 GCA_032275025.1 Enteromius treurensis | reverse complement strand
GTCCAGTGTTTGTCACAAGATGGCGCCAAACGGTAATCTTTGTTGGCGCGGAGGGATTTTAAACAGACAAGTAGTACTGGCTATGCGTTACTTAGAAGCGGTTATTATACGAAAAGAACGAACCTGCAAATGTCTCAACTGACCAATCAGAATCAAGCATTCCAGAGAGACGTGTAATAAATTTGTTTAATCACAGAACCACTTGTAGCCTACATGAGTATTACTTACACGATGAAAAATATGTATTTGCCTACCCGTCTATTAAAACACGTGTAGGATTGTGGAGAGTGTAATCATGATCCATAATATCGAAAGGCACAATGAATAACTACCACTTCTGCGTTTACCCGTGTGTTACCGTAGTATTCATAGGCGGAAATGTTGCGACAATGAACAGGGATGGTTTATTAATTTAAATCTGCAATTTCTTTGAACTTACAAATCCTACAGATCTTTTGAGGTAACGTAAGTGCACAGCTGCATGAAATATATAACACTGTGCTAGTGGTTTTTGGATATATTTTAGAACACATTGTGCCTTTAAGAACAAATTCCATTCTGGATCACACATCATGCTTTAAGATACAAAGACGCACTATATGGACAAAGTATTGGGTTAACCCCCTTCTAATGAACAGGTTTCACTACTTGAGTAATTTAAATTAGTACAAATGTTAATGTTTACACATATAAAGATATTCTAGGAAATTGTGTGCTTCTAATTTTATAGCAACAGTTTGGACTAGGTTCAAAAAGAAATAATTGATTGAGTCAGTAAAATAAATAGACTGGTCCGTAGAAAGCCAAGACCTAATCCGTAGACGTGAGATATGGCTGTATGTTGGTACACTGTGACCTATGACACTTCGCCTATGGCCAAATCAAAACCAAATCTTGCATCTACAAATATGCTGACTGGTTGGTTAAATACAACCCAGTGCTGGGTAAAACATGGACAAACTCAGCACCTGGGTTGTTTTCCACCAAAAGTAACCCAAGTGCTGGGTCCAAACCAAAACCAAGATAGAACCAATCAATTCATAGTCTCTGGATGTCAGCTGCACTGCTTTTATTTTAGATGATTGACCCAAGTGGACTTGCCCTAGGTAAATTAAAGAAAAATGTCACTAGAAAAGAAGGAAAAAAACAAGACAAATGTAATAACTTTGTCATATTTCAAAACTTTTTAAACGATCCTTTAATATAACCCCAAACCTCTGAACTAATGTAAAGGTTGATAAATGGAAAAACACCACTAGAATACCACCGATATAAAAGTGGGCTCTTTTAACTGCTGGAACCCCCACTGTCTAATCATTTGTAACTAGCTTAGAACTAGTTGGAAAAACCTCAAGTTTTTTATTAAAAGAAATAACGATACTGCTGTGTTTCCTTTTTTGGCCACCAGGGAGAGCAAGAGCTTCAGTAACACACGATCATTTCTGAGACCAGTTCAGCTGCCCATCAAATGCCTGTCTGATAGTGTGGTTAGTGTAATTCTGGAGATAAGTTTGAGGTTTAATTTTGTAATAATTTTATAATCATCAAGCTGAAATTTTTCGTTTTGCCCTTGAGTCCTTTAACATTCGGTGACTGTGCACCAGAGATGTCTTTCCAAAAACGAATGTTTGTGCCGTTCCCTCGTTTGTTTATTAGATGTCAGTGTCATCAGAAGAAGTGTTTAGGCACTGTAGGCTATGTCCGTAGGGGACTTGATGTTAGGCAAGACCACACAGATCGGTTGCTAAAAGCTTGGAGGCGTATTGCAACATTCGTTAATCATTCCTCTCCCGTTAAAACCCCTCTCTGTGGTCGGGATAGGCACTAAGTGGTTTCTCCAAGTTACACTGTAATAGTTTATAATTTATGTGGCATTTAGTCTTGAAGTTACATCTGGTTTGGCAGCATTTCGCTGTGTAAACCCCAGTGGCTCGTTAATGTGCGCCAGAAAACATTTCCCAAAAACGTATATTTACTTACAAACTGACTTACTGGAAATGTTTTCTAAATAGGCCTATTGGGTTTGCAACTTGAATGGGCGTACAATCAGAGGACGCTCTTCTCAATACTATTGTGGTCCGCTGGTCCCGGTAAGTATTCGGGGCCGAACTGTTGTGTCCGACTATCCATAATGTAAGTACGACACCGTTTTCCAATCTGAGCTTGCCGTCTTGGGTCTCCTCATTCACATGATTGGTTAACTGTGAGATTTCTTTACATATAATACCATACTGACCTTCACAATGCCTCCTCCGTCTTGTGTTATTCTTCTCAAATCATTCAGGAGTAGCTCTATTGTTGAATTTTGGCCATAGGGAAAGAGCAATCATGTATAAGTTATGGCCAACTAATTAAAACATCATTCTAACCTATACTTGACCTGGGCTCCTTCACAAAAGGCTCTACGGATTCCTTTGTGCACTGCCCTCTGACTTGTCCAGTGTGAAGTGTTGGATGTCTTCTGAAGTCTTTTTCCTGGTACTTTGGCAAAGGTCTGCAGCGGTAACTGGAGCACAAGGGCCCTGCAAAGAATTAATTAGGCTCAAATGAGTTTTTCCAACCATGGTAAGCACTGACAATGACCAAGATATACAGGACATCAGAGGGGTCATGTAGTCTTGCAGCCGGTGACCCCCAAGAGACCTTAGACAGCAGGAGTACATAAAAGGATAAAGCATGAAAGAAAAAGAAAAGCATGTTTCACTTTTTTCAAGAGGCCATATTTGGTAGCGGAGGGTTGTTGGAAAATGAAAATCAATTCGAAACTTGTTAGAAATCGCCTACCCTGTACCACTTGTGCACTGAACACCGTTATACACATTGTTACCAGCAGCTGGCAGCAGTTCTAAAGAAAATCACTCGGTGGGCTAACAGCCAAAAAAGAGCTGTGAATTTGTGTTGCTCTTTATTGGTAGGGTAATTAAAGCAATTATACAGATTATTGCTGTTTTAACCGATTAATACTGTTTCAGTAATGACCACTTTTATTTGCCAGTGAGATGGCTTTAACTAACAGCTCTGTTTTGGTAATCACAGGAGTCATTTGAAGTGCCAGCTGCTTATTACCAGAGGACTTGCTGTTTGGGTGGCTTTGAGTGGAGACAAATAAACCTATGTTAATGTTACAAGACACCTATGTGCAAATTACACGACCTTGTTTTGACCTGAACGAGGTGACGCTTTAGATAGGAGGGAGGTTATTTAACTGACGTTTGACCTTAGGGGTCAAGCTGCATATGAGCAACTGGAGATTTGGGCGAGGATGATTTTGACATGGAAACCTCTTTCGAAGGTGATGTAGATGATTGCCGTTACAGCGTTCACTTTGCAAGTGCTCATAAGAAGACACTAGTTTTGAAAAGGGCCTAATATATAGCCTTGCTGAACCCCTCGTTTATTTCGGTGCATGAAAGGCTGCGTTTAAAAGTGTGCGTAACTTACTATGTAAACATTGCAGCAGAACAAAGGAGACGAGAGCCACGAGGAGTATCAGCGATACTTTGCTTCGTTGAACGGCGCTGCATGTAAGAGATACTGAAAGGTTGTGAAGATCTAAACAAACGTTCTCTCGTTTGCAGTCTGTTTTCGGAGGTAGCACCCAAGCGATTTACCATACCTTACTCCCACCCAAAGAGAAGCAGGGGAAACTGTTACGCTTAATAATTGATGTGCTGCGTTTCAATCAATTTTACCATGGCGCTAGGCTAATTAAGGGTTGTCTCTGATTCCCAGGGGTAATTTAAAGAAAGAACGCAGAAAAGAGTTTATTCTCATTCTTTCTTCTCTCTCATCCTCTCTCTCATTCTCTTTTTCTTCCTAGCTGCTCAGTTCATGGGAATTCGCTATTTCAGGAAGCAGAGATCCGTTCATCTCCGTGCGTCTCCTGGGGCAGAAGCCTAAATGCAATTAATACAGCCGCTTTACTGCCTGCTAATTATTAAACGATAAAAAGAGATTATTTTACACCAGACTAATTTAAAGTTCATAGATGATTGTTTTAATTAATTAAATAAGAAAAAGTACACTTTAAGCATGACTAACGGCATTTGCATATGAAGGTAATAATTAGCCACAGCGACGGTTCTCACCTAGCTCGGTTGTATGGAGGAGAGGCGTATTAATGAGAGCT
Source organism: Enteromius treurensis (assembly GCA_032275025.1). Classification (NCBI taxonomy): domain Eukaryota; kingdom Metazoa; phylum Chordata; class Actinopteri; order Cypriniformes; family Cyprinidae; genus Enteromius; species Enteromius treurensis. The sequence goes on along the minus strand of JAUCMU010000013.1, from coordinate 2,856,503 downwards.
GCTTAAAAGTGCTTTTCTTTGGGTATTTAACAGTAAAATTAATAACTAAGGAGCTCAGTTAAGGGAAGTGGGAGTTGCTAATCCTTAAATATACAGAGGCACCTCCTCCCTCCAAAATCCATGCGTGTCTCAGGCAAAAAGTCAGCTTGACTAAATCTTTAGGCCTGTTTTTGCTCTGGCATTGACTTAAAATTGATTTCCTTTGAATGTTTCAAGGTCAGTTTTCTGCAGTAATCAATCATCTGAAAACATACATGTATGAAGAGCAGTGAAATGTCTCATTTTTATTCATGCAAAGCATTAAACTACATCAAATATGCAATTCATATGACTGTAATGCCCACTTCTGTGAAAAATCTTAATGGAGTATGGATATACACGCATGAGGCGAACCCCTGCAGACCCTCATTACAGTGTATCAACAAGATCTGGATATCGTTTTATATATCAAATCATTTTTTTTATGACAAGCCTAGTTCAGCTAGGAGTATGTCTTTTGGTGCAATTATCCCAAAACATTCATGCATTATCTACTTATTTAAAAAAAAAAACAAAAAAAACTCTATTCTAAGAATTTTTGTTCGTTCTAGACACAATGTGGAAAGTTTGTATGGTTCGGATCAACTCAAGTGAGAGTAAATGACAACAGACTTCTCATTACTTTTTTTTTAATAGTTATTTATAGCGTGCATTTTTATGTAGGACCTTCATGTAGAGCTCAGCTCAGTCACCTAACCTCGCTTGGGCTGGTGGAAATGATTGTGCAGTGGACAATCTAATTAAAAAGTGTGTCAGAACAAGAAAGAAAGTTCCCTTGTGAAGTGGCGACTGATACAAGGCCCCTGTGAGAGGAAGCGGGAGAGGACTTGCTCTCGAGTGTTGATCCTTCCTGAACAGCTATTGAGAAGATGAAAAGGGAGCCATGTGCGACTCTATTAAGCATTGCTTCATGGAGCTTTGTGTTTGTTTGTTTAATTCTGTGTGCTGCTCTCTCTGTCGGTTTGCGGAGGAGATGTCTCCTCACCAAATAGCGAAAAGGAGGCAAAGGAAGGGCTTTGTCGAAGATGAAAGAAAAGCGAGTGTGGCGAGGGGTTTGGTGGCAGGAATGGAGGCCTTGAAAATGTGCGATGGTCTCAGGTGTTGAAGGAGCCTCCCATTACACTCTGCGCAGTTAGAGGCAGGGGCTTCTGACAGCCGGACGCCCGCTCTACCACGTCTTTGGAAATGGCCCTTTTGTACGGATAGCTTATTATCCGTTTTGAACAACAGCCGCGTGCTGGCCGACATAGCGCTGGCCCTTGTACTTTTGTCTTGAGAGTACTCTTCTGTGTTCTGCTAATCCATTTCTTTCTCTGTCTTTTATTCATAATAAAGAAGATACACTTGACAATACACGTACTAAATGTTTCTAAGTTAATTTTCTTAGAGAAGACCGCAGTAATGTATGCTAATAGAATCACCATCAAGGGCCTTTGTTCAAGTTCATTAAAGCCTAAAACACCTTCATTTAAGACAACATGTTCTTGTTAATTGGAAACATTCTTGACATGGTGCACTCTATAGGTGTTACGTTTGCATGCTTTAAGCCTTGGATATAATGGCATTCTTTAGTGCTCAAATAAACAATTGCATGCGCAAAATAAGTGAGTAGTCTCATATTGTTAAGCAGAACATCAGTGATAGTGATCTTGATTAAAATTGTCAGAAGCCTGGTTGGGTAATTTTGGGACACCGTAAGCAAACAAACTAGAAACATATTGATTACTCTGGACTCTCTTGTAGAGGAAGATTTCAATGTCTGCATATCACCATGAGATTCTGCAAATACCCTTCTTTATCAAGTCTCGATCCCAGACTGTGTATCCTCCATAGTCCTCCGAACTGAGGAAAGGACCTGTTTTTTTTTTTTTTCCCCAACAGGAGTTGGCAGCCTTTGGCAAGCAACCAAAGGTCATTACGTTCAATTAGCAGTGCAGCACTCAGCGAGCTCGTCAAGCCTTACATTGACACCCAGATCGTAATGAAGAACTATGGCATGAGGGGCGCATTAACGTTCCTTTGCATTTAGCTTGGCTTTATTGACGGTGCTTGCAGGTGAGTCAACCTCCTCCCCGCCTCTGTCATCCTGACAAATTTTTGAACATTAGATTTTGCTATTCATAGCTCAGCTGTAGTACCAACATGTCATTTACGCCATACCTGACATGTATTATACAGACAAACTGAATATAACAAATCCCATGATATATGAGTGATATGAACCAGTAGCGAGACCCCTGGATGGTCCCATCCTCTTGCTGGTCAGAGGGTGGCGTTGACCTCAGGCGGGGTTGGGGTGATGACGGATGGCCGGGCTGTAATGTTGGGGGCGCGTGGTAGAGGCCTCGGGGGTTCAAAGTGGCCCTGCTCTCTACCCTCAACCGGCCGGGCGTGTGTTTTATTGATGCTCCTGCCCCGGGGGAGGAAAGGAGGAGGGTGGGAAGGGGGATCGAAAGGGGCTTGTGGGAAATGGATGCACAGGGGCAGCTCACCGTTCTGTCATCAAACAATGGGCTTGTGAAGGATGGGCGGCACTCAATATGATCAGTCATCTGTAGATCAAGTCTGACGTCGCCACTCTAGTTTTTTACGCATGAGTCCTTTCTTTTTTTCTTTTGTTTGTCTTTAGTTTGACTTCTTGTTGTTGGAGTGGGGTGGTAGTGTGGTAAGTCAAGAAGAGATGCGCACACACACATGCTCTACGGCACCCACTTCATCTAATATCATATAACTGTGGCTACTGAAGGACCTAATGCACACAAACAGGGAGTCTCACTGTGGTGAATAGATAATGCGTTGGATCAGAGTGAAGTGCTCAGGCTGTTCTGTGGCCTGACCGCAGCGCCTCTGTTTAGTTCCCGCAAAATACATAATGCAGCAGTTCTGACCACTGCCAAAGTATTTACGCTTCTCCGTTCACATTACATTAAGGAGCTCTCTCTGACTTAAGTATCCTGAGTAAACATGGGCTGAGGGATTGCTGTTAAACAACAGTACAGATGTAGTCTAAGAGCTGAATGCAGCTTGCAAGAACATTATCGTCACTTTTTAACAATCACTCTTACAATATCACTATCTGTACTAACTGTGTTATGTACTGTGTCATTCTGTGAATTTAGAAGTGCACAGAATGAGCTGTTGAGTGTTATGTCACTGTCATGAGCACGTGGCCATGGAAGAAACTTTTTGCATGGGCAAAAGCCCTATGCCAGTGGTTGTCATCCTCAGTAGATGGCTAACCGCCTGCGGACATTAGGTCCAACCCTACTTCAGAACACCTTCCTATAATTTTCAATTATGTCTGAACACCTTGATTAGCTAGTTCAGGTATTGTTGATTAAGGTTGGAACCATCCCTGCGCTACACCAGGAGCAGAGCATCATGAAGGTCAAGCCATAACAAATTTGACAAGCGTTTTGCCATGGCATGGAGATCATCTTTCAGTAAGAGTTTTTCCCTGAGACAATTTCATGCAACTATAAGTAAATCATGATTTGACAAGAGTCTTGCCACTGAAAGACTCAAAAACAGGGCAAAACCGTGCCACAACAAAAATTTTGTGGGACAAGCACCATGATACAGAACGAGAGTGTTATGACATGGCAAAAATATTGTGACATCACGCCACGTAAAAATAACGCATGGCTACTGAAAGAATTTTAAAACTATGAATAAGTGCTGTGCTATATTAATAGTGATGTCAAAAGAATGTCGAATCATACCATGGCAGGAGTCTTTTTACACCACATTGTTACAGGCACTCATTGGGGAAAAACTGTGGAAGAGTCTGTGCAAAAGTCTTAGGCCACCAGTATTTTCACCAACATAAAAAACAAACAAAAAAAAGTTTTAAAAAAATATATATTTATTCAGGTCATCAGCTCATTAGTAGAAACCTAAAATGGGTGTGTCAGACAAAGAAAACCTTCTAAATGTGCAGGGCTCCAGGAATACGGTTGAGAACCAGTGCTTCAGTATATTGACTGAGAACAGAATGAACTGAACTTCTCATATAACATCATTAAATCTAGTGATAGCAATGCATTAGTGTCTAAGAGGGAAGAGGCAGTGATTAAACTGCCATTAATGAATGAGCTTAGTGAATATTATGAAAAACATAAACATAAAGCTCTAATTATGACTGCATAAGCGTAATTATGAGTCATATCTAGGGACCAGATGCTCTTTTGACTCGGACCAGTAAGGAATCACTAAGAACATCTTACAGTAGCTGCACAATAAACAACCACTGACTGCATTGTGGAGGTGACTTTTCTAATAAAAATATGAAAACATAGTTGTACTTATCTCAGTTATTTTTGGTAAGGAACTGCCTTTTTTCACTCAAATGAAAATTCTGTCATTAATTATTGACCCTATCATTTTTCATCCTGATTTTGCCAGGTTAGATATAGTCTCACGCCCACTTTGGCTAAACGTCTGATGCATATGGTACACTTAACTGGAAACACTTCAGGAATGTTGAAGTCGTCATCTGATTGGTTGAATTTTATCGGATTTTCGGCGGAAGCGGGTGTCGCTTTTATTTTCGGTCCACCGGGAAACAAAGCGCAGACGTGTGATTGCGGAAGAGAAACTGTCGTGTTTACATGAGTGGCAATAAGCATTTATTAAGATCAGTTAAACATTGGATTCTCAAAAGTATGCGAGGTTCACAGCATAGACTCTTTTAAGAGATGTCCAGGAGTTTTGTTTGAGGCACTTAGTGGAGACAAAAAGAGATATTTTAGCCTGATTGCCGACGGGATTTGGGAAGAGTATTATTTTCCGACCCTTTAACAGCATTTAGAAGGATTCCCAGCAGATCCAATTTTACTAGTTGTGCGTCCCCTCCTATCTATTATGGAAGATCAAATGAAGTACCTAACTGAGAAGGGGATATCCAACCTGATCTCACAGCAATTGGTACGCATTTTACGAGATGCCAATTCGTATCAATTTGTACGAATGACCCAAATTGAACCCCGTCTCTAAACCTACTCATCACATGGTTTTAGACCAATCATACAAAGTCGTATGAGTGAGGTCGTACGAATTGGCACAAATTTGGTACCTCGTACAAATATGTACAAATTGGTCGTGAGACTGTGTTGGGATATCAGCTGCGTTTGCTGGCAAACATGAAACAACAGATCCTGACATCACATCTGGCCGATTCAGTTTTGTGTTTAGTTCTCCAGAATTGCTTGTGGATGGAAAAAAGTGGAGAAATATGCTTCAAACAGATGTTTACTGCGAGCGTCTCATCGGGATTTTCTATGCTTTCTATGCACGCCGGTCTGTTGTTGTGGGGATATTTCCACACCCCGAAACGTGACGCTGAACGAAACAAAATGTGATTGGTTGTTTGACATGTCGGTCAAACGGCCTTATGGGCGGGCCTTGACCAAAGTAAGCCGCTATGAATTCCAGACTAGGGGCCTGTTCCATAAAACAAGTTTATCAAATAAGCCAGGCTTATGGCAGACAGTCTGACTTATTTCAAACCAAATTAACTGGCAATAAGTCAGACTAACTGAAATAAACCTGGTTTATTTGGTAAACTTGTTTTATGGAACAGGCCCTAGGTTAGATTGGTCAGCATATTTTGATGACCCTGGAACAGTATTTTAATTAGGGGTGGGCATAGATAAATTTTTTTTTAATCTAGATTAATCTATGGCTCATTTGAATTCTGCCAAAGTGAATTTGGGGCCCCGGCAAATATAGGAATCGGGCCCTACATTTGCACACATTTACTTTAATCAACCTTGAGGTACCTTTTTTTGTTTTGTTAAAGTTGCTACTGCACATTGGTGCCCCATAGTTACGTCCAGTGTTTCTACAGTTTTCATGTACATATTATAATTCTTTCATTAACATTTACATTTAGGCTACACATAAGATAATGACAACAGCGGTGTTTGCATGTGAAATTAGGCACAATTAGTAGAAATGTGTACCTCGTTTAGTACTGAGATGTAAATTTGCAGACGCTCCCTAAAGCAGCATAGGCGAATATTAAATCTTAAATGAGACATAACTTTACCGCGCTCCATTAACACCAGTGCGTTTACTTTTTAAAACAGCGTTTAGAATAAAAACGATCATCGTTTACACTGGCGTTAAACCTTCCCGGGAGTTTTCAAACTACAACAGGGTCTGCAGCGTCCGTTTTTGAGGGTGGAAAACGCCGGGATAGGCGCGTAAAGTTATGCATTTTTAAACAAAAACGCACCTAATGTAAGCAACATAAGTTTTCCGCTGAACAGAGCAGACGCAGAGAGAGGCCGATAACAGCCCACCACTAATTATAATTCATCATTATTATTTTAAATCAAATGCTTTTAAATGTTTAACCAATGACAAGCATTAAAAAGAGCCTGTTAGTAAAACCAAAGACTATAGAATCCCCAAGACGTGTCACTCGTCTAATCAATCACAGGAAGCCCCGCCTTCTGAATAAAATAGCCAATCGCTGGTTTGTGAAGTCAGCACATCACTGTATCTGCCATTAGAAGTTTTGGTTGCCATAGAAACATTTACCAGACGTGCGCCTAGGACTGCGCATGTGCACTGGCTGATCTCACCTTTGATTTTTTTTTTATAACGCTATTTGAGCAGAAGAAACAACATTTATTACATAGTTGTTGTCAGATTTCATTAGTTATTTCAATTATGAAGTTTAATCATAAGCTTAGTGAACAGTTTGATGTTTCCCAATTCAAAGAGATAGGAGCTGCACTTGGATGCCCGAGAGGCATTTCAAAGATGAGCACCGAGTGACATGACTTGTCTTAAAGAGACTTTGGAAAAACATATCGTAACGCCATTGGATCATCAAGATTTTAGCGAAATCTCATAACTTCACCCGCCTTTGAGGGATGGATTGATTAATACACTCAGATTGGCCAAGTGTATTAATACATGTTTAATACGCCATTCCACTGACAGACAAAACACTCCATCTTTGTCATTTGCTGCTCAAAAACCTTGTTAATTCCATGATTTTCATTATGGAATCTTTTTTCTTGTATTCAAGTTCTTCAGTGTGGCCAGGGTTGCCTGTTTTTTTCAGGAATACCTGCCCAATTGCTACTCAAAACTAGCCCAGTCACTTAAAAATGCGTTTTGGTGGGCTAAAATACAAGTTTTGTCGGGTTTTTCTCGATAAACATCGCTTTCCAGGAGCTAACATTTCTGGGGTCGCTTCAAAAGTGTTCACCCCCCAACTTCACCCCATCACCACAGTGTTTGTTTAATGGAATCTTTTTTTATGACTGAGTATCACTGATACCAATACTACTGATATCTCGGAGAAATCTTAATTTGTTCTTAATATTTAAAGTTTAAAGTTTGTGGAAGAGCAGCTTCGACTTTCCTAATTCAGACGAACTGTACACACCGAAGTCTTCATTTTTAGCTAAAGTAATCATTTAATGGAGGGATTGAGGAGGAGTTGCATACATCATTGGATAACTAGATGAAGGCAGAGGGGCAATGAAGGATTTGTGATCAATTTTAGCTGATTGATTTTGACCGATTTACAAAAGAGAGAGATGTACAAAGAGGGAGAGAGAGTCTGTCTGCCTGTGAGCACTTCGCTGCTTCAGGGAGTCTTCCTCTGCAGGGAGTTCAGCCTCACTTGAAAGGAACAGCCTTAGAGGAAGAGGAGATAAAAAGCCAGAGCTACTCATCCTCTCCTCCCTTATGTTTATGTCTGTAATTCTCATTAAAGAGGCGTGAGTCATCAGGAGGCGGTCATTATAATCTGCCATAACAGTAGAAACACAGCATATGGCCGTTGGTAATATCACTTATGCTTTCAATCTAGATGCCGGTTCATCTGTGACCCGTTTTATTGTTCTGCATAAAGAGACAGTGATTCCAGTGCCCTTCATTTTAAAAAACATAATCACGGAGAACCAGACAAGCAGAAGAGAGCAGACTAAAGACTTTAGAGTGTCTTTAGACTGAGGAGGTTGCAAAACTTGGCAGATTATAAGGTGTCAACATGTCTTTTTTGAGTGAGAAGTCAATTTTTTAATAATCAAATTACACTGTTTGCTCTGGTTATGATTAATTACAAAGGGGAAAAAAAGCTTGATTTGTTGGTGAATCCGATTTACTTATATGTTATCCAATGACAAAGTTATTATGTGCTATTGTTTCATGATACACACCTTTTTTATCTTTCCACATTTGCATGCAAACCTATAAAATATGACTGGAAAAAAGCCCACCTGGTCTCATTAAAATATGTACCTCTGTGCACTTTTTGTGCAACACCGTTTTTACGTTCCTTGCTGTACGTTTCGCCGCAGTTTCAAAGAGAAATATCCACAGAGTGGTATGTATTGTGGTGGTTCAGAACTGAAATATCTGTAGACTGCTGCTAAAAGTTAGTGCTTTGTCATGTTGAAAATATGCTCTACACCAAATCCAACCCCAGACCTACCCGATAGCGTTAATGCAAAATGCAGCCTACCCTCGCCCCTCTCCATACTGTGTGAACTACCGAACAAACCTATGAAAACCCATAGATATGAAGATGGATTTATGTGATGCTAACATTCAAAAGCATTACTTTTCAAATTTGTGTGAAAAGGAATTAAAGGCATCCTACCTTTATTACTAGCATTACTACCTCTAGTGTTCATTTCTTTTGGAAAGTGTAGTGATATGTACTTATCGGTACATATTTTGTGTCTTGCTAAAAGTACACCCAGGTACGTTTATGGCACGAGACCAGGAAGGAAAAAGCAGGATACACTGACACAGAGTAAAAGACAGATTTTTTAATTTTAACAATCAATATTAAGACTGTTCAAATGAAGAAAATCAATATTTTTATGCCCTAAAAAAACAGCAAGATATTTCTAGTACACACAGTCAGGAACACAGGGATAGAAATTCCCCATTCACACCCGCTGAACAAGACATGCGGTAACACTTTAGAATAAAGGATGCTTGTAAGTCATTTATAAGTGATTAGTTAATGATGAAATGTTCATCTACAAAACATTCACAAATGATTAATAAGTGAT
>JAUCMU010000013.1:2818339-2847317 GCA_032275025.1 Enteromius treurensis | reverse complement strand
GCCGAGGGCAGCCTCATCGCGGCTAGTAATTCTGACACTTGCCGCTGCCTCCTGATGTCTCTGTAGTGGTTAAACAGTAGGTAAAATTCGTTTTGGGCATATCTCATAGGCAAACTCTGGTTTAATGAATCTATTATGTATTTCCTTTTTATTCCTGTTTCTATGAAAGTAGCCATTCACAGCATAATTCGTGCATATCGCGCCGCTTAATTTGCGCGAATCACACCACAGGATGTCTGATCGCGTCTTTGCATTGACTAAACATGTAAATCACTTGCGCTTAACGCTTCATTCGCGTCTGGTGTGAACGCAGCATTAGTCCCAGAGGCAAAGTTGTTCAGAATGAGGAGATTTATCATATGATATAAAGATTTAATGTTTCTGTGAATATATGAACATGTTCAAAAACTTGAGGTTATTTTGTATAGAATAACGGTGTTTTGAGGCATTTTTAGCTGTTACAGCGCCACCCATGGTCCGATCTCTATGTAACTTTGCATGATTGTTAAGAGTCATGTGACATGTTTTCAGCAAGTTTCATAAAGTTTTTTTTACGTTTTATAGGCTTATTGGTTTACTTGACCACTCCCCTTTTCTAAATGAGCCAATTATAGCTAACCAAAGGATAAAATTCAACATTTTTCTTAAAACTTATTGATCTAGAGTCCGTAGATAATTACTGCAGATCAAGATTAAGTGAAAAACCAGGGACTAGTTTGCAAAAGTAGGTTTTTAACATATCATTAATGAACAATTTGTCTGACAGCAATGGTTCTTGAGGCAAAGTTGCTCATTATGAGGAGATCTATCAAATGATATGCATATTGTGTGGACGTGTGAAATCTTACAGACCTTTAGAGCCATGAGTTGAACGTTCCCACCAAGTAACTTTTTTTGATAATTATCGATATTCAATGTCCACAGATTATTTCTGCAGTGGGTTAGTCCTAGAACTAGTGTGTAAAAGTGGGTTACAGGTATAGCTCAATTTTGCGAGGAAACCTAGAGCAAAATCCCTTTGTTCGGGCTAATGCAAGGATTGCAACAGTTAACAGTTGAGCTATGGCCAAAAATGTCTGAAATGTTTGTTTCCTTGCGCTGTAGCGCCCCGTTAGGCTGATCGGGCCGGTTCTTTGCGTCTGAGTAACGAGGAGGAGTACTACCATCTGACCAAGTTTCAGCTTTCTAGGCGCTACGGTTTCAAACCCCCAAAAATTTGAGGTACATTATTTACAACTCTGTCAAGAATAACACTTAAAATACTGCCAAAGTTCTCTAATCTTTAAAGACAGCTTTATCATCTTTTTGTGAGAAAAACACACAATGAAAACCATCTCAGGTTTTTCACAATGGACGACATTTGTCAAAATACTCAAGTTTTCAAGTTTCTTTCCTGTTAATAAACTGCTAATCTGGCACATTCCTTTTCAATTTATTTCAACGGACACGCTCTAAACATCTCAGGATTATAAACGAACGGTAAGATGGAGAACTCTATGGGTGGACATCAAGTACAGAAGGCTTATGCGGAGAATACAGCAGAACCATCTCGCTTCAGCCAGAATCCCCGAGACTCTCCGACTCCACTCAAGAACATCTCCCACGTCTCTTTAAGGTTAAGAAATGCTGTTTCGGCTCGACACACGATACTGGTAATAAATAAATAAATAAATAGCAAGTGGAAGAAATGCACAAGATCACGAGTGTCAAAGAGTCAAGGGATGCCATCCTTTCGCTGGCAACACTGTGAAGGCGGGACGTTCCAGTCATAAATGTAGGACAGCCTCAGTTTGACTTCCTCTTTGCACAGACGCCCATCTCGCTGTAGCGTCTGATGCTTCTCAAGCATGTCCTCTAGACTCTGCTTGTGAGTGACCAGGTACTTGTTGCTGCAGCCGCGCGACTTGTACTCGGTGTCGAAGCGTGGGTCGTGAACCCGCTTGACGTCCACAGGGGCCAACCAGGCGCCCAAGGAAACATCCTCGCTCTGCCAGGTCTTTAGAAACCCAACGTTGAGATGTACATAGTGCACGAGGTCGGCGGAAAGCACGTAGCCTCCACCCAGAGCATAGGGTAAGTAGTAGTCGCACAGTTCCCAGGCACTTTCTTTCCATTTCCCAGCCGTTTTCACTCTCCCTCGGCCAGAGAAGAAGCCCCAGTAGAGTCGGCTGGGCTCCTTGGTCTTCAGCTCCTCTTTGAGGAGATCCAAGCGGGCGAAGGTGTCGTCGTCGGCCTTCAGGACGAATTTAAACTCCACGTTTTGGTCCAACCAGGAGTACATATGGAGCAGCTTCTGCGTGAGGTTCTCGTACGAATCCCGGAGGTCGGGGAGCAGGAGGAGGTCATGGTGACGGATCTGCTCGGTTTCCAGGTTCTGCAGGTCTTCTGGAGGCAAACCCTCTGTGCCGATGACGAACCAGTAGAGCACCTCGGGATCATGTTTGGTCAGCCAGGTGCTCCGGATGATACTGCGCCGCTCCGTGTATTTCGGGCCTGTGGTGATGAGAACCACCAGGAACCTGGAGAGCTCTTTGGCGCGAGGAGGCCCTGCTGGCTGCTTCTGATGGGACTCAGCCCGTGGCGCCACACCTGGGGACTCGGCCGGCTTCAGCGTCTCAGACGTGCATTTCGCAAGGAACAGAAGGACGATGGCGAACAGGAAGAAGACACCGAGTGCGAGGGCTGTCTTGTGCCGACACACAAGACGGACCAAATTCATGATGTCACTGAGGGGCAGAAGGAAATCTTACCACTTCTGAAAACAAGCCTTAATTAACATGCATGCAACCTTAAGACCTGTTCACACCAAGAAGTGCTTTGGTGCACTGAACATTTGAATTTTCAATCTACTTTTTCAAAAGGTTAGATCCCTAACTTTTTAAATCTACTCTAAGCTGGTTATGCAACTGGCCCTAGATAGTCTGATCCCTTTTCCATTGCACCGCAAATAAAATTGGCCAGCCGATAAGATTATTCGGTTTTTTGTTACATGCTGTTTGATTTACTTTACTCTGCATGATGAGCAAGGAATAATTGTAATTACCCCATAAATTTCTGCCAGAAGTTAGTGATTTCACATAATAATTTTAAATATAGTAATGTTTTATTTTTACAAAACCCCATCTATCTGCTTTAGAAGTGCGCTTTTTAATAACATCCACTATCCACCAGCCTTACCAAGCTTATATACACACTAGGGATGCACACTTTTTTCATTTCTGCAGGTTATATTAATCTTAGTTTTAGTAAAACATTAAATTACCATTTCTATTTTTTTGTTGTTGTTGTTGTTGTTTATTTAAATAATAAACCAATCCAATGTATAATTCACATTTGAGTCTTACTTTTATAGAAATGCATAAAAATACGGTATGCATTTTCTTCAAACTGTGGTATGAACATGATTCGGTGTAAGTTGTGATTATCGTAACTGATAATCGCAATTACAACTTCATGGGAATAATCGATAATTGTGATTTCTGTCACAATGTAAATTCTGGGGTAACTTTCAGTTATTTAAGGAGAAGACACTTTGAAAAAAGGGTCACATTACTCTTTTTCATTGTTTTGACTTCTATTCATAAACACACAAATGCAAAACACAGGAAATGCAAGCATTTGGGCTTTTCACTGGATTTAGAAGTTTGAACTTGAACCTTGTATGAAAAAATTGAAGACTGCAGTGGCCTCTTTGATCAAAAGAAGGCAAACTTTAAATCTGAAAGATTACATCGCTGCAGTAAGTGAAGTATATTACATACGTTTTATGTAAATCTATGTTTAAAAAGAATATTTCCATGCTAACAATCTAGTGATACAAATGCTTTTACATCTGACTTTAATAAGCAAAAAAAAAAAAAAAAAAAAAAAGGTGCCATTGTAAATTGTCTGGTAAATATGCCCACACATTAATTATTAGCAACAGAAGTTGCTTTGCATTGACAACGCTTTCTTGGTCAAGGAGGGATTTGTATAAGTTCCACTTACTGTAAAAAAAAAATGAATCTGCACTTTCATTCAGCCTGTCTGCCATTTTTCCCTTTGGTCAAAGCAGGAAAAACAATGCATGCAAATAAAGCACAAAATATCAGAAATGTGTGTGATGTGAACAGGCCTTCAAGGCAGATTATACAGAACAGTTAAAAAAACTCAGGTGATTTTTTTTATTGCTAGTTCTTATTCACTTGTTATTCTTCAATGTCAATGATTTGTATTCTATGCGGTCATACTACAATAGTATTTTTATATATTTTTAATAAATTATCATGCATGCATAATAATCCTAAAATAATTACTGTTCTTTAAAAACATTTTAAATAAAGCCCAACATGTTAACTACATTGACATAAAAAAAACGACAAATAATCAAATCTGTGGTTGGAAAAGCACATCAGGAAGACCATAGTCCACACAGATTCCTCACGGAGTACATTACCTGGTACAGTCCCTGCAAACTGATCATTTACTGCGCGTATGGCTCATCCTGTGCATCTCTATTAGAAGGGGCTGTTTTGTCTTGCAGTAGCAGCAGATGATGGGGTGGAGATGAACCACAGCTCTCCGTCTTCTGCCTCTACAGACAAAGCGTACGGCTTTTACACACAGCAGCCGCGCGCAACGACTAAAAACGTCAGAGTTTTGATTCGCGTTTTGAACGCGTCATTGTTTTTTCTCAGCTCAAATACACGCACGCATTCCGCACTTCCCGTTCATAACCACGGGCTGAAGAAGTCGTGAGTCCCTCACAGCTACGCTGACGACCTGCGCCACCTACAGGCCAGGATGATCGTGCGCTCAAAGTGGATCATCAAAGTAGTAGTCCTAAAATCAAAAACAATCCCTATTCTTGTCTCAGGACAACTTTGACGAAGGTTTTGATCCACTTCGGATGTTGACTACTGTAGATCTAGCGTGTGTAGATAGATAGATAAATGTATAAGCGTTTGAATTTCATTTTCTTGAATATTTCTGAGGTCAATTCTGTGCCCAACCAAACCAACACAACTGCTCACGAAAAATAGAGTCACGTCTGATATTACCACTTTGCCAGGGTGCATTTTTTTTTCTTAAGTATACAACGACAGAACTGTTCATCCAACTGATCCTGGTTCCTCCATTCTGTCTGTCTTTGGTACCGCTGTTGCCTCTGGCCTGCTTAGTTGGGTACACTTAATTTCTAGAGCGATTACAAAGATCCTATTGAATCTGAACTGATCTAGACACTGACGTCTCTGCATTTAACAATGAAAAATTGTTTGCACTTAAATTAAATGTTTAATCTTGTAATTATACATTACTTACACCATCTCCAATTTGAGACCGTTCAGTGCTTTGACACAATCTGTGTTATTAAAAGTGTTAAAAGCGATGGATTGATTGAACAGTAGTCATGTCATACCTCCATCATCTGAAGTATGACTTCTTCTCAACTAAAAATCGAATTACTCCATAGTTTCTCAAAGCTTATTTAATGTTCTTGATTTCTTCTGGTGAACTGCGTTCGGCACGAGTTTGTGTCTAGGCAAGCCAAAAGAGGAACTTTGATAAGGGACAGATAATAACAGCCAATTGATTAAGCTGGTTTCTTTTACAACCCAAAGTCTAAAACAACAAGAGACAGAGTTGAGTTGTTGTTTTGTTTATTTGATGGCATTACAATGGGAAAAAAAGTTGTTGTTTTTTTCCATCGTTGCTTGACTTTACAAAATGTGTACAGTACTTTCTTGGTTGATGGTTGATGCTAAATGTTCTCTGAACTCAAAAACGCTGCCAAACACGTTGGAGAGAATGTCAAGGCACGTCATGTTATTGAGACCAGAACAAGAGGGGCCGTAGGGGTCAGTCACAGTGTCATTTTGAGCAGAATTGCAAAGATCACGTTAACTGTCCGTCAGTGAGGCCGCATGCAGCGGTCGAGGGTCAGACACATATTTGGTGTACTCTAGTTTGAAAAGCAGACTACTCAGAAATGCTGCACATTAACCACACTCAATCATCGGTGTGTAATTATGGTATTCAAAGTAGCATCACATTTTCTTCGGCTTCGACATCCCAGCTCTTCTGTTAAATAATCCCCTGTTGTCCAGGGAGAGTAATGACATGATTAAACAATCTGAGCTAAAAAATAACATTTAAAAGTAAATAAAAGTTGATGTTATTCCTCCTATTCCTCACAACATACGCTCTACGATTCTACAGGGACTAACATATAGCGCTAACTTAAATAAACACGACCAGGGCACATAACATTTTTTTTTTTTTTCCTTTCCACATCTTGACCTTCCAGTAAAGTGGTTGAGAACCAGTCAGCTTCACAATCAAACATAACTTATAAAAACAAAAGACATCCTACGTCAACGAAAACACGGCACTTAATCTAAAAGCTAAATGGAGTACAAAACAAGTCAACAATTAGTGTAAGGATTTTAGTCGAACAGACAACACACGGCGTCACCATCCCTGCTCCATTATGTCAGCATTATTACGCTATTGCTTACGAATTAAAAACACGTCAGTGTTACTTGAGCTAAGAAAACAAAACTCGCCTAACTGGATTTCTCAGTAAACGGATGCAAAATGACATCATGGATTTCTAAATATTAACACTCTAAAACATAAATAGGACAGATAAAACCAGTTGCAGCAGTTGACGGCAGGTCTGTCGGTCGTAGAATCTGAACACCGGTTTGGGCGTCTCATATGTAGGGGTACTGAGGGACCCTCCGGGGGCTCAGCTGGTAGCCGCTGTAAGCCCCGCCTCCTCGAGCGGTGCTGGTGCTGGTGTAAGGATGGGCGGGGTAATGTTGCTGGTAGTGGGCGGAGAGTCCGTGGACCACGCCTCCAATAGAGTCCTTTGGGATAAGACTGGCTGCATAGTGACTCGTGGGCGGGCCGTGCATGGAGGGGGAGGAGCCTTGTATGAGCAGGTGCTCCATGTGGGACGCAGTGGTGGGGTAGGGGTACAGGCTGGGGGTGCTGGTGAACGATGGCGCCTCCTGGAGACAATAATGGGACGAGGCTGGCGGGAACGTGTGCTGGCGACGCAGGGAGGACAAGCCGCCGGATGGTTCTTGGGACGAGACGACAGTGGTCTAGAATAAAGGAAAACAGGAAAATTAAATTAAGAAAAATACTTAATTTAAAACAAAGGAGATTTAAACAATAAATTAATGTTTGATGCCTTAAACGTAAATACAGAATTAAGTTGTTTTTATGCATTTAAATAAGACATGCTAAAACACCGAATTTGATAAATTTAAACACTTTTTGATAAATGCAAATTAACTGAACCATTAAAACCGGGTCCAGAAAAACCTAAATTAAAACTGGAACAACTAAATTTGGAAAAGCAGTAAAACGGAATTTGGGGGGAAATCGGAGATATGCTGAGCTTGGACAGAAGCGGTCACCTGACTGAGGTTGAGTGGTTGAGATCTGCTGGGCTCCTGTTGGTAGTCGGTGACACTCTCTCCTGAGCTGCTCTGCTGCCTCGCGACAGCGGCTTTCTTAGGCTTCATGTAGTAATTCTGTGGAAGACCTGAAGCAAACAAGACAAATGCTGTTTTTAATAAAGCATTTCCTTTATAAACAAGTGTCGACCAAGCTCTGGTGCATGAAAATAGGACAACTGCGAAGACTCGCCTAGAGCCGATGGGATTTTGGCCGATATTGAGCTTTCCACAGGCTGCGCCTTCACAGATGGAGCCACCACTGCCAGGGATTTGAGTCGTGAGGACTGGACCCCGGCGTGACTGTTCTGGGGCTTGGGTGTTAGAGGACTGGCGGTGGACGAGTCCGAATCGTGAACGGTTAGACAGCTGATCACATTAGTCCTGTGACTGGGGCCACAGCTGAACAAAAGGGAAAAAGTCATTTAAAGCAATGTCTCTTGACCAAAAGCGCCGTGCGAATGTGAACGTTTGACCAAAAAAAATTTAAACATTATAAGAAGCATAGCATTAAGAGGTCATTTCTGGTTGGTATCACATCACACAGTTTACAGGTCATTTGAATCTGATGTGTGAACAGCAATCTACTGGTATTTCTGTGTTAAAGGCGCTAATGTCAAACTGTGCTTTATTTTGCACGAAATACACACATTCTTGTTTAAAAGGTGATGTTTCTGTCTCATGCGGATCAAGGCTACATTTATCTACAGTAAAATACTGCATCATTGAAAATGCTTTCTATGTGAAGATACGGTAAAATCTCTTTTATTCCTGAATATTCTGCATTCCTACTCCAGTCTTCAGTGTCACATGATCAGGGAAGAGATCGGATTATTAACCAGTTTAAGTTGAAACCAGTTGAGCCGCTTTCTATTGGTGTGGAAAACTGGATTTTTTTTTTGCAACATTATAAAATTGTCATCCATGCTGAAAAATTAAGTTTTTAAATCTTGCTCGCCTCAAACGTTTTGCAGTGCATTTGAAATCACCGCAGGTAGTGACCTCACTCACCTAGCAGGGTGGAACTTCCTCTCGTCCTCATCCTCAGAGTCACTGTGTATGGTGATGACGCTGACGGCAGGACTCGGGGTGTCAGAGATAATGATGGGCTGAGTGAGAATAGCACTGTACGACTGAGAGCTCACCAGAGCACTGCTGCAAATACAGAAACGCCATCACATCCATGTCCTTGCCTTAGTTTGTCAATGATTATTTTTACAATGGTACAAGCACACATTCCCAGCCAAAAAAGCTGCTAGAAATCATTTTTTCAAACGACACTAAACACATTATTGAAACATTCGAGTGTCATCAGTAAATGGCCCAATACCTGCTGCCAGTGTTGCAGCAGACCCTGCTCCTCTTGTTTTGGGACCGTGTGACCCCAGTCGCTCCCCGAGAATTAGTGGGATTGAGGCTGCCAAGGATGTGTGGGTTCTGCTGGACGACGCTGTTGTGCTGACCGCTCTGAGATGCCCTGCGGGAAACAACCAGCCAGTCGCAATTGAGCACATTCAAACATCTACCGTAATGACATGGTATGCAGATACTGGCAAATTCCAAGCAGTCCAAGGACTCGTCATTTGTAGAGACGTTACAACGGAAACTCTTCACGAAGGGCCCTTTCAGAAATCCATTAGCGAAGGCAACACATGATGGTTTCTCTTAACAGAAGAGACATTTTAACATTACATAAGCAGAATAGGCTAGCTAAATATGGATTTATTTTAATGTAATACAAAATATTTTTGTCAGTGATAGAAATATGATTTAAGATGGTCAAGCAAGCTTAGTTTGAAGGTTTAATACTAAATTAGACAGTATTTGAATAACAATAATATTCATAAGAAGAATAAATATTTATTTGCAATAACTGATGGAAAGTTGGAAGGTGCAGGCAAGCGCAGCGTTGTCAAGGTAACATCTGCTCAGTCATTCCCTTCACCGAAGGAGCTCCAAACTTTTTCCTGATGTAAAAATGGATGCAGCCATGGATTTTTACAAAACACTTAATTTTGCTGCTTGATATTTGAATTGGTGTCATTTTAGTGTATCATCTTGATTATGAAATCTGGTCTGTAGTGTCGTTTTACCGTTTGCTGCAGGTCGTTATTTACCTATAGCGTCTAACGAACCAGAAGTGTCATCCATAGACTGACCACGCTGAGGAAAAAGGTGGATAGGAGACAGTAATGCCCTGCACCCTTTAAAGCAGGGAATAGGGATGCTCACTTCTGTTTGGCATTCGCCCAATGAAAGCATATGATTCTTCCTAAACGTTTACCTCCAGCTTGATGTCGGCTTAGTGGAGCTCTCCAGCGGAGATTGGGTCACTACGGACTGGTGGCTGGAATTGTGTATGGTCATACCCGGCACCTGCTGCCATGCAGAGGGTATGAGGATCTGCTGGGTCCCTGCTGGCCAGGCCTGCTGGAGGACAAAATATCTGCCTGAGTGGCACTGGAATCTCGATCAAATTTGTTTCACTGGCAAATCTATGGCCATTTAAATCTGAATTTAAATATTTGTGTCGTGCCAGAACGATGAGGACTAACATGCCAATGTGACATCAATGCACACAATTAAAGTGAACACCAAGGGAATGAAAAAAAACAACAACAACTGAATCATCAATGCACAATGCAACTCTCTCCCGGAGCGTCAAGGCAGCTTTAGATGTAGCACAGCCATTTTGTATGATTTTAAAAGCAGAGACAAGCACAGCATGCATAAAAATCACACACGAGCCTTAAAAATTAAAGATGGGGGCCAGGAAAGAGCAGTCCAGGCAACCTGTTGGGAAGAATCATGGCTGTTAAATAGTCAGAAAACACGGAGCATTTCCAGAGAGCAAAACTGGCCAAAAGATCTGTCATGCCAGGATGGGCAGCACCTGCGGACAGACATGGCTATGAGAGGGAGAGGAACATGGCTGCGAGTGTTTTTGAGCTGTAGACAAGGTCAGTCTCCTCCCCTGAGAGAAGCAGGAGGGCCAAACAGACGGTGGGGCTGGGAGGAGGAGGAGGGGTGGGAGGTCAAAGGAGGGCTACATAAGAATAATATGTATTCACACAACAAGAAGCTGCAAGCAAAGCACAGAAGGGTCAGCACATGCCTCCCATGCCTGTAGCAGACCTGCACTGAGAAAGAACGATGACTGAGAGGGAAAAGAAGGGAAGAACGAGCAGAAAGATTGGAAATAAAGATGGAAAGGGACATGAGAAAAGGGAATGGCTGAAAGACAAAGAAATAGAGGGGGGGAAAAAACTGGGTGACTGGAAAAAGGATCAGTTTCATTGAATGAAAAACTAACTAACAGACAAATATATGGGGAAAAGGATCTAAGAACCATTGAAAATAATAATAAAAAACAACAACAGATCAATGAGAATCCAGAATTATTTAAATCAGATCAGACAAAAAAACACACTGGTGATTGGAAAAAAGATAAAAGTGTCACTGAATAAAACAAACAAACAAACAAACTACAAGAGATCAATTACAATACAGAGTTCTCAAAGAGATCAAAGTGCCTATGAAAAAACAACACAAAGATCAGTAAGAGGATCCAGAATGATCAAAGAGAAGTGGAAAAAAGATCAAACAGAGAGAGAGGGGGAAAATACTTTAAAAAAATATATAAAGAGATCAAAGAGAATATATAATTTTCAAAAAAAAGAGCATAAAAAACACAAGTAAATATAAAAGAGAGAGGAAAAAAGATCAAAAAGTGATCTGAAAGAAATAAGATATGATCAATAATATATATAGAGATCAGAATAAGAGTAGGATTAGAAAGAAAGATGCATTGAAGCAGGGTTTTGGAAAGAGGGAGGATGAGAAATGCTGATGTTAGTGGTAGAGCGCTGGGTGGGTCTCTCTTTACCAGCACTGTGGCCGTCTGCTCCAGCAGGGCAGGCCGTGCTGCCCCACAGCCCAGGGCCAGGGGCAGCGGGTACTGGGACGCTGTGTGGGGGTGCAGCGTGGCCACCATCAGAGGCTTGCAGGAGCCCTGCGGAGGAGGGGCACCGTGGAGGGAAAGGGGCAAAAAGCATGGAAAGATTAGACAAAAGGTCAGACTCAGGTCAGGGGTACAAGGCTGCGCCATTTACCGGCACTTGGCAGCAGCCCAACATCTGTCCATGCAGACTCCTCTCCACCTCAACCCAATTCATTGTAAGTCCATCAGATTGCAGCGACAGAACGTCAGTGTTAGATATGATGCAAGCAATGCACCGCACGTCTTACCTGCGTCAGCATGCTGGGTTGAATCTGAAGAGGCTGCGTGGACTGGTTCTGCTGGACAACAGGAACACCGTTCTCCACCCGGACAGGATAGTTGGAGGTTTTATTAGAAGATGGAAGCCCTTCAAGGGAAGAAAAAAACGATGGATTTTTCGAAGGCATTTTCAAGGGTGGGGACGCATCAAATGAATAATCGTCAAACATCTTGCACTAATAACAAAAACATTCTAAATGACTGAAAAACTAATTCACGGTTATTTTCACCTTTCAGCTCTGCTGCCATTCCAGAGATCAACAGAAAGAAAGCAGGAAAATTAACTTCACAGATGCTTAAATGGAGTAATTTGAGGAGATCTGTATGGTTAAGCAGCAAAACATTGTGAACATGCTTTATGTATTTAATGGTTAAATTCTTAAGTTACTGTATACACAAATGATTCATGCTGCAATCCTTCATAAAAGGTTTTGTTGTTAGATAACTTTAAGCTTTCAAGACTCTGAAATGAAGTATCTTAAAAGGTCAATTCACCCAAAAATGAAAATTAGCCGGTTTTTAAATTACATTAAAAGCATCCTAGGTGTATGTGACTTTCTTCTTCCAGACGAATCCAATCAGAGTTACATCACAGGGGTCATATGATGCGATTTAACTTTTCCTTTCTCTTTGGGCTGTTACAAGCTGTGCATAGATAAGATCCCTGTGGTTACAAAGATTAAAGTTTCACAACCAAAGAGATATTCTTTATAAAAGTTATGACCATGCTAAAACATCTCGTTTAAACACGACCCCACTTTTATACGTCACAGAGTGAGATTTATTTTTTTTAACACCACCCAAATGTTTGCGCAAAGAAAGAAGGCGGAGCTATTCCTCTCTTTGTAGTGTTGCTGCGGGCGCCATGTTCTGGAGACACTGTGGGTAGTATGTCTACTTTGTTTATGCTTCCAAAAGAGGACATAACTATAAATCATACATCTAACTAATGATGATCAGTAATTATGTCCCAACTGGATGCAACAAATACCTCGTTTGTAATGGGTTTTTTTGTATTCTGGTGTGATAGCACCGGGACGCAGCATCACGTAATGGTAAGGGGCGTAACATTTCCACCACACGCTTGCGATATTCGGCCAATCACAGTGCGCTGGATAGCTGGCCAATCAGAGCACACCTCACTTTTTTTTTTATTTTTTAGAACAAAGAGCTTTCTACAAATCGACCTGTTTCAGGAGGCGGGGCTTAGAGGATATACAAAAATGTACAGTATGTGGACAATTAAAGCACAAAGACATTAAACTACACCAAAGACTAATTTTCTTTTTAGCAGCATCATATGACCCCTTTAAAACTGTCCTGGCACTTCAAAGCTCTATCACTGCAGTAGCCACCTTTACATTTTTGGTGAACTATCCCTTTAATACCCGTCACAAATTGCGCAAAATTAACTGCTTGCAAGCCATTTTAATTGACATTTCTGAGACAGGATTGAGGAAAAAAAATCATCCATAATGCACCCTGCTCAGGGCTCACCTTGGATAGTGGTGGGGGGGCAGACGATGAGGGTTTGCTGGAAAGGCTCAGTCTGAGCACACAGCTGGGTGGGACGGGTCTGCAGGGGGATGCTGGGCTGGGCCAGGCCTGGGATGTTTATGGTGGCCTGCTGGTAAAGTGCCGGTTGGTAGTTGAGGAGAGGAACAGCTCCACCAGCAGACGCCACCTGAGAACATGACCAAAACCCATAAGATTGAAGAAAACTCCTATGAAAGCACTGTGTGTGTGTTTAATCAGGCACTTCTGTCCTCACCTGGCTGTGCTGGTTCAGCTGGCTGCTGAAGGTCACAGTCAGGTTTCCTGCAGCTCCAGGAACAGCGTTAGCAGCAAACAGGGCTTTCCCACTGTCAAAGCTACTGTTCCTTCTCTTGCAGATGTCCATGTTCTGGAAGCACGACTTCACACTACGACAATGATACAAGCATTAAATGTATAAACATGTTTCTTCTAATTAACCAATCTAGGGTAAACTTGTTTTAGGAAAACTTTTGAAACCGCTCTAGAGACCAGGCTTGTGTTTTCTTTCCATACAAAAAGCATTTTCAAAGCTTCATAATATTATGGTTGAAGCACAGTTGTAATCATTTCCCAGTCAATGGGACAGTCACTAGTATCTTAAATTGTGTTCCAAAGAAGCTTTTAATGGTTTGGAACAAAATAGGGGTGAGTGATTATTGACAACATTTATCATTTTGGGGTGGAGTAAACCTTTAAGCCTCGTCTGTGAAACAGGGGGGAGAGGTCTTAAAAATGACGTACTGTGAGCTGTGTGGGAAGTTCAGCAGGTGGCTCATGGTCACAAATGGATGTGCTAGGGTCTTTGTGGGCGTAATTCTTTTATCAGCATCCAGCCTCAACATCCTCTTCAGCAGGTCAATCAACTCTCGACGGTCCGCCTTCTCCGCCAACATGTCAGTTCCTTCTAAATGAGTAGGCAGATTGACCTGGAAACCAAATCGATGCAGTCAGAAAAGGCCAGACTGACGTGTTAAACTCATGACATGTTCTATATATCTCTTGTCAATTCTATCTACGCATGTCCTAAATACCTGCATCATGTCATCCAAACAGTTGAAGATGTATTTTCTCGCTTCTTTAGACTTGACGCCCATTTCTGCCTCATGCTCCGACGGGGTCTAGAAAAAGACAGAAGTGTCAGTCTGGTACAATATTAACTACCATTATTTAAATAAACTATTCCGTCGCTCTGCATGTTTTTTTTGTGTTTTTGACCCCAAAGAGCATGAAAGCATGGGTACTGACTTTTAACCTCCACAGTGGATAGCTGGAGTCTGGGCCTCTGTTGAAGAAGCGGCTTGTCTTTGTGCCAGCACTCAAGAGGTACTCAGGAGGCAATCCCTGCGTCTGAGAAATGTATCGAATCTGAAGGGGGAGAAAATAAGAAACTTAGTATAAAGAGTTTGTATAAATGTCTTTTTTTGATCATTAAGTATTTCTAGTAGAACCATTCAGTCTTGCCTAATGCACTCTGTTCACAGATGGCCAATTAATGGTCTTGGTGATGATTAGTCTAATCTAAATAAGTTTGGGCTGCTGCCCTAAACCTGAGAATGACGTGTGAGCGGCTGTCAATGATGTATCATGGCTAGATGTCTTGGCTACAATTTATCATACAGTCTGGCTTGAAATCATGACAGCACATGTTGCACAATCTGCCTGGTCTAGCTCCTTAAGGTCCCGTTGTACAATCTGTCAAGGTGTTATTTGATACAACCAATCAAATTGAAAGAAAACGAGTCGTCAAAAACATTGCTTGTAAATCTCAAATCTTGCATTCAGGGTTTAAAACACGCATCATTTTGGATTGGCGGCCCCGACTTTAAGGATTTTCAGTTCAGTTAGTGCACAAGGGTTAAAGAAATGTTCAGTACATAGTAGAATAACATGTGACCTGGTCATATTCTGAAGCTCCTGGATATAACGGCCAGCCCAGAAAGAGCTCTGCGATCACACAACCCAGTGACCACATGTCAATGGCTTCACAGAAAGGCAGACCCAAGATGATCTCAGGGGCTCTGAGGACAGAAAGACTTCCGTGAACCACTTGAACAACACAATCGATGCATTTAGGTTGTTCAGGATTCGATCGGGTGGTTACAACAACATAATCTCATCACTGCGGGATGCAATCTCCACTGAAGGGACAAGTGTTCATTAAACATGTCCAGATTACAGATAGCCGCTCACCTGTAGTAGCGAGACTGGAGGTAAGTGGAGCAGACGGCTTTGGAGACGTGACTGGCTGACCCGAAGTCGATGACCTTCACCTTGTAAGGCTGTCGGATGGGGTCCACCAGCATGATGTTCTCAGGCTTCAGATCAGCGTGGATGAGACCCAAGCTCTTCAGCTTCATCAGGGCCGTGGCCACCTGCTGCAGGATGGGCCGGATGTGCCTCAGGGGCAGGGGGCTGAACTTACTGTGCTTCAGGAAATCATAGAGGTTCTGCTCGAGCATTTCAAACACCAAACACGTGTGGCCCTTGTGCTGGAAACACTCGTAGGAGCGGACAAAGTTGAACTCGTCTGCGTTCTCCGCACTCAGTCGGTTTAATATGCTCACCTACAAGAGATATTAGCAGTCAGTGACAAAGTAAACCGAAAAACAATCTTTTAATTTAGTCGTTTCATCATTTCGGTCCTTGCTCTGACTAACAGAAGCTGCTTGACTTTTGTGTGAGCTGTTACAAGCATCTACGCTATTAAGAATAGAGTCTTGTTTTTTTTTCACAACTAATAACGTGGTTATTTTTGTACGAGTTTCCTTCTCAGACCCCGAACGAATGAATTAAGAAATTAAAGGGAATCGTGCAACATGATTTACTAACGTTTACAAATGACCGCTATTATTTAACACTCCAAAGAGCATGTCTTAAAGGCTTAGTTCACCCCGAAATGAAAATTCAGTCAATTATTCACCCCCATGCCGTTCAAACCCATAAGACATCGGTTAAACAGTCCATGTAGTTTTCAGTTTTGTGACACTATGAGAATCATTTTTTTGGCGCCAAGAAAACTCTCTTAATGTGTGTTCCAAAGACGAACGAAGGTCTTGCGCAGGAGTAATTAATGGCAGAATTTTCATTCGGGGTCACCTAAACCTTTTACACCGGCGGTAACTTGCGCTGGTCATTAGGAAAATGATCTGGCTGCATCTGTTCTTTAATGTGTGAAGCATTAATGAATCGCACGCAGAATTTTTCTATTATGAAATTGCGCACTAATGCTCATTTGAGAACCCAAGATTGGAAAACGATAAACCAAAAACATACTGTAGATGCCATTTTGACATACCTCGATCTGTCCCTGACGCGCATACGACGGGTGGTTCTTCAGGATCTTGATGGCCACGATCTCATTGGTTCCTCTTTTCCAGCACTTGGCAACCTGCCCAAACGTGCCCCGGCCCAGAAACTCAAGAACTTCGTAGCTGTTGGAGACGGAACAGAGGATCTCATGCTGGACCAGCTGGTAGTCCCCTTCCCCGTTGGAGCTGCTGCTTTTGGTGGTGGGGGCCGAGTGAGGGATGGACTGGGCTGTGGTCCCCGTTCCTCCCGTCCGAGCAGAGAAAGCAGGAGCCGAGAGCTCCTCCAGGATCTGAACGCTGCCGCTGCCGCTCCCTCCTCCTCCGGAGCTCTCCACCTCCTCGTTCTTCCTCTTCACACCGTACCTGTGCCCGCGGGAGGAGAGCGCCTCCGAGTGGTGGGTGTTGTGGGAGGTTCTTCTGCTGGACCCTCGCGGGAGGCTCCCGGTGCTGTCTGCCGCTCGGACCACCACCTGGCCCCGGGACGCTGGAGGGAAGACCAGGCCCGAGGAGCCGAAAGGGAGGCCTGCCGCGGGGTTGAAGCTGTACTGGCCCACAGAACTGTACGCTTCATTGGAAGCATCCCAAGCACAGCTCTCCACTTTCATTTTTTTCACCCTGCAGAAGGCACTGGAAGACACAGATGGAGGGGAGAAAACCTGCAGCTGTGAAGCCATGCCTGCAGATGTTGGATAAATAAATTTGGCATTGTTGAATACAGAAAAACAAAACAAAAGCACTTTTTAAAAAATGACGTGCCCGGCAAAACAATTTGTTGTGATAAAAAGAGGCTAAATAATGTTCAGCCCACATATGGTGTGTGTGCCATGTATATTTATTACGCATATATAAATACACACACATGCATGTATGTATATATTTAGTAAAAATATATTATGTTTAGGTATTAAAAGTTTTTTTATATTTGAAAAAATATAATATAAATACATAAATGTGTATTCATGTAAATATTTTCTAAATATCCTGTATGTTTATGCATTTATATTTACATAAATTAACAAATTACACTTATATACATGAATAAAAGTAAATATTTTCAAAATATGCGGTATATGCGAGTGCATTTATACATAAATATACACAAAACGTATTTTGGATGTGATTAATCGTTTGACAGCACTACAGTTTACATACAAATGTATACAATTCTTAAAAATATATACATGTGTGCGTTTATATATACATAATAAGAATAGACTGTACACACATATTATGCAAAAAAACATATTTAGAATCTATTAATTGCAATTGATCATTTTGCAGCCCTAAAAATGACAACACTGATATATCGACATGATTGAACACAGACGGATAATAAGTTATTAACTATAAATATAGACAAATCTAGCATTCACGTAAACATATTGAGATCTGAGAATGACATTGAAATGTACGGTGGCCCGGTAGTGCACAACACAATGCAATTAACAAAAGCGAACATAAGCTCACAACGCAAACGGAAACGCTCCAGACCACTAGGTGGCAGTGCGTCTGCGGAAACAGCTATTTTGGGAGGTACTCACGGGCACTGCGGGCTGAGCCGGGAGCAAAACTTTGTTGGTAGGACCCACAAAATGGACAATACATTGCGAACTGAAATAACGTCATTCGAATATTCAGTCTGTGATTATTATTCGAACAATTAAAAACTCTTTGAAGAAACAAACTTTCATCAGAGCATGTGGACATTATGGTTTCTTTCAGAATTAACGCCCCAAAACAATGTCAACACAATAAATGTAGTATACGGGGATTGGAAACTAATTGATTGTTCAGTAATCATCCTGGGCTTCAGCGAGGTATCTCTGGTTAAAACTAATGTTAATGTTAGTGGCTAATGTGCAAAACTTAAGAGCTTACTGTTGTCACGTCATGAACACAAACAAAGGTTTGCATTATGATCTGTATTTTTAATTTGAATTATGTTGTATATCCCTCGCTGTTTGTACGAGCTAGCAACAGTAACTAAAGGGGGCGGGGCTTACTGATGTGTAGTATATACTTAACATAAGGAAAAATGTCCTTCATCGTAATACTAGCAAACCATATCTTTAGACTTGTCACAAATTACTAATTCATTAAACAGAGCCTGTGACGATAGCCATTTGCGTACACCCATAACAGAAACAGTAGGAACACAGAACTTTATTTATGTGTCAGGTTTCCAGATATAGTACTAATGTCTCTCTGTATATAATATAAACGCTATTATAGTGGAAAATATAGTTAGATGCATTCATTTCTCAACTAAAAATGGTCAATAACTACTCTCTGTATAATATGAATAATTTGAACAGAGGAACTTTTGCTAGCTAGCTAACTAATATCTGCATTTAAAAACTCATACTATAATATGAATATTTTATAGCAAAAATATTGCTATATGAAAATCGAATCTAAAATGATCAAATCAATTTTATAAAGGAAATGTTGCTAGTTGAACAACTCAAATATTTTAATTATTTATAATCTCTACTGGAAATATTTCAAGCTGTAAAAGCATTTAAAACTTTTCTTAAATATAATTATATATCATGCACCCAGGGATTCAGCGACAGATACAATTTTATTAAATTAGAAATGATTACTATTATTTTTGAAAAATCCAAAACTGGTTTCTTAGGCCAAGGATCTGAATGAGGGTCTCTCTCTCTCTCTCTCTCTCTCTCTCTCTCTCTCTCTCTCTCTCTCTCTGAAATGGCTGAAGCCCCTGAGTTTCATAAGAACATTCCTAATGAAAGCAGAACATCGTATATAAAACATTTTAACCCCATAATAAACACAAAATCACCAGCACAGCCTAAATATCAAACATTACCCACGAGCTACTCAGTCGCTGACAGTAAATAGTCTAATAATCGAATCGTACAGCCATCCCAGCCCGCTGAATGTTTACAACACCACACGACTCCACCCTTTTCGAGAAAACTGCGCTAATGTCACCGAGCAAAAAAGGAAAAACCCGACATGAACGGGAAATACACTGCGTTTGTTCCCTTAAACGTCAGCTTTAAATATCGCAATCATTAAGCGGAGTGACATTGTTGCCGATGTCCTCGAATCTGCAGACGTCATAAGTTTGCTACTTTGTATCATCTGTCCGCGACTATGTAACGAATCGGAATCGATAGCGATAGCGTTACAATACAACATATTAAACGCAACATTCGAAATATAAAGGCGTTCCAATTCGAAATGAATGGAGAAATCCTTGGAAAAATGACCAGAGCTTAACAAGTTCAACCCTTCTTTTACAAAAACCCCTTCAAAAGCAGTTTATTCTACATTTTTTAAATTAAAGACACTTCTGCCGTTGTATATATCACGGATGCGTATTTCTATGTTAATACCTGAGCGTGTTGTGGACCCTTCTCTGGGGCAGAGGAGAGCTTTAAATCCCTCGGATCTGGATTCTAGGCCTTCATTGTTAGTGAGCAGCTCCGGCCCTACAGTTAAATCGAAAATAAACAGCGATCGGTATAAAAATACAGCCCCATCAGTCACCGCGAGCGGCGAGCGGGCAGGCTGCTCATAAAATCGTCGATTTCTGTCCTTGTACTAAAAAGCCCCGTTTAAAATCCAAGCAGAAAGGGGCTGCTGTGCTCCTCGGAGCATCCAAAGCCTGATTATCAGCTGCTTCAGTCAGGCTTCCTGTCCACAGACTCGGGACTGCGCATGCGCTCGGCTCTACACGTTTTGTAACACGCACTGAGCTTAGCAACCGAGCTACTGTTGATGATGGGAAATACCTGATCAACACGTTTCTCGTTACTATTAGAAACACATCACTGACGCACGCGGCTTTACGTCAAGCTCACTTAAATGGCAGAAAGTAGACAAACATTTTTATAAGGTATCGTTAACACATGTAATAGCAATAGTGCAAACATTTTCATTCAACTACTAATACTAATATAACACGGAAATACAAACATAACAATAGCTTATACAAAAGACAAACAAACAAATAAAAAACCCACCTTGGCTTATACATAAAAAAAACATTAAAAACCTCTCTCATTACAAACACGAAGCATTTAAAGCGTATGTGACAAATTGCCCCAGGCTGACTTGAGAAACACCCCTATTCATGCATTCATTTCATTCATATTCATGCTATTAAAGTTGCTTATGATTAACATATCGGCTGATAAAATAAAGTGTAACTGAAAGAGTTTGGAGGATGTAATTTACAAAAGTATAAACTATGTTTTTGAACACATAACCAGTGCTAAAGTCTTTCTTAGAGAAAAACAAACAAAAACAAAAAAACTTTTATTTTACTATTTCAGGGTTTTTGGGCGGGACTGCTAACATTCCAGTGTTGTAAATGTAAAGATTTGTAGTCTTTAGACATTAACTTCAAAATAAAGTTGAAAAAAAAAACAACAACATTTATTTGCTTTGTCAGATGTGCTAGTAATTTACAACCTGCTGAATCAGAAAGATCAAATATTAAATGTTTTTTTTAAAGGCAAAAACGGTAATCCTGCAAGAAAGAAAAGAAAACAGATAGCACATTCTTGTTACACAAAATAGAAGGACAGATGTGACTTTTCCAGCAGTTACATGCTAAATAACTAAAGTAATTTACTTTACAAAAAAAATATTATTCAACTATAGTAAGTCCTCAACCAAACTATAAGTGTTGGGAAATGGCTTTGAAAGCAAAGATTGTCATTACTGTTATGAAAGTGCAAGGACCTGAAAGACAAGTAAACAGGATGAGAACAAACAGGTAATGAGGGGCTCAACAGAAACTGCTTCTGGTCTGTTGTGAGCAGTTCAATCAGGAACATTACAAAAGCTGTGTCACGGTAGAGAAGACACTGCCGCATTCATTTCAATGAACTTCTGAAAACCGTCCTGTATCATCGCATTACCACAAGTGTTCTGAACAAAAGTTCACTTCGGTTAAAAGAATGAAAGAGCTTTCAGGGCACTCAGTAGTGTGTTTTCAGTCCTGGCCTACATGACGCAGCACAAACTTGACTGTGTAGACACAAACAACCAAACCAGCTACAATACACAGGTTTACAAGCGCTCCTCTGAAGCTTGGCTTTGGCTGAGCGTTATGAGCGGGAACACTGAAGTCTTTCCGAGTCCTCTGCATCACCTTGATCTCCTGTAAAGCAGAAAAACGTCAGTATGCAACTAAATGAAGACACTTTTTGTTTAAACCTTATTTCAGATTTACCTCCACAACCTCAGGAAACAGCTCACAGAAAACTCTGTCGTTCAGGTTGTAGGCCAAGCTCTGTGCAGACAGCTGTCTTTTCTGAGAGACAAATAAAGAAATGCATGAAAAATAATAACTAATGAATGTGTGTAATATTATGGAATAACACGATGATGTTGATGTTGGCGTCCCACTGAGAAACATTTTTGTCCGCTAAACTTTTTGCCATGGAAACAAATGCCAAGTTTCTCTGTTTTTAACGAAATAGTGTTGCGAGAGAATGCAAAGCTTCTCATTTGCACATCTTAAAAGAAAAATTCATGAGGAAATGCAACTTTTTTTACGAGGAAACTGAATAGATTCGCGAGAGAACACGGAAGCTTCTCAGTTTGAACCCACTGATCCACTAAGACCTCGATTAGCTCTGCAGGACAGTGGCCCTCCAGCAACAGGTCAGGACACATCCAACAGAAAGCGTTCGGTGAACGTACGGTGAAGTCAGACGTCTCTATGCTTCCCAGAGTGGGAATGTTTTCCACCATGAAGCTCAGCAGTGCAGTGAGGATGGTAGAGACGGACCAGGCCGGATTCCACGTGTCCGGATGGAAGTCACTAATGGACAGACACAGCCTGCAGGGGCAATCAAGAGCACGCACTTAAATAGAGTTACAGTGAGCCGCAGTGAATGCTACTGACCTCACCGTGTGTTGCACATGAATCTCCCATTAGGGGTTATCATATAAATACTGGGTGGCTTGAAAGGAAATTCTTGAGGAAATATCAGCTTGCCGTGATAGTAGCCACCTTAGATTACAGTACATAATTAACAAAAGAAGAAGAAATGAGTGTAAGTAATAGGCCTGTAATACAGAAACACAAGTGAAACTCCGGTTGAAGTACTCACACCTACCCTCATAAGGAGTTTTATCAGGTCCACAAACAACAAAATGCCTGGGGAAGATTTCATCAACAAACATTTCAAGATGAATGCGTGTTTTGCTCTAATGGTTTCTAAATGTTATTATATCCAATGGTTTGAATTCATCTATCAGTGACGCTATTCTTTTCTAGTGTAATTGTACCATTCCAATATATCAGATGGCAGAGGCTCAGCACAGATGTACGGCACGGGCTCTTTCCTTATCCTGAGGTAATCCTGTTTCAGACGCTGTGTCGCTGTCGAAATCATCTTCCTCATCTGAAATCAAGCTTTGTTTAATATTAAAATCATCATGCGAGAGAAACAGCTGTGTGATAAACCTCACCTCTTGAGTGGATTGAGAACAGATGAAGGTGAAGACTGTGTGTCCAGTTTTAGACGAGTGACTTTCAGTAAATGCTGGACACGTGACATACACAGCTCGAGCCTGTCAGTGTTAATGCAGTGATTTATGAGAAAGGGAAAATGAAGGTAACATCATTTCTGTCTGCTTTCACTTTTGATTTAATCATTTAAGGAGCGGTATAGGCAATCAATTTTCTTCTTATCAGAGAAAATGCCATGTTTAAACATCTTAAATATGCACACATTTACATAGTAAAATGACGATTTAGATTTTTTGTTTCTAAAAACAAATATTAAAATATAAAATGGCATGAATAGACACTTTAAAAAGACAAAAAGAGTGTGATTTATTTATTTTAATCACCAATCAATGTTTAGGTTTCAGGATTTTATTTTTTGTTTATGTCAAACTTTGTTTAATCCTGATTCTCAATTATGTTATAAAATAAATCACAAAATTATTTCATATAGTTTTGTTTTAATGTAATCTGTTAAAAAAATGACTTGTGTGTACTTTCTGGACAAAAGTTTAGGGACACCTAGTTCTTTAGAAGAGAAAAAGGCACTGTGGCAACAAAGATGGAAACATAATTCATGCGTTTACTAATTGTGTATTTCCATCTCTGTTGCAACATTTTCGGAAGTGTCTAAAATAACTGTACCCATAAGTACAACTCAGTGGTGTTGGGTAATGAGTTTTTGGCTCAGGGTCTGCTTTTAAAGTCACACCACAGGTGTCCAGCTGTTTGCTCTCTGCAGACCGGTCAGGTTCTTCCACCCTGACTGAATCAACCTTTCCCTTTAAACCTTGTCTTATACACAGACGGGTCCTGTTCAAATTGTTACTATACAATTAGAAGCCCACAATCCAATAGAATATCATTATATAATGTAGTGTATGTATACACTTCTTTTTTATTGTTATTATTATTCACACAGTTCAAATTCACAGATAATACCAAGATTTCTGAATAAATCTCTTTAATGGCGGGAGGCAAATTCTGTAAACTAAATACGAGCTGCTTAACTCTGCTCGGATCACATAAGGCATGTCAACTTTTAAAAACACCATACAGTAAAAGAACTGTAAAAGCTTAAAATCCCATCCGGAGCTCGAGGAGAGGAGCAAATCTATAAACACATCAAACTATCATGTTAAAACTCATCCCTATCCCAATGCTCATCTTTAAATATCGTCCTATATTATTATTATTAAAGAGGTGTAGAATCTTCATCACAGTCCTTCCATCCTGTCTCTGAAGGCGTCTGGTTGACGGGGACAGCTGGTTAGTGTTTCGGAGGAGAATAAAGCCATGTGCGGAAACTTCCGAAAGATGACAGCGCACGAGGTGATGCCTGCAAAACCACACACGTTAGCAGACTTCAAGCACTGGATGGAGAATAACAAGAGTTATTCAAAGACACCAGTCGAGTCCCTGCTCTGGAACAGCGGGATGTCATTTATTATTATTGTATTGATAGAATAGAATATAATGTAAGATATCCCAGAATACTGCAAAACGTCCCCATTACAAAATAAATGAATAAAAATCATTAACTGGGCATGAGTTGTAGAGAGTTTGGAAATTAATCTAAAATTGTTTTGAAATATTTGTCTTTTTAAAAAAAAAAAAATAGATTAAATATTTATATTTTATGTAAACATGATCACACGAAACACATTGAGAAAAAAATACATAGTTTTGGTGAAAATGTGAAAAGAAACAGTGACCAGTAACAGAATAAGAAAAATCAAACTTAACTTACACAATAACAACAACAGCAATTATTGTGCAATATGTGTAATTTATAATGCTCATACACAGCCATTCAAAAGTTTGGGGTCAGTGTTTTTTTTTTAAAGAAATGATTGTAATAACGCAATAAAATTATGATTAATCATAATGCGTTTCATGTATATTTAAATACACAGGCATATATTTTAAAAATGTCTATGTCTAAATTTATATAATTTTTATTTTATATTCTAAATACATATATTTAATATATAAATGCAACATATCTTTATATACAAATGTAACTAAAACCTTCATTTTGGTGCAATTAATCGTTGTTTTACTTGAGCATATTTTCTAATTTGATCAGATAATGTGACGCTGAAGATTTGAGTAATGATTATCAAAATCCAGCTTTGATCACAGAAATAAATTATGTTTAAAAATATATTCAGAAGGAAAATATTTTTTTTTAAACTGTAATAATTTTAAGTATTTTTGATAGATTCAAAATGTTTTAAAAATTCTAACTGACCCCAAACGTTTGATAGACCAGGTCTAAACATACTTAAAATGTAATTTGAAACCAAAAGTGTTGGAAAAAATACAACAAAACCAAAAACATGAAATTTGTCAACCACCCGATGTGATTTTGTGAAAAGAAAGTCTTGAGTCTTGAGTCAACCGCACAAGTATAAGCACAGAAGCCTTTTAAATGAGACAAGAGACCCGTAAAGTGACCCCCACTGCCAAGTGAAAGACCCAAACCCAGCAGAGAACAGTCTGTAACGTCACTCACTCGGGAACTCTTGCGCTTTACCCTCGATGGACTCGCAGGTGTACTGGGTTCTAAAAGAGGAATGATACCTATGAGACGATATTAGCATCACGCAATAAATGAGCATAAAAACACAGAAATCAGCAGCATCACGGGTGAAAAAAACCGCACCCCCACACTTCACTGTTTGCAAAAGCCTTGGTAATTCCTTAAACAAACACAGCTGTCGGTAAGGAATTGCAGAGAGCGTGTCGTAAGAGAGAAAGAGCAGAGCAGAAAAAACAGCTCGAGACTTTGTCTGTTTTATTGTTTGTCAGTGTTTCAAAGGACAAGCTTCTTTTTTTAGATTTCTGTCGTACAAACAATACAAGAATGTCTCCAAACACAGAATGTCATCTAACAGTGTGAAAACAGATTGTACCGAATGTTGCAAGAGA
Organism: Enteromius treurensis; assembly: GCA_032275025.1. Taxonomy (NCBI): domain Eukaryota; kingdom Metazoa; phylum Chordata; class Actinopteri; order Cypriniformes; family Cyprinidae; genus Enteromius; species Enteromius treurensis. Next base: position 2,821,313 of record JAUCMU010000013.1, on the reverse strand, counting down.
AAAACGAGTTAAAAGTCCGAACGCAAGAAGCACAGCGAGAGAGCAAGCAGTCGAGAAGAGTTCAAAGGTCAAAGCATATTCACAGCACAGTAGTTAAGAAGCAGTTTTCAGACACAACGACTGGTCCCTTGATGGCAAGTATCTATTCTACACACAAAAATCTACATTTCAGCTCACCGAACGTTTCTGTAAACCAACTGGAAATGCACAATTACATTTTCTGATCTCCAAGATCTTCAGTATTTCAGTACCTTTCTGTCAGCTTAATGAACCATTTGTAGATTATCTGAACAGGGTTGCCAGGTTTTCTCAGCAAAACTACTCAGCTACTCAAAGCTAGCCCAATCGTTTTTTTAAGGGGGATTCACTGTAAAAATTGTGTTTTTTGACAGGGTTCCCCTAGTAAAAGTTGCTTTCCAGGGGCTGAATATTATGTTATTGACATCGCTTCAACCCGCGGACATGAAAAACATGGGGGCGGGTCTATTTGTTTGTTGACCAACTGCCGACTGGGAGAGTATTTGGTTTGAATGTACATATATTATTTTTTTTTTTACTTGCAAAATTCACCCACAAATGCCAGTGTCACATAGAATCCTATCCCCCTTACTCCAGTTATTCCTTTTACTACTGGAGCTAATAAAATGTCATATTAATTCCACACAAGTATTAAGAAAGGGAGACAGGATTCTGAAGGCTTACTCTTCGAACCGGGATCATCTGAGCCAAACGTGGGCAAAAAAAATTGACAACACGGAGCTTCTGCGGTCATGCATTTTTACATGATGGAATCAGGTGGCTAAAAGAAGGAAGCATGCTTGCTAAAGCAGACGGACGCTTTGCTTTGGTGTGCGAGCAAGTAAACGCATGCAAATGCTGACTGCTTCCGCAGACAGACTGCTCTAGACAAGCATTTCTCATTAAAAAAAATAAATCACATGACGGTCAATTGGGAGCTTGGCAATACAAGTACAAATATATAAAACAGACGGTTGCTATAAGTTCTAGAAATAATTTTGAATAGCTGACATCTCTTTAAAACATTAAAGGGGTCAAAACACCCGTTTTTGTTAGCATATGAGGGGAGTCCGATGTGTTTTTGAAATGTAAAAGACAAAAAAGTCTAGTTAGCTAAACATAAAGGCCTTGTTTTTCTTTACTAAACGAGAAAATGTACATGGATACAGATTTCCGTATTCCAGTTACCATTGCACTAATCCTCAGGACGGAACATAAATAAAAGCACAATAAACAACATTTACATGAGGCAAAATAACACATAACAAGAAAAGAACTCGTAAAAAAAAAATTAAATACTGTCGGTAGGAAAAGTGCACATAATGACTTGATAAACACTCGGAAATGCTGTTTTGAATTGCTAATGAATTCAAATTCCTTAAAACAAATTACATTAGGCCATTAATTCATTGCATTTAACATCACATTTGAGTGACGCACAATTCAAAACAGCGGCGTTCTAGCCGTAAATAGCCATTCCGTTTCAATATTTTGTGTTAACCACATACATACATACGAACACAATGTGTAAACTAATCGGTCAGGTGGGGAGGAGCTTGAAGATAGCACGCGATCCTTGCTAAAGCTATTCCTGTTAAGGGAACTACTTATTAGGTAGTTCTCCTCACAGTCTGTCAGCGCTCAACAGCGCCGCCTAGCATTCGTCAATGTTGAGGCAGATAAACTCCTGAATACACTTTCTATACTGCTGCTCTGTGGGACTGCTGCTGGGGTATTGACCTGGCTGTCCAAAGGGCCCGTCTGCTTCTCGCATCTCCTCGTTCATCCGGGCTAACCGCAATCTGATCAAGAGAGAGAGCAAGAAGATTGGTTTTCCTGTGCAGTGGGAGAATCCACAAAGTAGAAGTCATTGACTCACAATGTGACGATGTCTGCGTTGGCTGCCTGAACAGCGATACTGAGAGGGTCCTGCCCATCCTCGTCGACCTCCACCTGAGAGGCTCCTCGCTTCAGGAACAAACACACCTGTCTGTGAACACACGAGTAGAGTACACAAAGGGTTAAATGATTATTATTAGGTTATTCTGAGGTAGGTTGGCGTATTACTACGGTTTGGAAAAATTTGCCACACGGACAATGCAGATTGTCAGTCATTTCTTACCCTGTGTGACCCAGACACGTGGCGTGGTGCAGAGGCGCCCGTCCTCGAATGTCCCTCTGATTGACATCTGCTCCATTCTGCAGCAGGAACTCACAGGCTATCAGAGAGCCCTATGAGAGATAGAAAGATAGCAAACATTAGTAAAGTAAACACCGTTAATTGACCCTACTAGCTGCACGTGAAGTATACACTGTCAAAAAGTATACACAAAGATTATAAAACAATAGTTAGATAGTATTCGGTAGTTCCGGTCCTTGATTCTGATAGGTTGAGCCGCATTCAAAGCGGTTATAAATTAAGCTACAAACATACACCTCTTTGTTTCAGTGTCTGTGTGTCGCTCGGCAACCACTTTGTTGCAACCACAATCGTTTCTGAGAAATATGGAATATATAGAATCTTTGTATATGGAATAACTGTATTATAAAAACAATAACCTCGTAAAGTCGTGGGTTAATGTGAATTTATAACAGCTAAGGGGGTTTTAGGCATAGACGCCCCATTGGACTGCTCCAAGAACTTTGGCGGGTCCGCCATCTTGGAATGATCCACTTGACGTCTATGGATTCAATGTCCCTTAACTGTTAACCAGAGCTTGGGGCTAATTGCTTAGGCGTATGTCTTGAAAGAATATATATTTAGTTTTTCAAAATTTTTGAGAAATGGCTTCAAATGGCGCTTTTCCACTGCGTGGTACGACTCGGTTCGGCTCAGTTCGGCTCAGTTTGCGTTTCCATGCAGTTTATTACCACTTAAGGAGTGGGCGGGATTATTCACGTGTCGCTATAGTTGCGCCGCCTCTACTGCCGTGACATCATCGTAAACGCGCCGCAA
>JAUCMU010000013.1:2792794-2809961 GCA_032275025.1 Enteromius treurensis | reverse complement strand
ACTTACTTAAAGGTTGTGAGTCAGAAGAACCAGACTGTTCTTGCAGAGGTAGAATTGCATCACTGTATAGTCTCTGTGCACAGCCAGCATAGACTGCTCTCCATAACATTTTTAAAGAATATGTCTTTGTTTTAAAACTTTAATCTTTGCAACTTCAGGGATCTATGCACAGCTTGAAACAGTCCAAAGAGAAAGAAACATTTGAAATCACATCAAATGACCCATTTAATGCATCCTTGCTGAATAAGAATTTAGAAAATTGACAATAAATTCTTATTGACCTCTTTTGAATGATAGGGTATAACATCACGGTCTCACGACCAATTCGTACGTATTCGTACGAGGTGCCAAATTTGTGCCAATTCGTACTAATTCGTATGACCTCACTCTTACGATTTCATACGATTTGTCTAAAAGGACGTGATGGGTAGGTTTAGGGGCGGGGTTAAGTTTCGGTCATTCGTACAAATTCATACGAATTGGCAACTCATAAAATTTGTACGATTTAGAAGAAAGAGTGAGGTCGTACAAATTCGTACCATTTAGCCACCTCGTAAAATATGTACGAATTGCCGTGAGATCAGGTTCGGTATAATGTCAGCCGTAGGCAAAACCATTTTTGGGTCAAAAACAAATAATTTTATTATGAATTTTAATTTTGTATTATGACTGTTTTATCATTATGCATTTTGTTTTATTAAGATTTTGCTTTGAGCTTTATACTATTAATATAAGTCTTTTTTTCCCTCACAGATTCAGAAAAATATAGTTTTTTGGGATCAATTTTTTTTATTGGTTTTAAATAGAAAGGATCATATACAGTCGCATTTTCATGATTTTCATGTACTGTTTCGGACGGGACTAACACCTCCGTGTTTATTACAGAGGTGGGCGTGTATGTTTTCTACATCACAGAGATCACGCGCTCTGTATGCGTGCATTGCTACAGTCATTCAGATTGATTACAATTAGTATAATCACAAATATCATGGTGAAGCTAAATGGCTAGTGCAGCAAAACCATGTTAATGTGTGCTTACTTTAGTTTAACTTTTATGATATTTATAAACCCATGTTTAATTTTGCTTTACTTTTAGTCATTATTTAGGTAGCACATATATTCTGAATGCCTTTGGCAGAATTCAAATGAGCTGTTTTAATCTAGATATAAAAGAAATAATCTATGCCCACCCCTAATAATAATTTAAATTAAAATAAATGAATACAAAATACAGATATTGTATAAATAGAGTAACACATAAATCATCAGAGGTTTACAATTCCAAATTATACCCTGAATTAACAACTATTTTTCTGTTAAGCCATCTGCAACAGCTTTCTAGCTTTATTTATTCTGGCTGTTCTAACTTTACTATATCATGAAACCGAAGTAACCAGTGTCGCACAGATAAGGTGTGTGGAGGGAGCCATCTCTGAGCAATTATCTGTTTGGCAGATGATAGTCCAATAAATATATTTAGTTTTATTATAATCAGTATCCAATTGTCGCTACGAAATTTGCTTATTAGCATGTCTACTATTTACACTACTTACAGCACATATTCTGCCATATCAAACATTTCTAATCGCAGTTAATGGTTTATTAATAGCCAGCATTGGACCTTAAAACAAAGTGAGACCTATCTTTTATGTTGAACGCGAGAAAGAAAATCATACGAACATGGAATAAAATGATGACAGAACTTTCTTTTTTGTCCCACTAAGGACAGTGATGTGGACAGAAACAGGACAGCGCATTACAATGCTCCGCTGATGCTGTCATGTAAATGTTTACCCCATGTTGCCCTCTAAAATTCGCTTGTGTTACAGAAACAGGAGGTTCGATTCATCTGCAAGTCATGTTCTAGATAACACTCTTGGCCTGCGGACAATCACTCTCACGCGCATGCAGCGCTCTGAATCAAGCTCCTCCTGTTCGGGACAGTTGGTGGCACTAATTTGTCGGTGTTTTGGCGCGCCACCTCTTGCCCTCCTTAAGCATCGGGTCTCTGCCATCTGCTGTATGTTTAACTGTGCTGGCCAGGGCAGAAACGGGCAGCGTGCCCACAGAGAGAGAGAGAGACTTCCAGAACTCGAGTCATTTCAAGACATTCATTTACTGCTGTCAAACCATTAATCGCGATTAACTGCATACAAAACACATTTTTTGTTTACATAACATGTGTCTACTGTGTATATTTATTTAATACACAAACACATGTACATATGTAAACATTTTTTTTTAAATATATATTGTATGTGTGTGTATTTATATAGCCTATACATAATAAATATACACAGTACACATGCATATATTATGCAAACTGCATTATTGGATGCGATTAATCACAATGAATCTAGTCACATATTAGTGTTATATTTATGTTGTTTTGTTAGAAAGAATAACAATATATTATGCACATAACTGTTATTCTAAACATTTACATATGTTTCACATTCATTGATTAATGAAAGATTATTGAGCAGATGCAACATGCTTATAGTGGAAAAATATTACGTTATATCTGTTGTTAAGCCGCTGTTAATGATGGTAGTTTCTCCATGTGTGATAACAACAGGAGAGCTGTTATGTTCGCACAAAAATATAAAAACTAATTTTTAATTTCAATTTAGAAAAATCTATCTATTTTTTGGTTGTATAAATTGCATATTTAAATATTTTTCCAAGGGATTAATGAAAGTCATGTCTTGAATTAACAAACCCCCTTTTTTGTCTATTTATGTTTTACATTCATGCTGTTAAAGGAATAGTTCACCCAAAAATGAACATCCTGTCATCATTTACTCACCCTCGAGTCGTTCCCAACCTGTATGATTTTATTCATCTGCTTGTTCTGCTGAACAGAAAGGATGATCTTTTGAAGATCGTTTGTAACCAGGCTGTTTTGGGTCACCACTGACTTCCATGGTAGGAAACAAAAAGATGATTGAAGTCAATGGTGACTCAAAACAGCAGAACAATGATATTCATACCAGGTTTGCAATGATTCCAGGGTGAGTAAATGATGGGTGAACTACTCCTTTAAGTTAAATTACTCCTTCACATTCTCATTTCTACCAGCACACCTCTGAAATCAACATGAGCACAGCAAACACATGAAGAGTGAACGTGCCGTGCATTGATTTGTTTGCAATATGAGTCTGAGAGTCAAAGCACGGGAGAATTAACGAGAGAGAGAGAGAGAGGTCCTTCTGTGATAGTTACACTTTCGTAGAATAGCTTTTTCATTATTATTATCATCTTTTCCTCGCAATGAAATATGAGTTTGCAAAGCCTTTAACTGTGAAAAAAAAAAAAGAAAAAAAGGAAATCCATAGAAAAACATTTTTCGGGCTTTCATCAGAGCTGCGTAAGCTTCTTAAAGCTGCACTGAGATGAAATTCCTTGTTGTCCCAGTGACACAGAAGCCAATTTCAGCTTCACGTGGCAGCCTCAAAACCTCCGGACATTGCTCATGTTCTCCAGAAGGTAATCCACCATGCTGCTGTATAAACATCTAAAACATACATAAACAGACACCGGCTGCTCTGAAAACACTCTTGTTTTATCGTCACTACAACTAGTGAGTGTGATAAACGCAGTGCTGTCCATGTGATGTCCTCATCTCCCCTTCTCACACACACTGATTCCTCCAAACATGGCATGTGACGGCCATGTGAGTTGTTTATAGATCACCGCTCAATCTATCCCTACGGCTGACTGAACTGCCTCATAAAAATGCATTTGTTGATAGACAACAGGAACAAAGGAAGGGAAAAAATGTGTGTTCCTGTAGTAGCTGTAGTGCCTGATGCTAGCATCAGAAAATTGCATGCAAAAAACATAGTGCTGATTAATCCCAACCAGAATAGGTTTTTATTTACATAATATATGTGTGTGTACTGAGTATGTTTATCATGTATACATAAAAGCACACACGTACAGTATATATTTTGTAAATATTTAAATATATATATTTAATGTATATATTCAAGATAAATATGTTACATTTATACATTAATATATGATATATAATTACTATAATTGGGATTAATCATGATTAATTGTTGTAGCTGTGAAAAATGTAATTTTGGATCAAACCTAGAGCATTGTTATTTGTTTGTTTATAACCAGAATGGATCCTGTGAATTAAAAGATAACACACTCACCTGCATCAAAGTCTGGATATGGGCGGCACAATCGGACAGCGAGGAGAAAGAGGAACAAAGAAATAATGAATTACTTTATCTTTTATACAACCTGCATGCATTTCTTCAGAAATGAGAACACACATTTGGGCACATATGATGCTTGCTATGTCGATGACCCTGCGTTGTCATATAAATCGATTTCAGAACTAGTTTCAGCCTTCACATTCGAATCAGATTCAATTTCAAGTCTGCACAGCCAAATGAACTTGGTTTTGTCCAGAAACACCCCATCGATACTACTGGAATCTGAAGAAAGATTCAGGGAGAAAATTGTCTTGAGTCTTTCTGGCCGGGATCTGTTGGCTTGCAACGTGCTAGCAGATGGATGTTAGAGAGAGAGAGAGAGAGAGAGAGAGAGAGTGTGTGTGTTTGTGTGTCTTGAGGGCCAATTACCCGGGGAGATCTGGACGGGACAGGACATCGATCGTGCTTTATTGATATGGTGATGAAGCACTTTGAACACGAGAACCGCACAAACAAAGGTGAACATATGGAGCTGAAGCCCATGAAGAGAGAGCGTTTCTTATATACGCTAATCGCTAGCAGCCAAGTTTGTCACAAACATGACAGCAAAGCTGTTACAATATTATGACAGGAAGTGTGTCGCTGTTTTAAAGGAAATAACTTCACCTGACACTCAGAAACCACCTTCTATGAGTTAGGGTTAATAATTCAGTAGCCTGTATCTGTCTGATCTGATTCAGCGGAGGATGGGAAGACTGCATGAGACGTGGGTTTCATATGTTATGAGTGGAAACTATTTAACATGACTCCTCAGATGGAAAGAGGCAGTTAGAAGAGGAGATTTAACAGAGGAGAGCGGGGAGGTATCCGGCAGAAAAGAGGTGGAAAACGAGAACAGATAGATGGTGTTCTCACTCGTTGCTGTATGGTGGCGTGCTTGTGCTCCATCTCTCTCTTCTCCATCGCCGAGTCTATGACCAGCTGATCCAACTGAAACACAACAGACTTACACTCAAAAACCCCAAAGATTATTGGAATACATTTGACAAGAAAATATTATCTCATTCTATCTATTTCAGCTTTTAAAGGTTTAATTCAATTGTGTTCCTTGCTATTTTTCTAATTATTTGTTAAATGTATGGAAATATGTATATTACTAAATATATTCCGAATGTTTTATTTAGTTTATTACAGTACAACATTTTTAATTGTGTATAAAATATTTTTTATCATATTAATAACCCTCCTTATTCTCAAAAGGTCTGTGTGTGTGTGTATGAAATGTATGATATTAATAGAAATTATATTATAAGCTAATTTATATTATTATTTACATTATAAGGAAATTATTATTTAAAAAAGACTTTAATTTGACTTAGACTTATAAACATATAAATATTAATTTTATTTTCATTTAATCGTATAAATTATTATTACTACAATTCTAAATTATATTTATTATTATATTACGATTTTATTTGACATTATTATTATAAATTATGTTAACATTCATTTAATTCTAAAAATAAATATTTTTAATTATTCGTTTTATTATTATTATTATATATTTTTTATTTAATGTAATTTTTACTTACATTTTTAATAGTAATAATAACAATCAAAAACACATTCTTAATTTAATTGAATTGTGAATACCACAGTTGGCTGCTGCTCTTTAGAGCATTTATTGGTTAAACGTTTGTGAAATAGTCTTCTATATTAAAAGGTAACACGAAATGACATTAGCACCACATTTGACCTTGATAATGTGACATAGCATTTATTAAGACACAATTATAATTCATTATTATATTTTATTATATAGCACAACGGCCTTAACATCAGCAAAAATTCTGATAATAATACTAAACTTTATAATAACATACAGAGCTGAATGTTGTTATATCTTTAAGCCTGACTCAAACAGACGCAGCATGCCTGTCAACCTCAAGGACAGACATTATCCCTCATTTTGACTCATGAGGCCTGTGTTAATGTGGAGCCTGGGGCTCATGTTCAGCATTAGGTGGGCCCTAATGATCTCACCTCAGCTGCCAGCTTCTTCATGTAGGGGTTGATCTCATCCAAAAGGTGGAAGCCTTGGTTGAAGAGACTGTACTGAGCCTGCATGAACGACAGCATCTGTGGAGGAGAGCTAACAGTCAACACTGAAAACTACAGAGGGCGAGAGAGCTGCTTTATAATGGCATCTGAACCCACTCACCGAATCCAAAATTTCAAATTTCTTTTTGGCCTGAAGTACATTGATCTGAGGAAGACATCAAGAGTAGAGCACAGGCATTAGTAGGTGCTTTTACCAAAAAGGAATCAAACCCACTAGAACGTTTGAAAACAAAGCTGTTATTTATGATACATCTTTGGAAGGACAGAATCAGGAGGCTTTTAGGGTCCCTGGCGGTGGCCCCCAATCTATTCTCGTCACTTTTGACCCCCAATAACCACATTTGATTGTGAACTGCATTTCGTTGCCTTATACTTGTACATGTGTAATGACAATAAAGTTGAATCTAATCTAATCTATTCATGTTTGTGATCACACATGACCCTGCTCCACACAGTGGCCATTAAAGACACTGCAAACTATATTAGTCCTCGCGGATTACCAGCAATTCCATTTTTACTGTCCTTTTTTATATATAATTAAAATCAGTGGGGTCCAAAACACCTCACTGACTTTCTTCAAAAATTTTGAACCACATGATGATAATATTTGACAATAAAATGTGCTTTTTTCCCCCCACAATTTAAGATTTCCCAAAGGTATATATTAAACGCCACTTTATTGACGTCATAGTTCATCCAAAAATAATAGTTTTGTCATCATTTACTCATCCTCAAGCTGTTACATTATCTTTTTTCTTCTGCTGAACACAACAGTTGATGGTGCACTGACTGACTTCTATAGTATTTTCCCCCACATAATGGAAGCCAACAGGGACCATCACCTACACTCAAATAGAGTTATAACCATAAAATGAAAATTCAGTCATTAATTTGTCACCCTAAAGTGATTTCAAACCCATAAGACCTTTGTTCATCATCTTCGGAAGACAAATGAAGACATTTTTGATTTTGCATTGCTGTCTATGGAGGGCCAGAGATGGGTTTGGAACAACATGAGGGTGAGGGCATCATTTTCATTTTGGGGTAAACTAACCCTTTAAGGGGAGTAAATGATGACACAATGTTCATTTTTGCATGAACTATAAGTTTTCTGTAGAGATACCTGTAAGACGTAGTCTAGAGCGAGGTGTCGGAAGCACTTCCGGGTGGTGATGAGGGTGCTGGTGGCCTCCTCCACCTCGTGTGGTTTGTTGCGAGGTGCCTGTGCGTTCTTCACCTGGGCGATCTCCATATCCTCCCGCACCTTATCAAACTGCTTCTTCGTCTCTTTAAACTTCCGGACATCCCTGCGCATCGACACATATAGAAACATGTAGCATACATGACAGAGGGAAGGAAAAGGGTTAAAAACTCAAACAAGGTAGGGAGAAAGAATAAAAGACTCACTCCTTCACAAAATTATGCAACTGTTGCTTTACGGATCTCTGGGCCTGGTCGAATAGGATCTGAAAAAGATACAAAAGGAAGTAAATGTATCCGTGTCCAACAGAAGAGTATTTCGTTAGTAGAATGGTATTTTACATAAAGCAGGGGGCAATGGAAAGAGGCGGGACTTGTCTCATACTGTATGTTTTCTTATTGTGCGCTTCAGAGGTTTGTTCCATTTAACCGCAAACATCCTGCAAAGTGGACATTACAGTGAACACTGTGTAGGGACCATATCAGGCAGAACACAACTCATTCATTAGTAGAGACTCCAAGAGCTGATATGGGTGTGTCACACAAAGGAGAGATGCAAAATGTGTAGGAACGTGGCGGGGAACCACTGGTATAGTGTAAAAATGATGCTCTATTAAGACCCAAATCTACAGCTAAGCCAAAATATCTGTGCTTGAAAGCTTTTAATTAGTAATTATAGGCAGCCAAAGGCTTTGAAACCTAGTCTGACTGTAAGCTAGTTGAATGCTAAGGGTGCACTTCTCTGAAATCACCAGCAGATGGCAGAGCAGATGCAGGTCTGTTCTTGTAAACCCTAAAGACTGCACCACACCCATCCCCTCTCACAGTCGGTCACAGTGGGCGACGACAGGTCAAGGGTTAAATGGATCACAGTTGTATCGTATAGGATGGGGTGCTGGGAAACACTGGCATCTTCAGCGACATCCAGGAGAATACAATCTGCACATGCTCATGGAGTCAAGCCCTGGGGGTCTTGAAAGTAAGGTCGTAAGAATGAAGGCATGTCAGTGCCAGGGTCCGTCACTGTGGATCATGCATGATGTCAGCAGAACCAGACTAGAGGAACTACGCTGCAATCATCTCAATTCTGCTCACAAACGCAGCAGCTTTGCGGCGGCAATAAGCTGCAACGAGAGAACATGTGACAGAGCATGTCACATGGAACACGAGGGCAACATGTCTTGAGGGCAAAGCTGGCACGTGAGGGAGGAAGCGAGAGAGAGGGAGTAGTGGGAAAAGCAGAAGCAGATAAGCTGAGACATTTGCATTTTGCTCAGTTCCATCAATTCCCAGTCTTTGCATTTTGCAAAGGACCAGGCTAGAATCAGCGTTTTCCATCCATCCACCTCCAGTGTCCCAATTCTCCCAGCACTCATGTTTGCTAAGTCAAGCATCACTATTACTGCTGCTCAGACGTATTATGAACATTCCCTTAACACCCCAGTTTTCACATTTCTCCATAGTATCAATCAATTTTCTCTGTACAGTTTCACGCTCTGCTCGCACCAACTAGTTTGCCCTTAAGATGGAAACACTAACCCAACAGTAACAAATCGACACTATAGACATAAAAAAAAAAAGGAATAAAAAATTAATGATGCATGTCCTTCCTTCCGCTGTAGGATGATGTCCTCAGGAGGCGGAGTCTGCACACTTGTGATCATGAGGTGGAGCCGGGGTATTAAGGACACGCCCACATTCCTGCAAACTCAATCATCGGACATAAGGATAAAACAAATGACTTATGAGATAGGATTCACAAGACTGATTTCAGCATACGATTTAAAATGAGATTTAAGAGATTATACATGAAAAAGGCGTCCCTGTTTGTTTCAAAATCCATTCTGTGTCAAATAACTACTATTTTAAAACAAATAAAGAAAACAAATGAATGAAATCTCTCTGAAATCTCAAACGAAGGCTTTGCCTGAGCTCTTGCAATTTAAAATTAGAGGCAACCACTGCATTTTAGTCTGGATCCAAACAAAGATGTTGCATGCATGCAGCATGAGCAGCTTTGGAGATTATATAGTTGCAAAATTTCAAGCAAGGTCTGATTTTATCTTTGCAAAATGATGCTATATAAAACATATGAATGAAGCAAAGAGCAGCAGGTGTTCGCTCTCTGCCAGCAGGTGGCGCTTATGAAACAGCAATCTCTCTTCAATTTTTTTTGCATATTTGCGTTGTTCCTGTGACAGCCACAGTTGGCCATTATAGTGACTGCTGTGACTTGAAACTCCCTAGCAACCACATAGCAACACTGTAGCATTGTTCAAGTGTAATTAAAGAGTGTTGAGCTGTGTTAAACAGTGTTCAGTGGGGCTATTAAGCAGCATGCTTTACTGAGCTCTTAATGACTTCACATTGGGGTCACATCTCTAGACATCAGCATCAGCATCACCTTCGCTTTCACATTCTCACTTCCTCTGCACGGTGAGATCTCCGCATTTTATCCCCTAGCCTTGTGTTAGCTCAGATCTTCTCTAGCATGAGTGTCACTGAGGGCATGACCTCAGGTGACAGTCTAAGAAAGACATCAAGAGTCTGAGGATGACTGACTGAGGAACATCTGAATGAGTCGAGTAAGTGAGAGGGGGTTTTAATCACAGCCTGCAGCCTGGTGTACATGTGCTAGTGTCCCTCAGGAAGCACAGGCCTTTTATGTAGCGCCAGAGACCTAAGAGTCAGTGAAGCTTCACAGTCACAGAGATGAAGAAGAGAAGAGGTCCTGCAAGCCCTTCAGCAGTGGAACAAAAGACAAGGATGAGAGAACGAAAGAAAGAATGAAAGCGTTAAATGTGAACTTCTTCAACCCCTGAGACATAAAAGTGCCTGAAGTCGATGTTTATTAAATGAACATATTAACAAATGCACGTTTGTATGTTATATACATCATTGAAGAAGAACTAAATCCAGTCTAAGCATGGAAAGGCCAACAGTCCCATCCAAATGTTCTAAACTGGCAGGAGGAAGATCAGATGGTAACCTCCTCTTCTTTGGAGCAGTAATGGAAGTGACACACTTTGGAGGCAGACAGCATGTTCAGCACTTGGCTGCAAGCTGCTGGAATGGTCTGCATGTGACTCTGAACTGCCTGCTCAGCTGTTGACTTCCTGCGTAAAAAAAAAAGAAGACGAAAAAAACGTTCCATACGAGACCACTTTACGAAGCCAGGCTGCCAAACGGCTCAAAATGAGTTTGATTCAAAAAACGTGTTGCAGAAAGCATGCTGAAACATCACAGGAAGAGAACAAGATCAATAACACCGGTCAAAGGGTTCTGGGTTGCTTTCAAGTGGAAAGAAAGCAAACTGGCTTTCAGACCCTCAGTTGTGGTAAAGCAGAAATGAAAATCTTGAATCGATAAAGAGTATTAGCCGATTCTTCCTTCTGGAAATGTGCATGTTACATGATGCAGCAATAGGCAAGCTCTGGAGATTTTGGCAGGAAGTAAAATGCTAACCCTGCTGAAGAAATGTATGTTTTAAAGCTGGGATGCTGTTTTTTTGCCAGCATTTGACCAGTATTAACCAGCAAATTACCATATTAAACCAGAATCTCAGCTTATATGCTGTTTTTTTGCAGTGTTGCTGTCTATGGAGGGTCAGATGGCTCTCTTATTTCTGTTCTGAAGATGAACAGAGGTCTTATGGGTTTGGAACGACATGAGGGTGAGTAATTAATGACTAGATTTTCATTTTAAAGTTGAAAAACTATAAACCGATTTTCCCAGGAACAAACAACAGAATAAGACTATGTCAGCATCTGATAACGTTTCACAAATCCACTTTAATAGAAGAAAACAAACATTGAGAAATGGCTCTACTGATGAAACATTTAGGAAAAAACACAGTAGACTTCTCAAAACTGGTACAAATGCTACGTCTCATTCCACTCCCTATTTTGTGAACCAAATACAGACACTAACAAGAGCTTTATTCCACTGAACACTGAACAATATCCTCAAAACTGCTCAGCATCAGAGAAAAAACAAAAATCGATATTTTCAGAACGTCGACCAACTGTAGTGAGCAGAACTCAAAGAGCCAGTGACATTGGATGTCATTGGCGGCAAACTTGGTGCAATGCGTCTTCAGGCTCAGAGTTTAAAGTGCCCATATTCAAGATGTCTGACATAGACGAATCAACCCGGGAGCAGCGTGGAGCTTCTGCAGGTATGACAACACTCCTGTTATCACCTTTAAAATCACACGTGAAAAACCTCATTTCTGTGCCTTCTTTTACACTCCAAACAGATAATATCAGTAATTACTCTCGATGGGGAGGTAGTGAGGCGTCGTTTCGACAGGTTAGTTCAAATTACGACTGCCTGGATTCCAACAACTCAATAAACTGTAAAAGACACACAGGCTTTCATTCAACGACAGTAATTACTATAGATTAACACCAGCCTAATAATGCGTTTCCATGGTAACAGGACCGAAAGAGCATCAAACGCAACTTACTTTGCTCAAAAAGTCTTACTGTGAAATTAATCTTCATTGGTGTTTCACATTCTGCGATGACACTAAATGAAGGTAAAAAAAAAAAGTCCCAAGTTCGAGTCCTGGCCTAATAAGGCTAAAATACTAGAAATAAATCTTTAGAAAAGTCAAAATGTGTCATTGAATATGGATTTAAATGTTAAAAATAAAATAAATAGTAATATGTGCCCTCCACCGTCTAGAGGCAGTGATTCACAGCATCCGGGGACTTGGCAGCGATGGGCTTCCTGGATTTATGAGGCAGGCAGATTCGATCCAGAGTAAAACGGCCAGGCTTCAGATTTATAGAGTGGCAGGTTAACAGCTTTGACCCGAAAAACAGGAGAGAGCAGAAACAAGAGGAGTGAATTAAAGTAATGTTCTTTCAGCGCACAGGCTTCATCTGTCCTTCCTCCCAGAGACAGACAGCTGTGTGGAAGAATCAAGCAGTGCTGTTAATCTAACCAAAATTAGTATAAAAAAATCCTTTTCATTATTTGATCAAATTAAATAATATATTAGATGAAAAAACATAAATTAACAAAACGTAGTTTAAGTACTAAAAATTGAATTGCTAAAACAAAAAACTACAATAAAAAATAAATTTTTTAAACTAGTAATAATAAAAAAACATATAATACAATTATTAAAACAAATGTCAAATTTAAATGAAAACTAAAAATATAAAAATAAAACCTAAATATTAATGAATGCTATAATAGCATATCATATATAAATATGATAAATATTTAAGCACCAGACATACTCCAAAATTAATTTCACCTGGCACTTATTACCTACCATAAATGTAGCATGAAAATGTATTTTGCACTAACTAGTGCTGTCAAATGATTAATTGCATGTACTTTGTATATTTATTATGTACATAGAAATACACACGCACGCAGTATACAATTCTAAAATGCATGTAAATATTTATGTGTATATAATTTATACATAAATGTATTTAACATATAAATGTAACATTTTCTTAAACATATATGTGCATTTATTTATTAATTTTTTTTTTCTTTATTTAACAAGTGTAACAAGTCCAAAGTAGTACAATTACGTCTACTATATTTAACGGTAAACTATTACAAATTACTTTTATTGATGCATTTAAAAAACCTTTACAAAAAAGCAAATAATAAGAGACATGATTCTAAAAATTACACCAAAAAAAAGATTTTCTGTAGAACCGTGATAGTATTTTTTAGTTCCCCTAAAAAACACACACACATTGTATTGAGAAAAATACTAGTATTTGGGACTCTGTTTACAAGGTTTGTCCTCTTTATGTAATGTGAGTTGTGTGAAGTGAGCAGTTCGTCATATTTTAGTGAACTATTTCATTTAAGGGTGTGACCTTGGCGTTTTTTTTCTAAATACCCATAAAAGCAGCGAGAATGACCAAGTACCTCCAAGATCAAAGGAAACGTCAAACTGTTTCTGTTCAAATGCTGCTGATGCTACAAGCAGGAAGGGATCAGCAGTCTTTGGGCTGACAATTAAAAAGCCACAAGTCCTTTATACCACAGCCCTGGTATTTCCTTCTCCTTTAAAAGCGAAGGTGGCTGTAGTAGCAGGAGACATTTAGAGCTTTGCACCCCGATTGTCAAACTGTCTCTGTTTTCAATTACACCATCCTCAAGAACAGGAAAACACCCCAAAACTCTCACACGATCACGTACCAATGACTTTGATTAGCCACCCACTAAAAGAACTACAATCATTTCACATCGATCTTTGAATCCAGCTTGCAACAAAACATTTCCTGTCAAAATGATGTGCTTTTCTCGGTGAAAGTGACACAAAGGTCAAACGTTTCGGGATGGCTTTTACAACTCTGCAAATTGCTTTTCTGGAAAACGAACGAACGCCCCGTGTAAAGAGATCCATGTTCTCTGGGTCGAGTTACAGTACGCCCCGCGGCACACGTAAAACGCATTCATAACAAAAACACCCATGAGAGAACTCCAGGCCCCGCCAGGTTAACATGATGAATCATTATGACCTCGGACTGACACGTGTGCATGTGTGTTTCGTTATGAGACATGTGCGGAGCGAGCCTGAGAGAAATGCTTCTTACCATGTGATAGTTCACGATTTCCTGAAGGCTCTCGCCACACTTTTCAAGACACTCCTGGAATGAAACAAATAATTAAAAAACAGGAAAAATCAGCACAGCTCAAGAAGGTCTGACTGTTAACCGAGTCATTCGGTGATAATCACTCACCGAGATCATCTCCTCCTTTTTGCAGTGGTGAGACAGGTCTCGAATGCCGTTGACGAAGAGTTTATTGGCGCCGATGTACGCACGACCCGCTTCGATCATGCCGCTGCAGAGCTTCACCAGCTGACGGACAGAGAGAGACAGACACAGAATTCTATTCAATGTGTTTATTGAGTCTACTTATTCATCCAAGAAACAAGCTTTTGATGAAGTGATGATACACGTCCCCTAATCCTGGATGGCATACGAGCTTGGCGCACATTTGTTACGCTGTTTTATCCAGGCAGTAATGCGCTAGCGCTTAGTTAGCTGTGCCGTACGAAGGCCTTAAACTAGGCAAATACGACACTAATCAAATTTCAAACAGAGTTTATTCATACCTTGTCCAGCTTGGCTTCTATTTCCACAACATCAGTCTCAACTTCATCTATATTCGCCCTGCAGAGACACAAGAAAAACACACGGCACATGATATATATATCAAAGTCATTACTGATTGGTTAGTATGTAGGTTTGTATCTTGATGAATTTTGGGTACATCAGTTCAGATCAAGGAGGTTTCAGATCAATCAGTTTCTAAAAAGCGATATAAATCTGTGCTAATTAAAAGAAAACAAGCTGACAAAAAGATTAAATGCAATATTTGGTAATAATACACTAGCTATTTTGACTAGGGGTACCACAAATGTAACATGGTGTGGAAAAACGCAAACATAATGAAATCAGATATAATTTGGTTGTTATACCCTGTGTGAGCAAAGTCATTTAGTTTTAGTCCGATACGATAACGTAGAGGATAAGAAAATCCTCTCAGGGTCAAAATGAGCAGAACACAACATTAGGATTGAAACTTTTCATTTTAAGACCATACCAAAGTGACACTGTTGACTTTATTAATATCTAAATACATTTCTAAATTCAGAAAAATGTATTTTCAATGCATGGACAAAAAAGAACCTCAACACCGTCAGTCATCCTCTTTAGAGGCTTTTAAGATGCATTTAGTTGATGTGGCTGGCTCTTATTATGCTATTGCCCCTTTAACGCCAATGACCTACAGTTGATCCCAGAGCCTATTTGTAGCCAATATAGACTGACAATAGAAAAAAACGTATCAAGTTACATCTTCACACCATCTTTCTCTGCAGTAGACGTGCTCTGAGATTGGGTTACACCTTTATGAAAATCAATTTCATAAATGCATGACGACGTATCTAATCTCACACTATCTGAAAGCCTTCTTAATCCAGTTTAGGCTCCAGCTAAAAGCTATTGCTCTTATTCAGCCCACCACAGTTGGTGCGAGTTTGACGAAACTCTGTTGAGACGTCTGAGGTTTTCCCTCCACAGCTCATCCTCCCGCACAGCATGCTCTGTTACTTAGATTTATCATGTTAGCTGACTCAAGCAGGGCCGAGAAGAGTCCGGGCATCGAGCTTACGCCTGGCTCTGTTTCCAACATTGCACAGTATATACTGTAAATCATACCATGATCTTCCTATAACTAGATAAATATCAAAAAGTACCACGGTATTACCATTGATGTACTGCTACATAACTTGTTTGTGTTGAAATTTACAAACTTTTTGGACAATTTTTATTTTTCACTGGTAAACTGAAACTAATTTGTATCTTTATCTTTGAGGGACTTAATTTTGATTTGCTGAGCCACATTTGAAGCCATTTATTCAGCTGTAATGTAACAGTCAGGCTCTGACTCCCGAATATTTGTAAACACTGAGCTGAGACTGTTTCTAAACGGTATGTACTTTTTATTTAATAAGTTAACATGTTTAAGAGCAGAATTCTTCAGCTACCATATTTTGTAATAAATGTTGTTTATATACAGTATATGTTTACATGCATATATATTCAAATTCTTGTATTTTATATATAAAGAAAGGTAATACTACAGTGCCCTCCAGGTTAGAATTGTGTGAATTTTTTGAACGAAAGATAAACAAAATAAACAATGCAGATTTATTTTCACAGCCACCTTTGCTCAGATTTACCAAGGGTACCAACATTAGTGGAGGGTACTGTATATATGAACATGAAATTCTTCTTAACTATATACATGCATGTGTTTGTATTTATACATCATAAATATACACAGCACACACACACACACATATATATGTATATATTAGGGGTGGGCATAGATTATTTTTTTTAATCTAGATTTAAATGGCTCATTTGAATTCTGCCGAAGTGAATTTGGGGCCCCGGCAAATATTGGACTGGGGCCCTACATTTGCACACATTTGCTTCAATCTACATTGAGGTTCCTTTTTGTTGTTGTCAAAGTTGCTGCTGCACATTGCTGCCCCATAGTTACGTCCAGTGTTTCTACAGTTTTCATCTACATATTATAATTCTTTCATTAACATTTACATTTAGGCTACACATACTGTAAGATAACGACAACAGTGGTGTTTGCATGTGAAATTAGGCACAATTAGTAGAAATGTGTACCTTGTTTAGTACTGAGATGTAGATTTGCAGACGCTCCCTAAAGCAGCATAGGCGAATATTAAATCTAAAACTAACTTTACCGCGCTCCGTTCACACCAGTGCGTTTTCTTTTTGAAAACAGCGTTTAGAAATAAAACGATCATCGTTTACACTGTCAACCTTCCCCGGAGTTTTCAAACTAGAACAGGGTCTGCAGCGTTTTCAAAGGTGTCTGTTTTTGAGGGTGGAAAACGCCGGGATAGGTGCGTTAAGTTGTAAAAAAAAAAAAATGAAAACGCACCTAATGTAAGCAACATATCTGAGTTTTCCACTGAACAGAGAAGACGCAGAGAGAGGAGCGCAGCGGGAAAGATCAGGACACCTCGCGCTCGTGCGGCAGTCAGGTTCAAATACTTAATATTTTGGTTTGCTACACGCAGGATACACACGAAGCACGTTCAACTCCGACACACAGACGGTCCTGTTAATAAA
>JAUCMU010000013.1:2782179-2792694 GCA_032275025.1 Enteromius treurensis | reverse complement strand
GGGGCCCAAGGCAGTTGCCTACCTTTGCCTAATGGGTAAGTCCGCCCCTGGAATTTGGGTAAGTATACATCCGCGCTAAAATATCACGGTCAAAGTCAACCCAACTTTGTGAATAGATTAACGGCGGTTTTTTTTTATATCGCGCGATAAGAATCTAAACACAGATAACGGCCCACTAATAATATATATATATAAAACACAAACAAAACGTTTTATTTTGGATGTGATTAAATGCGATTAATACTTGCAAAACCTTAAATTAATCAAGAAAGTGCAGGTGCTAAACATGCCACTTTCCATCACTTTCTACTGTTAAATCACAGTAAAGTGCGATATGTCATGGCTTATTGCTTCATTACATAAATAACAGTCTGAACAACAAAATAACAACAAAAAACAAGAAATATCAGCCACCCATATGGCTGGATATGCCTCTTCCTGGTAATTTGGTTATCTTCTGCTTTGGAAGAGACTGTCAGAACGTGTTTCTTGGAAAACTTGATGCCAAGCTGTAATCATTTATGCCATCTTTGGCCACATGAGAGTTTCTGTCCCTAATGCACCGCTGGCCTCCCGGCCACTCAACCATCAGCCCAAAACGCACCCACACGATGAACAAACACTTAAAAACCACAGGACCACAGGCTAGAAGGTCAGTTGCCATGGCAACCCACTAAGTGGGGCACAGAGGTCGCAGTGGGGGGGCTTCTGCTCAGCTTGTGTGTGGATACTGACAAGACATATCGTTATGAGTCATGAGCAATCAATACTCCACAGACCTACATACACACATAGACACAAACCCATTCAAAACTTTGGTCATCTCCGCTGCAGTCAGTAGCCATCTGGGACTTTAAGTCATTTTAAACACTTCAATGCTGCAGCTAAATAGATGGAGAGGAAACAGCCAACAGTAAAGGTCAGCTGCAACTGGTTGAGACCAGTTCAGGAACGGCCTGACAAATGCAACATGCAAAGGTGTTATTTCTGCTCAAGTCGATTCTTGTGAGGGAACTAACATGTTTTGCAGGAGGAACGTGAACGATAATGTTTCTTTAAGAGAATAATATTTAGTATTTAATAAATTAGGCTATTTGCACCCAAAAAATATATTTCTAAATACATTTTTGAAATTAACTAATATATATATATATATTTTTTTTTTTTCTGTTTGGTTATACAACATCACATTTTCAGAGTCATTTACTATAACAAACTGTTTTTTTAAGCATATTAACCATTAACCAAGAGAAGAACCTGGCGTCTGTTTTAAACTAGATCTTTAAAACTAGAAATCATTTTCTTCATCTTGGACAAATTAGTCATGAACCATTGGCTCTTAGCGATGTCAGAGGACATTATGAGAGCCAAGACACAGAGATCAGACTGTGCCCTGGCTCAGGTCTCAGCGCTGACGGTTCTCTCAAGAGAGAAGGAGAGTTTGGAGCTGCAAAGCCAAAACAGCACTTACAGTAGGTGTGGACCATCTCTGAGAGCATCTCTTGGACTAATCGCAGAGATTGATGCTACGGTATTGTGCAATAACCTGTTAAAAAAATAAATCTCAATGTGCATTTGTAATGCAACATCCTTGTTTTTTGGTTCTGAGGGTGAGAGGTCAGGCTTTGTTAATTAGCCTTAACAGTAAGTGCACTCATGAGCACTGGACTTCATATGAGCTATGGTGAATGACAAGGGTAGTGCATTCCCATTATCTATTGTTGGGAGGACCCTGAGCTCATTCAGACAGCTGAATTAGTCCTTCAAGCTGCCCAGCAGGTGGCCTTTTCCAGTGAGTTTAGGTACCGACTCCTAAAACATCCCCAGCAGTTGCCACAACATCAACTAATGGAATAAATACAGATATTAAGGAATTTTTTTTTGCCTTTTTAAAGAATCATGTATCTCATTATCATCTCAGCCCAGCTATACTAAGTGGAGGATAACCAATCCTAAGAGAAACCAAAATATAAAAGAACAGCTAGGGCTGTGCGATTATATATATAATGTACGATAATACTGTAATTGTTGTTTTAATGGTGTGTGATTTATCTGGTACATGCCTAAACTAAAACATTTCAAACGATACCAGATTTATTAACTAAAACACACCCAGAAAGTGATGTAGGCTAGACTACCACGTGTGCACATTTGATTTGGGTCTATTACAATTCATATATATTTACACCGATATGAAATATCCCTGTATGACTTTGTCCTTTCCATTTATATCATCTGATATAGCGAATCAATATTACCTTTAGGGTTATATAAAGATATAAAGTCACACAGCTATGTCCGGATGAGACGGGACACTTAACCCGGCGTTCTAACCATTATCTGTGAGGACAGATTGGCTCCGCCCTTTTCTCTTGGACGTGGTGTGGACACTGGTGTGATAAGGTGGTGGTGGGGGGGAGGGTGGTGCAGCCTCCCATCCATCCATCCATCCATGCATCCATCCTCAAGCTATTTTTAGCCCCACGCGAGCATGTGTGTATGTGCATGAGTCTGACATCTCAGAACAGCACCGAGGCCTGACGTTTCTTCATTAAAACAGCTCTGTGGCCAAACCCATCGCATTATATATCTTTCAGCTTCAGGTTACAATCATCTAAAGGCGACAGTTTAATAAAAAAGCCCTGAGAACATTGGAAAAGCTGCTGGGCGCACAACATTTTCAAGAAAACCTGAATTATGAGCAATGAATCAGTCTGTTATGATCACCCATGAACTGATCATTTCCCCTTCATGTGCAAATATAGATATAGTTTCTTTTCTATTCCATGTCAGTATGCAGGTTAATTATTTTTGGAAATCTTTTTAGCTTAAACAACATAAAAATGGATTGGTTGCTTGCTTATTTGTTTATTATTTCATTTATTTTGGTGTTTGTTTGGAGACATGTCTAATTATACGAAAAGAAATAAATACAAAATAAATCTATAAATAACTCAATTCATTAATTAAAAAAAAAACATACGTTTTTCTTTTGAACTTTATATGAACCAAAGAATCATATTAAGCAGCCGTTTTCAACGATAAGAAGTATACAAAGAGGAATATGAATATGCAAACTATGAAGAATTTGAAGAACAAAAAATATACAAAGAAGAAGAATGCAAAGAATACGAATATGAAGAATACAAATACAAAGAAAAGCATGAATACCAAGAATACACGTTTCTAGAAGAGCATGTGACACTGAAGACTCGAGTAATGATGCAATTTTTTAATATTCAATTTTAAAATGTATTGTTGAGAGAGAAAAACTTTAATGATTGCTGTTTTTTGACCGGCAGAGTATCTATACATAATACATGCATATCTATGACTGTGAGGTTAAAAAGGAATCAATTAATTATTACTTCCATTAATAATAGCAATAATATATGCTATATATGCATTGTTTAATGCAGAACAGAAACATATTAGTTCTGCTCGGCATGAACCGAATCCTTCTTTCCCAGTGGAGTCGATGTCCTGTAGCTTCATTGCTGGATTGTCCTTTGCTTGTCTATAAACATCCTCTATTTCATAGGTTGTTAAACAGCTAGGGTGGACTGTGCAGTTTTTATGATTTGCTGAGAGAGAAACCGTAACCCTCAGCAACTTCCCTTGATGAGGCAAGAAAAACAAAAAAACACATTTTTATTATAAAAATATGACTGCTTTAAAAAATATTTTCTTCTTCTATCTAATTTGTCTTTCTTCAATGATTTCCCAAATATCAGATCTCTCTTTTACTAGACTAAAACCAGAGACCGCTCGTTGTTTTGAACCATCTTGATTCTCACAGTCCAACACAAGCAGGACTGTGAGTCATGTGACCTCTAAGAGCGTGAAACAGCCAAACACAGCTGCAACACAGCTATATATCTTCTATATATGAAGGATGCACTCAGATGTGGGGAATTATAAAGACACCTGCGCGTCTACTAAAATGCTACGCTGTCTTCGGAGTCCTAGCGCAGCTAAGCACATTCCCTGAGCTGCTTCCGCTCACAAAGCCTGGACTGTTAGCAAACAAACTCAATAGGCCAACACAGGGGCTGTTTTCATCCGCTGAATGACTGGGGCCTTCAGGACCCACAGCAAACGGATCACTGAATATCAATCTGTGTCCACATGTGTCCGCTATTTACAGGCTTAACTTTATAAGCAACCAAAACAACAAATGTGTGGCGCTTTATCTGGCAAACTGAAAGAACAGAGGATCTTTTTTTTCAAGTCGGAGACGCAGATAAATTGGTTTGGTTTCACAACGACTGGTTGGTTCGGCCGCACAATGCCTACAGCTATAATAGAGGATTTTACATACGCTCGCATTCTTTGTCTAACATTTGCACTAAATTATCAAATCGAAATATTTCATTTACTGAACATGATTGCTTTTTAAATGGGAAATGGTTGATATTTAAATAAATAATGCATGCAATATGTCTCCAGTTGTGCATTTTAAAATGTCTTTTGTAGGGTATTGCTCCATTTTGACTTGCAGCACAGTATCCCTGTTATATAAAAACAGAGTTTGTGCCAAGAGTGACTGGCATTGAAATGGTCCCTTTTTCTGTCGGTCCAGCGATGACTGTGTCAAATTATATAGAAGCACCTTTTTTTTCTTTCCCATAAAATCCTCAGCTTGATAAAGATGCCAGCTGGCAAATTGTAGAGAACTGAAAAATGAATAATTCCAAGGACAAGCATGAGGAACCGTTTTTTGAAGGAGATTTGGGTGTATTTGAATAAAGTGAAAGAGAAGCACACAGTGAAAAAACAAACATTTCTCGTGAATGGACATGCAATAGCAACTACGATGGTTAAAAAAAATAAAAAGCGCTCATGAGAGAGCGGCATTCCAGTGGATGACGTTGGATGTAGGGCGCAGGTGTAGCATAAACTCCAAAGACAATGTGCTAGTCTTGCAAGAACCAGTCTTCTCTTGGCTTACATCAAAATTATTGGCCATCCTTCTTTTGTACTTCTAATTCATCACTTGTTTTGCATTATGCATTATGCATTTGTCACTTCTAACCAGAGGTCTTTATTAACCCCCCGGAGCCATGTGGAGCACTCTTTATCAGGGACAGATGCACTTCAAAATCTCAAAATCTTGTATTCATCTAAGAAAATAAATTAAAAAGAAACGTACACCTAGGATGACTTGAGGGTGAGTAAATCATGGGGGTCATGTTTATTTTTGGGCAAACTATCCCTTTGAGATACTAAAGTGGTGTTCTGGTTTGCAAAAATCCTAATTAAGATGTTTTAAGTGCATGTAAATGGGGTGAGTGAGTCAGAACATCATGACGTTTGCTGCGTCACATTGCGCGTGAGATCAAGGACTCTGCGGGTGGCCATGTAGACTCACTAGCATTAACCTCCACATATCGCTGGAGTTTGTTTGATCATCCTGGTATTACACCGCCTTCTAAATCAGAGAGTGGCACTGAGAGATAATGACAAGGGTCTCACCCTCCAAACCCACAGAGAGCGTGAGAGCCGTACGTCAACATGCTAACTGTAACATGTAGGTATGATCCCGTTTATCACCCCTTTGACTGTTCGCACTGGGAGAAGCACGTTAACGGCATTATAATGACTTTCAGATGGTGTCGAGCAGGAAGAGTCTTCAGCTGCACTGGATGACAGGGTCAAATGCCGCCCATCAGCTGTACAGCATCTGTTAGTGAGGGTGTGTAGCTGTCCTGTTTAATGGAGTGAGGTGTTCCCAATCCCCAAATCTTGGAACATGGGAAAGGGGGCCACAGGAGCTGGAGAAAATCCAGGGTTGAGAAGAAACCACAGTTGCCAGATGTTCCCATCTGTCTTGAGCAATATCTTCTGTAGTCCAAGGTCTGTGAGAGTCACTGTTTTGAGAAGTATTCCACTCTGTGGAATGAGCTCCAAACGACTGAACAGGAGAAAGCCCAGACGAGAAGGTGGCAGAACCCTGAGGTGTTTTACCAAAGAGTTCCCTCAGGAGCAGGACTGTTTGCTTGAGCAACAGTTCAGAGAAAAACCAAGTGCAAAGACCTCATTTGTGGTGAGGGAAAAACAAGTACTAAAAGTGTCGGCCAGGCTTGGTTTACTTTGGCCTCAATCTTTCCTCAGCAAACTGCAGGGGAGCAAATGGCACCTTTTCCCTAAGTGAGCTAAAGACTTACGCCAAGTATTAGGCAACACTACGTGGCTTAAAACCGTTAAGCATCTGTACCGAGTACATGATCTGTTCTGAAGAAAAAACACAAGCATTACTGTTTTTACAGCACTATAGTTGAACTGTTTTTGGCTCTCCATTCCTCTTCCTCGATGTTCAAATATTACATCACCGTTTCACTGCCGACACATTGCGTACAGAGTATGTGTTGTACAAACAAGCATCACACTTGTCTCTCAAATTAGTTTTGCTTTATACAATCAATGTTGAATTGTGCTGTATATGTAAGATATACTTATTTTGCACAATACATGAATAAAATATAATGAAGTCAATTACAAACAAGAGTGTCCATAATCAATAAGTGCAGATATATATATATTTTTAATCCTTTTTAATTAAAAAAAAAAAAAAAAAAAGAGCTGTTTTTGTATTCACTTTGGTTTCAGAACGAAAAACATTTAAAAGTGGACCATCAAGCAATAAAACATTTTCCTTAAATGTACTGTCTCTAAAAATCTCTAAAACATTTTTTTCCCCAAATATCATGAAATAATCATTTAAATATGTCACTGAGTTTTCTGGGATAAATCAGTTTAATCAAATTAGTCAAATTAACGGTTTTCTGTATTCAGTTTTATAATAGTTCAACCATATGTCATGTTGGTTGCACCTCATGACCTTGGTATGGCAGAACAGTTTTGCAAAAATTACTAAGCTTGAATTAGTCAAACTATTTATGGTCTCTTTAAAATAACCGCATTTGCCTTAACCAACCAGATACTCATATATACTGTATAATACTGGTTGCACCATAAGACTATGTTGGTTGTGCCACATGACGTCTGGTTGTGTCGAATATTTAGAGTGTAGAGTTTCTTTAAAAGAACTTCATTAGCCTTAACCAGCCTGGTTAGGCCCCACTCATAACCTGCAGTCATTATAGAACAGCATCGAACGCTTGACTCATCACATCCTGTAGAGTTAATGGAGTCTCTCCCAGCCTCATCTGCAGGGTGAATAATCAAGTTGCTCCTGTAACGGCTACTGCCTTACATGGGAATCGCTTTTTAAGAGGATGTTGGGAATGGTGTTTTTACTGGCTTGTTTTAGAAACCATAGTCCGGGACTAAGTGAGATCAAACTAAAAACCAGGCATGTTTTCTGCCACTGAAAACATTAACGTGTCATATCATATCTGATGGAGCCCCAACTTCTGTACAAGCTTTCTAGCCACTTTAAACCCAACATGCAATTTTATTTTCAATTGCTTGCTTTAGTTATGCTGATGTGGAGCACCACAAACCAATAATTACACCTGATCATCAGTCATAAAATGTACTTTCGATGCAATTTATGGGGCTTAACAATACACATGACAGATCAACATGGCGTCTGAATGCATGGAAATCTAAAAGTACTCAGGCCCACCCATGCAGCATGTTCACCAGCCAGACTATTCAAACCAATGCCAGAACGACTGTGGTTTGATTTCCCTCCAGAAACCTCAAATATCTCAGAGAGGGAGACTGAAACATTCGGAATAAAAAACACCCTCTGCTCAAAGCAATCCAGTAGTGTATGGTCATTAACCACAACGGTTAAATTACCATCGGACACATTGTTTGTAAAAAGCACGTCAACGTTTCATAAAGCCAGATACAGTATGGTTTTGCCATCTAGATGCAGAATTCCTTGGCATCTGCACTTATAGATGATCAATTCTACAACAATCCTCCTTTCTCCAGAAACATGTTCACTTCTAGAACAGCCCGGTTAAAAAGTCTTCTCATAATCATGTTCTGAACAAGCATACCTTTTACTAGCTGTACATGCAAGGGTCATGAGTCGTAAGAGATGCCTAGTTGTCAATCAGTTTGGTCAACTAGTTCAAAGTAGAGCCCGACCGATTTATCAGCAGGCTGATATTATCGGCCGATATTAGGCATTTTCCAAACTATCGGTATCGGCATTTATAATGGCCATTAAATGAATAGTTCAAAAATAAAATATAAACGGATGAAACATCGGCCAATATATATGAATATCGGATTTCAAAACCAACAAATATTTGTATAGTTCAAAGACATTTTTTAATATTTATAGTGCTGATTTTACCTTCAGTGTTTTAGTTAGCATGCTCACTGGATGCTGTAGCCTACATTACTTATACAGTTGCCCTGCCTCTCTCAACCGCATCCTTTTCAACAAAGACCCTCCTTCCGACAAGCACAGCCTGCTCTCATTGGCCAGCTGACCCCGTGTATTGTGATTGGCCGAACTGTAATACCCCTTTCCATTATCGCAAGCTTCAGCTTTATAAAGACAGTTAATAATGTTGTTCGTTTTACTATTAGTTCAAGCCCAAAAGAGTAACAGAGTCATCATGTGACAAAAAAAGTGATGATTGCAGTACACAAGCTGGAACATGTGATACTCAACATGGTGCAAAACTCTAATTTTTGCTACACACAAATTCGAACATTTGGGTTCTGCTGTTCTGTTGTAAATAATCCTAATTATTCTTAACTGCGTTGACTTTTACAAGGCCAAACAAAGTGCTTTTACACACAGCGTCTCCTGACATTGCTGCATCAATATTACTGTGTTAATGAAACGATGCCTTCTTTCTTTGTGTGACCATTTGGGATGCATCATGTAAATATTACCTCATTGTGTCCCCCCATGTGGGAGTGTGTTTTCATGAGGCGCAGTAATATCATCACTCCTTGGTTGTATTGACGAAAAGGAGAGGAAGAGGGGGAGTTTTCAGGAGTGATGATATTACCGCGCCGAGGTGGAAGTGCTGCGAAGTGTTCTTCTGCCATACCTTATAGTTATCGTTTCATCCGCTTACAAACTTGCCACGGTTTATTTTGTGGCACCATACTCATGTAACTAGTCATGTTTTTAAATAGGGAAAACATGGAAGTGTTTGGTGGCTTCCAAATTTATCCCTGATTGGATCCTAAGGAATGAATGGAGCTAAGCTAATGCTAACATAGTAGCGCTAGAGTGATTAAGCGCATGCACCGAGACGGGAGAGATATGCACCAACTCTTTTAAGTGAGAGAAGAACAGAGTGGAATACGGAAGAAACGGTGGAGTTTTCCTTTACCAGATGGACTGGAGTGCTGTAGATTACTGTGAGGTTTTTGGTCAGCTCATTCACTGCAGAGCATCCATGAGTGAGCAGATAATGCTAAACTCCTCCAAATCCGTTCTGATGAAGAACCAAACTCATCTTCATCTCGGCTGGCCAGAGGGTTTGCACATCTTGAGCAAATGGTCATTCCTTTAATTATACAAACCTATTTTGACTAGTTATTCAGACTGCCTACCTATCCACTAGTCAATTTGAACAATACAGTTTACACATTCCTTCTTAGTACAGGTAAAGCATCAACACATTCCTGCGCAGCAGCCGAGACGCAGAGAATCAGCTCAGAGTACTAAATCTCATTTCTGAGAAACAGAGACTGATCTGAGCTTAGAAAAAAGGAGGAAAGAGCCTTGATTAGCCTCTTTTCCTGAAGAACAACTAGCAATAGATGCAGCATTAGACTGCTCTCTGGGGATAGATGGACAACTCACAGGAAGTTTAGAGGGAAGCACTGGGCAGCGTGTAACTTCTCTGACTGGACAGTGCCAGAACTCTGGAGCGAGAGACTAATTCTCTTAGCGGGGTGTTGTGCTTGGCACAGGGACCCGGAGCAGGCGGATAAGCCTTGACACGTTGCTCCTCGCAGAGAGAGCTGCCCGGAGAGGAAACAATCTTTAGCACTGTCCAACAGACAGTGGGAGAATCCACTTACATGCAAAACGACCAATATGGGGGTTTCAAACTTTTTCAAACCCATTTTATAACCAGAAACTTTTCATAGATAGTGATACGAACAATTCAAAAGAAAATGGCAATCTTTAGTATACCGTAATTTATACTTAGTCAGTTGCTTAATATTGAAATAAGTGAGTGGTCAATATTTCTGATCAGTGATTCCTATCTTTCTGCAGCTTGATTTTATTATTGACAGTATTTTTTCACTTTTCACAGATGGATCTCAGTCTCATTTTTAGAAGCATGCATCTAAATGATAATTAGTCTCGCGTAGCCAGACCTTTAGACTGACGGCTAAAGGTCTGGACTTCATAGCCGCTTTCTTTGGCAAGGCCCACCCATAATGCCGTTTGACTGACATGTCAAACAACCAATCACAGTTCGTTTTGCTCAGCGTCACGTTTTGGTGCGTGGAAATGTCCCCACAACAACAGAACGGAGTGCAACAAGTCAGTCAGCATAGAAATCCCGATGAGACGCTTGCGGTAAACATCTGTTTAAGCATATCTCTCCATGT
>JAUCMU010000013.1:2769732-2781703 GCA_032275025.1 Enteromius treurensis | reverse complement strand
TTCCATAATAGATAGGAGGGGACGCACAACTAGTAAAACTGGATCGCATACTTTTGAGAATCCAACGTTTAACTGATTTTAAAAAATGCTTGTTGTCAGTCATATAAACAAGACAGGGTTTTTTCCGCAATTACACATCTGCGCTTTGTTTCTCGGCGGACTGAAAATAAACGCGACACTCGCGCCCCCCGGAAATCCGCTCAAATTCAACCATAATCAGATGATGACTTCGACACTGCTGAAGTTTTTCCAGGAAAGTGTACCGTATGCATCAGACATTCAGCCAACGCTCCGTGGGTGTGACGTCTGAGGCTGAGACTAAATGATAATAATAAAATACAATAATAGCAAATCTATGATGTCATTTTAGTGTCGCACAAAATAAAAAAAAAAAAAATACATACATATTTTCATTAAAAAAAGTTATCAGCAGGCTTATTCCGACTTTCTAAGGAAGCATATTCAGTTTTATTGTGTTTTAAATTAGTAAAAAAAAAAAAAAATCTTACTGACAAATGGGCAAAACCTAGGATAGTGGCAAATTAAAAACATTTGGGGAGAAAGTAGTTCATTTTCAATGCATCAAATAGATTTTTGTTGTAAATCTGCCTGATAAGATTGTTACACTGAATTACATTTAAGCGGGTAAATTTAGTAAATCAGGATGAAATGTATGCTATTTATTTTTGGCTCAGAAAAACAAAAACAAAGTTTAAATGAATTTAAACCAAATTTTTTTTGGTAATGTTTTAAAGCAGTATTACACATTGTTTTGATGGTTAAACAATTCTTTTGTCTTTGATCCATATGCATGAATAAGGTTAATTTAATCTCATAGAACAATGACTTTATTCTCTAAACATTATGCCATGATATATATTATGTATCTCTTTTTAGAGACCCGGTACTAAAATGTTGCAAAACAAACCCGACATGCAAAGATTTTCTGAAATTAAATGAAACACAATTACAAGCTAATATAAGCAAATAATACATTAGAAAGGCTATTCAATGATTTTGGAGCAAATGCCAAAAATGGTTAAATACTGTACATAGGCTCATCACGTTTAAACAGGTGGTTTGTTTTTCAATGACCTAAAACAATATTGGCAGAGATGTATTTTTGCTTCAAGGGAAGGAGTTCATGACACAGCTGTGTTCACACAAACCCTTAATTAGCTACAAAAACATTTTTTTTTTGAGGAAAACTCTTGTTGAAGCATGTTAACTGGAGCTTATGGATAGTGACTGAATGTAATCACACAAGATGAATGTGGGAACACACCGAGTAGACTGTAATCATAAGGCAAAACCCTTATAAGGGGGTGGAGGAAATTAAGCACCAATAGGAGAACGAAGATAAAAAAAAGTGATGCTTGGGACTTCCTATTAATCAATTTCACCCTGGTGTAAATGACTCTTCTGGTTATATAAGTATCATCATTAGATAATCCAATCAGTATAGTATCAAGCTTTGTTCGGTTGATTTTTGACCCCTCTGTGATACACACTGAAACAGGAAGCACATCTCTTAACTCTGAAGGGCATCAGAAGGCCCCTTTTCTTTGATCCTTCTTCATAATCTGTGTCATATGCAGTGAAGCAGTTCGCATTGAATGTGAACACAAAATGTAGCCGTATTGGTTCACTTTTGTCATGTAAACGCGATGAGGACGCTAGCTAGGAAGTGAGCCAGAGAGAGAGAGGGAGAAGTGGGAGTGTGTTGCCCCCCTTTGGTGAAAGTTTACATGAACTCTCAGGGTGGTCTGGCGTTTCTAGAAGACGACGTAAACCTGACACGACAGTGTGTATGTGTGTGACTGTGATGCTCATGTATGTCGTGCAGCAGCAGTGTGTTAGCAGTATAGGGAAAATGAAGCCCTAGCTCTCAGACGCAGCGAGTCTATTCAAATTATTTTCAATGTCATTCAGTAAATACGTTTTTTTTACTCCACACTCAACACATATCATCTGCGTGATACCATGAGAAGACTAAAACCAGCTACTGACTATCAAGACACTATTCAAAGCGATATTTCACTAAAGAATTAATGTAACTGAAATGTTCCCATAAACATAGTTTGGACATCGTTAAATAGCATGCATTGTGGTGGATGATGAAGACAATTGTCGAACATGAATGGGCAAAAAATAAATATTCTCTTAGCTTCATAAAATTAGAGTCACTGATGTCTCTTGGACTATTTCGACAACGTCCTTAATCGTTTTTCTGGGTCTGGGAACATTTCAGTTGTGTTGGCGTCTATGGAGTCAGAAAGCTCTCGCTTCCAAGGTCAACATATAATCAAGCTGTGTCTCTCTAAGGACACATGAGCTGGTCCTGGGGCTCCGCAGCACACCGAGCATGCAGTATATTGAGCGTGCACTTCCTTCCCACCTGCGAGACCATCCATTAGAAGAACGGCAATGTCTCAGCTGTTCTGATTTTCCACTGTTGGCTCCACGAGGAGCATGCCGTCTCAAACTGACAGCCCTGGAAGCGACTACTGAGCAGCTTTACATCCTTTTGGTCTTGTAAAGTTCCCACTGCGGAGGTTCATACTGCGTTTAACGTTCTTGCAAGATCTGTGTTAGTCATCTGTGGCGTATGTAGCCTGATTGCATTACTTCATTTGTACTGTAAGCTCTTTCAAAGTCTGACATCATCAAGCACACAATCGCTCTGATAATGTTTCATAATGGATTGCGTACATAATTCATTCTCTGATCTTTGACAAACTAAATGTACATACTGTAAGCAATTTTAGCATTTATTTAAAGCAACTGATTTATTAATACACACTCACCATGCCTACATCATCCGTCACTTTGAACACCACTTTGTCGTTTACGAATGTGATCATCAGAAGCTTGAGAATATGCTTAAAAAGGAACACTCCACTATTTTTGAACATAGACTAATTTTCCAACTCCCCAAGAGTTGAAGAAAAACGCCACATTTTTCCATATTCCACTATGTTGTTCCCTCAACTTAGACGAGTTGATACATATCTCTCAGGTCCCGTGCATGCACTTAATCGCTCTAGCGCACCGCGCCACTATGTTAGCATTTAACTTCCATTCATTCCTTAGGATCCAAACAGGGATACATTTAGAAAGCACCAAACACTTCCTCATTTTCCCTATGTAAAGACGGTTACATGAGCAAGTATGCTGACACAAAAGCGGATAAAATAAGATAACTATAACTCATGGCGGAAGAGCACTTTCCCACTCACTTCCGTTGATACGATCAAGGAGTGATGATATTACTGCGCCGAGGACAAAGTGCTGCGAAGAGCATAGATCAATATGAAAAAACGGTGGCGATTTCCAATAAAGAGCTGAGTTTTACCAATAGAGTTGCTGTTAAAGATGATAAAACAGATCACTGGTGAAAAACCTTTTGGATTACACTTACATCATAGATACGTGTGTTTGAGATATACCCATTTTAAAGTGCTCAAACACAACATTTCAGGGAAATAATGCCAATGTCCCATTTTTCTCCTATATTTCAGTGATTCATTTGTGGCCAAAATCAACAAGTTTGCTTTAATCGGCGGCACGTTTCCATCCAAAAGAACTGTATTGAGAACGAATGCGACAAGCAGTCTGTACTGCTCTATTTGAAATATAGTACACTTACATGAAATCATTGGTCAATCACTAAATCTAAAGTTTGGTCTGGGAAGCGATCAGAGGTGGTATACACAAACATGTTTTCATAAGAGAGACACAATCCAGTGATCCAGAAAGGAACCGGTCAGAAGTCTAAATGAAACACAGCAGAAGCAACAGTCAAGTAACACACAACTGGAAATAGCTTCAAAAAAGAAAAAAGGACACAAAATCCAGACACAAACAGCAGGGCATTATCACCAGAACCTATCTTAAAAATTGATATAAAGCAGGCGTCCGGATTCCTCCTGTCCACAAATAAGACACTCAGAAACTAGTACTTCCAGGATTCTTGGGGAACAGATAACCCATTAAGCAAAGTTATTATGTGTACTTTGTTTATTGGTTTGTGGAGCCGTTTGGTGACCTAAAACGTAAAATACATGTAATAATGCACAAACCCATGAGCAGACCCTGGACTCTAATTCCCTAACAGCTTTAATGCGGCTAACAGCATGAACAGGCATTAAGTGTTCCTAACTTATTTGACTTCAGTAATGTGATGTATTCGTGAAAGTGGATATTCAATACACAAATGCATGGCGGGGCTGGGTTTTGTCTATCACGAATTGACTGGATGGTGAGGTAACAAAGTGTAAAATAAAGAAGGGCAGATATTTAGGCCAAAATGAGCAAAGATAAAAATCGTTGTCATTTTATCTTTATCTTTAACGCTGTGTGTTTGTGACAGAATTACCACAATCACATTTGACAGGCTTTCAGTGCGCACGCTTCAGGTGGCACACATATGAAATGTTTAATCGGCAAGACTTGAAAGTGAATAATGTACTTTTGTGACTGTCCAGTGAGTGTTATTCCACCACTGAGTTAACACTGATGTGAAGGTATGACTCGCTGTGCAGCATATTGAGACGGGGATGATAAAATATTTATCGTCCACCATCAAAAACCGTCATATCGCCCACCCCTATTTCAAGTTGGTCTGAATGAAAATGCTAATTCATTCTTCACCCCTAGGTGCCGCTTTCCCCGGTAACGCTGTACACACAGCAGCACTGAGCTGTGGAGGAGAAGAACCTAAAGAGCTATAGGGCAAGGACAGAATAGAGCAATTTCCTCTGAAGAAATGTGAAACCAAGTGACATACCAGCAAACATTTCTTAAATAGATTACCTTCGCACTCAGTTTTGAGCTCCTCTTGAAAACAGCCTCGCAGTTTCAAGCATCAATAGGGCAATTAAAGACATGTCCATGACCTGCTTTAAGTGAACCCCAGTAGAGACCCTGAAGACATGATGCCATATCCTGGAAGTGCAATTCGTTATGGGTTACCTTGAGATTTCCCTACAGGTTTTTATAAGGTTGTTTATCAAATCTATGAAGAAAAAAGGTCTGTGGTAAACATAACCTGACCAGTGGCGTGCAGTGCTGTTCTGAAACGAGGTCTGCTTACTTTCCCAGACTAACATCATCATTTTGTTCATTCAGATTGATTCACGAACGCACAGTGTGCACAATCTCAAGAGGTGGGATTTATCGAATTAACCAACCATAGCCCATCATAAGCATTCATATCCAAATATTTTTCCCAAAGGATTCTCAATGACGCACAACCAAACCCACCACATGCTTTACGGGGTCTGTTCAAACTCAGTGGGTTCAGGGGAGGCGAGAGAGATTTATACACTTATCTGTGTAGTTTCTTTATGATTTTATATTCTCATTCAATCTTTTGAGGCACAGCCTCCCTTGCCTCCTCAGAGGAAACGCCCCTGAAGCTGACAATACTTGAACATTTTTTGTACAACTGCTTCAGAATTCACATTTCCAGTATGAATGTGTATAATCAACATTGTCATCAAGATCCTCCTTTACTCGTGGATTTAAAAGTTCCCACAAAAGCCCATACAGATTTAATCAAATCTCACAAATTGTAATTTTATAAACCACTCCAAGCAGATAAACACACCTCACTGTCCTGACCCTTCAATATGAGCGACAATGAGCCCTTTGTAGCAAA
The DNA here is from genome assembly GCA_032275025.1 of Enteromius treurensis. NCBI lineage: Eukaryota > Metazoa > Chordata > Actinopteri > Cypriniformes > Cyprinidae > Enteromius > Enteromius treurensis. The sequence goes on along the minus strand of JAUCMU010000013.1, from coordinate 2,776,041 downwards.
GATACGGGTGTTGAACCAAGATTAACCGAGTTCTTTCAACAGATAGCACTGTCATGAATCACTAGACTCATATGATGTGCGCCTAAGGGGACATGCCTTTAGCATTGTGTTGGCCCGGATAAGGAGTCTCCTGCCGGAGCAGCGACAATCTCCGCCTTCTTTGTGTCTATAGATTGAGAAGATACAGGAGATTACTTCAGAGGTTTCATCTTGATAATAGACGTCAGTCTTTGGGATCTGACCGTTCTGGTTTCTTTATTTCTTCTGTTGGTCTGTTCTTTTGTTCTTCCACTGAACACAAGAGAAGATATTTTAAAGAATGATTCAACTGTGCGCATAATGAAAGTCAATGGGGTCCAAAACCGAAATGGGGAAACCCACTAAACTCCATCGTATGGACTGAGGCAAAATATCTCAGTGTTCCACAGAAAGAAGTAATTCTTACATGAGGATGAGTGAATTAGGACATCATTTGTTTTTCTAAGAACCATCCCTTTAAGGACTAACTGACGCTCTGAGCTTGAACCAAAACCTGACGTCAACAGTTTCTCTAAAAAAAAAACAATCCAAACGTGGCGCAATGAATGAACGTTTGAATCTGTCTGCATGTTTCACTAATCTTCAAAACGTGCTGTGCGAGACACAGCTTGCAGACAGTCCAAGAAATGGGTAATCCATTGGAATGAAGTACAAATTGCCCAACATGTTTATTCTGAACGAGACTTGATTGTGGAGATCAATGACTAATAACACAAAATAGATGAAGAATATGCGTTGGACAGGCTGTGCCCAAGTAATTCTAGACTATTAGATCACCGTTAAGCCTCACCAAATGATATAAAGGATAATATTTCCTTGGCAAATCATTTTCACAGCAGACCGGTGACATCTCAATTTGCTGCACTGCTTTGAAGTCCTTCAGTGGCACTGGCACGGTTTTGACATGAAAGAGGACGTCCTGGTATTCCCAGCATGTGCTTGAAGTCACGGTGGAACAGCACTCACAAGAACAACAGTTCAGAGTTTGAACTTTATCACAAGCCTTTCCTTCTCTCGGATCTGATTTACGGTGAGCGCTTGGGTTCTGACTGACTGTGGAAACCTGAATGTTGACGTGTCAAAAACTGGAATTTATGAAACCAAAATATGGAAGGTCAATATGTGTCAATGACATAATGCATTTTTTTTTTTCAATTAAATAAATTAATTAATATTTATATAGGTCAGGGTGGGGCATAAGAGAGGTTTATTTAGTGTTATAGTTTTTATTTATTTTGCGGTCACACCATAGGACACACTGATATGTCAACTATACATTCGAATTCAAATTTACCACGTTTAAAATGAATATTTTTCTGTATCATTGACACTTGCATATATCACTGAACAGTATGTGTACAAAATAAACATTATGGAATCAGAAGTACAACTAAATTCCTCACAGAATTAGTTTGTTTGCTTTCTATTGTGATCCATTGTACATGCATTACTTGCTATTGCTCTCTGAAGCTCTTTTGCATGCAGAGAAAGATGAGATTCAGGGTTTAATCCGGGTCAAACAATTGACCTAATGCAAACATACCTACTGTTTCATATGAAAAATCCATTGAGATTACTGGATTTCTGTCAAGATATACTAAAGCCCAGAATGCCATCATCATTCAATCCACCTTCTTCAAACATTAGAGAATCAGATTTATGTCTCAGGTTAATACGGTCTATTCAGTCCTGACCTTCCTAATGAAATGGGTTGTGGGATTTAATAAATCAAATCAAGAAATCGATGTGTGCGAAATAACCAAGGTCGCTGTGATACGGCAAGCAAATGTTTCATTTATCTTCTACGGGTTTTGACTGTTCGTCAGAATGTGATTCAGAATACATGCAGAATAAGACAGGCAACCTCCTACGAGACTAAAAAGCCTGTTGCCATGGCGCCAGTCACTGCCTATGATATGAGCTCAAACTGGTTTACACACAAGGAAGCAGAGGAGATATTAATGATTGTTCACAAAGGGTCATGCCGGAGAGAACGGATTCCATCCTGTTGACATTTGAGATAGAATGAGGTGGTATGATTATGAAAGTGGGTGTATTAATATTATATTGGAAGGAAAATCAAAGTCTTTGTAGAAATGGGGCAAAAAGTATTTAGTCATCCACCAATTGGGCAAGTTCTCCCACTTAGAAAGATGAGAGGCCTGTAATTTTTATCATAGGTTTACCTCAACTATGAGAGACAAAATAAGAAAATAAAAATCCAGAAAATCACATTGTAGGATTTTTAATGAATTATTTGGTAAATTCCTGGGTAAAATAAGTATATAAACAAGCAAGATTTCTGTCTCTCACAGAAACGGGGAGATGGGGAGACATCACGCGTTGGGGCTGTTTTTCTGCAAAGGGACCAGGACGACCGATCCGTGTAAACCAAAGAATGATGGGGCCATGTATCGTGAGATTTTAAGTGAACACCTCCTTCCGTCAGCAAGGGCAGTGAGGATGAAACATGGCTAAGTCTTTCAGCATGACAATGATCCCAAACACACTGCCAGAGCAACGAAGGAGTGCCTTCGTAAGAAGCATTTCAAGGTCCTGGAGTGGCCTAGACAGTCTCCAGATCTCAACCCCATAGAAAACATTGTCTCTTATAGTTGAGGTATAGCTATGATGAAAATTACAGGCTTCTCTCATCTTTCTAAGTGGGAGAACTTACACAATTGGTGGCTGACTAAATACTTTTTTTTTGTTGCCCCACTGTATGTGAAGAGTTTATTTGCAAAAAACAAATGTTTTTGCATTTTCTAATAAACTATATATATATATATATATATATATATGAAGTTATCCTTTTTTTTCCTTCTATACATACACTACAGAGTTTGAATAGATGGAAATTCACCACAAAAGTGGATTCTGGAGCAGCAATGACCAGGTGGTGTGCTAAAGGATGATTTGAGCGTCATGGCAAAGTGCTTGTATCATGTTCTGCCCATCAGGTCAGGTCCTTGTCATCTTAACCCATACATTCTTCTCATGCATTCCAGTCAGCCGATTAAGGAAGCCCATCCATTAGAAACACATGCTGCGTTCCAGGGTCACGACCCCTTATCTGTCTGCTTCCCTCACTGTAGGATCCCAGAGAAAAGGGTGGCTTCCTGAACAGAAAATATAGTAATGTGCCACTCATTGAAAGCATTTGAGAGTCTGTCTATGAGGCCATCGCTTGTTTGTCATCTCTGGAGCTTGTGTTGACACAGCGCTGAGTGTGTGTCGGATGTAACAACAGCGTGAATTAAGTTTGTCAGAACGGTTTACTCAATTCTCCCTCTGTGACTTCCGGAGACAAACTTGATTTGGTTGTTTGACGGCTCTGTTTTAATCCACAGAAGAAGTTATGAGGCTTACTGTAAACCTTGACCTTTGTGGGCCACTGTGTGTAAACAAGCACATTTCTGTGAAAGGCAGGTGTGACAGGAGTCGTCACATGCCAGTTCTACAGCATTGTGAAAGAAAAGGCCCGCTGGCGGTCATGAAGTCAGACTGAATGAAGGGCATTGTGACAGGTGCGGGAATGATCTCACTTTTGAGTTAGTGAAAAGGCTGCGGTGGAAAACTGTTTGCCACACGTTGTTGCGATCCAATCCTTTTCCAGGAATCACAATCGGATTCCAAACACATTCTTAAACTACATTTTTGTCTTCATTAATTCGTTTACAGACCTTAAATGTCATATTTAGCTGTGCATTTTTACTAAATTACCTGTAAGTAGGCTACTTAAAAAAAAACAAAAAACAAATTAATAATAAAACAAAGTATAACTGACTAAATAACAAAGAAACAAGCAAATATAAAGCAAAGAAACATGTTACAAGCAAGGCTTTCAGCATTTCAGTTTCCAGATGAGTGCTAATATGTATGCATCAAAATGACATGCACAATACGGAGTAAACAATCGTAAACAGCTGTCCAAAACTTCACAAGTGTATGCTGGATTGTTTTTGCCCTACAATGTTCTGGAATGTTCCAGAAAGCATTAGAATAATACAGAAATGTCTACAATGTTCCCATCCTTGCCACCAAAATATTGATGCTATGTGAAAATATTGCAATAATAATAATAAGAGTAACAGAATTTCAAAAGAACCCCAAAAAATGTAATTAAAACAAACTTTTGTAACGTTGTGTTATTGCTGTGATGGGCATCCAGTTCACCATGAGAGTGGCATGGTACAAATCGGTTAGGGGTGTGAGAAAATATCGATACATGTGGGCATCGAGATATTTTGTTTGCAGTCCTCTGATCTCTAAAACTTCAACAGCGGCCGTGTACGTGTTCCGCTCCTGCAAGGATTGCTTTGTAAGTGATTGGATTTTGCACACAATAATAAAAAGACTCTGTAGAATTGTTCATTGTGCTTAAACTCTGGCTAAAAAGAAAAAAAGAAAATGCTTTTATATTACACACAACATACCTCATCCACTGTTTTTTCCTTCATTCAAGACATACTGTAATAGCACAACTGTCCCACCTAGATATCTGTATTTCAATCAGCCGCTTGCACTTTAGGCAATAATCTCTTTAGTGCAGTATGTTCTGCAGCCACACCTGATTTTCCCCTACTGTATGTAATTCTCGTCTCTGGCATGCCCTGATCCTCCATGCAGGTTATAGCATGCACAAATTATGTCTGCATCTCCACCTTTCCTAAAGCTGACAGCCTGCTTCTTTGAATGAGCAGATCATTTTGGTTCCTGCCTCCTACTCTCCACGTCCTAGTTTCGCTGTGTTATACAACAGCCGCCGGCTGTCCGTCAGTATGTCCACGTACATGCCGCGGTGCCCGCCAATTCGGTCCTGACCATTTTTTGGCTGGAATGACTCAGAGGAGGATCATGTTTTGTGTATTCCTCCAGGTGCTGAATGTAGATGCTTCAGTTACTGGAAATCACGTAAGTCTATAGGAAATGTCTAATACTTAAAGGGATAGTTCACCCAAAAATAAAATTAATTACATTAATTACTTACCCTCGTGACTTTTCAAACCCGTGAGACCTGGTTCCACTTTCAGAACACAAGTTCGGATTTTTTTCATAGAATCCGAGAGCTCTCTGACCCTCCATAGACAGCAAGGATATTACCACAATCAATGCTCAGAAACATAGCAATGAATGTAAAATAGTCCATGAGACACCAGATGTTGAAGCGTAACTTTATGAAGCTGCGAGAATTTCTTTTTGTGCACATAGAAAACAATAAAAACAGAATTTATTTAGCAATATTCATTTATTCATAATTTCTTCCCCCATTTTGGGGAGTACCCCAGAACACAATCAATATAATTAGCATTGTCTGTGTAAAGCAAAAGTGCAAATTGTCGCCTGAATGTAAACAATACTCATTACGTTAGTCACAAATGACTATTGATGACTTTTGGGTGAACTCTAGAATTTAGACAAATTACAAATGTACTGTCATTTTTACTGTCAGCTGTACATGATAAACTGCCTGATATTTTTCTAAACAGTATGTGAAAAAGTGCTTATCAAAGGTGGGATATGTAATTTTTCAATAATGTTTGTTTTGGGGGGCGAGTACCAAAAACAAACTTGTAGCCAATCAGAAGTAAGGGGCGTGTCTACTCATGATGTGGATGAGAGAGCATTCAGTTAACAGCTGAAGAAGGATAGAGAAAACAAAAAAAGCAAAACGACAAGAAGTGAAGAAGATCAGCTTTCCGGCATGGGAAAGAACTCAAGGAGCGGAAGGCCTGCGATCGGACACGGAAGTTGCTTTGTTGCCTCCCGATAGGCGAGACATCATCATCCATTTGAAGATCTTTTGAAATTTGTGTGAGCACGTCATGTAAAGAATGTTTCAGCAGTTTTCTGTCAGAGATCGGTCTTTGAGATAATGACTTCAATGGTATTTTGTCCTGCCGCTTCCTGTAACATTGGTTCTGCTTTGTTTCACTGCCTGGGTTGTGTAGGCTACGTATGTGTGGGGCGGAGCTATCGAAATAAGGGCAAGACCCTTTTGGTCTGGGGTGCTTTGTTTTAATGGTTTTAAATGTCAACATCGGCTTCCCGAAATCGCTTACTCTGCCTTTAACCAATCATAAAGTTTTGCTCTTATTTGGCTCAACAGCATTACTCTCTCTGCTGCCCCCACCGGGTCTGGAGCATTGTGGCATTTTACGTCAAGTCACATCTAGTCTCAGCCTCAGACGTTACGCCCACGGAGCGTTGGCTGAACGTCTGATGCATACGGTACACTTTTCTGGAAACACTTCAGCAGTGTCGAAGTCG
>JAUCMU010000013.1:2741048-2760010 GCA_032275025.1 Enteromius treurensis | reverse complement strand
TCAAGGTTCTGGAGTGGCCTAGCCAGTCTCCAGACCTAAATCCAATTGAAAATATTTGGAGGGAGCTGAAACTCTGTTGCTCAGTGACAGCCCTGAAACCTGACAGATCTAGAGAAGATCTTTATGGAGGAGTGGGCCAAAATCCATCCTGCAGTGTGTGCAAACCTGCTGAAGAACTACAAGAACCATCTGACCTCTGTTATTGTTAACGGAGGCTTCTGTACCAAATATTACTTTTTTTTTTTACTTAAGTGATCAAATACTTATTTGACACAGTAATTCCCAAATAAATTGTTAAAAAATCATACAATGTGATTTCCGGATTCTGTCTCTCACAGTGGAAATCCACCTAATGCTGAAAACTGTAGACCCCTCCATGATTTCTAAGTAAGAGAACTTGCAAAATCACAGGTTGATCAAATACTTACTGACCTCACTGTATATATATTTTCAGTATATATATGTCAAGCACTAAGTATTTTATAAAGTAAAATTATTATTTTTGATTAAAAAAAAAAACAAACTAAAACCTTTTATTATCCATTAATGTAAATTCATTGTTTATGTTTTTAAAAGTCAACAGTAAAGAACATTTTTTTTGTAATTAAGTAATTTAATTATTATTAATAGTTATTTCTGAAACTATTGTAAAATTATTGCAATTATTTAAAAATGTTTGATTTATAAAACAAAAATTGCTATTTTATTCTAATGATGTTACAACATATGCAAGTATTTTCAAATATATCTGTGACGTAGCAGGAAAGGGGCCTTCAACAAAAAAAGAAGCCTTGAAGTCAACAAGTTTACTGAAAATGTTGGCAAAACTATTAAATGGTTTCAGCAGTGCATCAAAATTTCCTTTACTTGAGTATGCTGTGTTGAAGAGATGAATGAACACATTTCCATGTCGCTCTCGTGTTCTGTCCTCAACCACGAGTATAAACCGGATTTGTTTGTTATGATATCAAGCTGCATTTGAATGATGAGTGACTATGGTTTGTCTCACATGGAAACCAGTGCTATGATCTTTCTTCCAGTGTCTTGATTAGTCTAGTCTAACTTGAACCTTTTTGGGAGAAAACTGGTGGGTGAGTTTACAAAACAAACATGTACTTTACTTCATTTGAATTAGTGTCTGCTATTCTGTTTTTTTCCCCAGAATCACCAGGGCATACCGTGTCCACAGTGACTTCCACGCACGCTACAGGGCCGTCTCACGCACATATGTGTACCGCTTTGCTATGGGTCTCAGACATTACACAGAATTGCCAGTAACGGAGAGGGACCTATGCTGGGCGTTACGAGACACGTGAGTGCCGCCCCCTCTCTTCTGCACATGCTCTAAAATCGCATAGACACAGTGGAAGAAGCAACACATGAATTATACACACTTATACAAACAGAACCCATTTAATGGGCGAGCGAATGATTAGCGTTTATCTAGGCCAACGCTGAAACCAAAGGACTCAGATGAGGAAAGTATGCATTGCAAGAGCAGCGCGTGCCTCGGATGTCTTTTTGAAGCAGAGGAATGTTGCAGCGAGAGGCTCGTCTTCAAGGGTGACGCGTGAACATTAGTGCTATTTTTTTCCCACTCTCTTCATTTTTAGCCAGAAAGTAGGCCAAGATAAGCTCGGGGCTCGTAGTGACGCAGAACAACAGTCATCTTATGTCTGCTTCATGCGCACACATTCCAGCTGCTTTCCCATCTCATTCAGAAGAACCTGGAGTACTTCCTTTAAAATGGATGTCTAAAGAAGCACGTCTGAACGTTCCTTGACCTGTGTGGCTTTATGTCTTCATTCATTTCCTGAGAGATATATTGACTGTTAATAAATATTTGAGCTGATTCTCTTGGAAAACATAGTGAATCGTCAGGTTGAATGTTTGAATCATTGATTGTTAGCACCATAGAAATAAATATGACTTGACTTGTATTATAGGTGCTTTCAGAGCAAAAATATGAACATCAAGATATAAAAGTACGATTTAAAAGAAATTGATGATTTTATTCAATATTAAAGAGTTAATCTACCCCAAAATGAAAATGTTGTCATTAATCACTTACCCCCATGTTGTACCATATTTGTAAAATCTTAATGTAATTTGTCAAATCTGTGAGGCTTGTGACTGTGCCATTGACCGGCTAACAATTGATCTAGAACCAAGATCTAGAAAAGTGTGAAAGACGTTGTCTGCCATCAGTGGTGCGGCTGTAATATTTATAAAGCTACTAGAACACTTTTTGTACGGAAAGAAAACAAAAAGTAACGAGTAAGGGGTGGAGTAAGCCTTTACAAATAGATCGAGAAACGTAGCATTTAACTAACTTTCAAATAATGCTGTTCTTTTGAACTTTCTATCCAGCATGAATTTAGCATGTTTTGCATTCAAATCGGTACACCACTGTCGCTAATGAAAACAATGGAGTGGAGAGGCGGTAATATTATAATACGGTTTTCTTTCTACGTGAAAGATGGAGGGAAATCTGAGCATTTTTCCACAAGCCTGCTGAGAAAGGCTTACCAAAAGAATTCAGGTTGTCTATTTACGCTTAGTGCAAACAGCTCTCCTCGTTGGCAGAGGCTATTTAACGTCAACTTCAGTGACATAGATGATAAATCGCATTAAAGACTATAGAAGTCCAGAGGCAGTTATGAATGGGAGAAACTGCAATGTGCAACAGTCCCGCCTCTAAATGAAAGAGCCAAAATTTGGTTGTTAAAGTCATTGCGCCACTGCAGCGGGCGTTAGAAGCCCAATACAGTTCAACTGTGCATGTGCATTGGCTTGTCTAGTCTGAAAACTACGCTTTTTAAAGGAACACTCCACTTAGGAGTGGCTTATTTTACCACTCCCCAAGAGTTTGTTTTTAATTCCATTCTGCTGACCACTGGTTCTGGTGGCAGCACTTTTAGCGCAGCTTAGCATCGATCATTGAATCTGATTAGACCGTAAGCATGTGGAGTGAGAGTTAATATACAGAGCCCTAGATCACTGACAAGCTATGCAATATCGTGGTCAGTATTACAAATGAATGGCCGGCGAAACTGATCGCGATATTGCGTAGCTTGTCAGTGATCTACGGATCTGTGCATTAAACACCCGCTTAATTTGAAAACAGCTGATGGGGATTTATTGCTAATCAAAGTATCAGCTTTACTGACGAGATACGCATGAATATATCCATGAATGTATTGCCCAGCCCTACCATGAAATAATGTTGGGGGGGGTTAATAGCCTCTGTTGCTGTTTACACATGTGCAAATGGCAGCTGACAAAACAAAAAACAAATAAAAAAACTAAATTACTGGGTTAATCTTTTTCCTGTTTCTTCAGTTGGTAAATGCCTTGGAGAACACTTAAGCAGAAAAAGTCGCAACAAAAGTGTATTAGATTACACGAGTGATTACATCTGTACGAGCCTGCCTTAAAAAAAATAATTTGTGACTCATGTGAGAACACAAAACCATAAGGTTGCTGGGGTGAATTTGTAGTAATAGCCATAAATACATTGTATGGGTCAAAATTATAGATTTTTCATATATGGCAAAAATCATTAGTATATGAAGTACTGGAAATATCATGTTCCATGAGGCTATTTAGTAAATCCCCTACCGTAAAAATATTTGTAAAATAATTTTTGCTTAGTAATATGCATTCCTAAGGACTTCATTTGGACAGCTTTAAAGGACATTTTGATTTTTTGCAACCTCAAATTCCGGATTTTCAAATAGTTGCATCTCGCCCAAATATTGTCCAATCTCAATTTTTGAAATTTGACTTGAGTACGATTGGTTTATTTGCTGAAGTAATAAAATGCACTAATGAAGTATTGTTGACTGCAGTCTAATGGCTCATTTACACTATGCTCAGTATGTATATGCAGAGTTTGATGCTTGCCATTACTTCTTACTCCCAACAGGAGTCTTGATATCAATGCAATTCAAGAGGCTGCTGAGCTGCTGTTAGGAACCCATGACTTCAGCACTTTCCGTGCCTTGAACTCAGAGACGCCCTTCAGGAACCCAGTGAAGACCCTAGACAAGATCCAGCTGGAACCTGGGATCTCGTTCAGTCAGAGACACTTTCACAGGTAGGATGCATCTTAATAGAGATTAGAGGAAGCTGTTGTTTACTCATCTTCATGTCATTTAAAGCTAAAACTTTGTTTTGTGGAACACAGAAGGAGGTGTTCAGCAGAAATGTTTGTGCGGCTGTTTTCCATACAGTGCTAAGAGCACTGTTGAGCTCTAAAACCCTCAAAAAAGCATTCTAAAACAACGAGGCGTCTTGTTAACTATAACCAAAGTCTACTACACTGAAAGGAATAGTTCACCCAAAAATGAAAGTTCCGTCATGATATACTCAGCCTCAAAACTTTTCCAAACTTGTATGGTCTGCTGAAAACAAAAGAAGGTGTTTTGAAGAAAGGTGACCAAACAGGTGTCCACTGACCTCCATAGCATGGACTATAAAAAATACTATGCAAATCTAAGGTGACCAGAAGTCACCAACTGTCTTCAGAATATCCTCTTTTGTGTAAAGCAGAAAGATAATAATTCATAGGTTTTTAACATTAAACGTATTTATTTCACTCTATAACCTCGGTTCACTAAATGCTTATTATCAGATGAATTGGCCTGGTCAGTCACAAATCAATAATATATTTCTGTATTACCAAAATGAAATGAAGTTCAGTTTATCCCACAATTTGCAAGATTCAATTCTGTCATTTGGTTAATGCATTGTATTTTAATAGCCACTTTTCTACAGCATGTTGAAGGATTAAGCAAATGTGGAGTCGTTCTGCATGAGAGCATATAAATAGCCTCTGATTTCCTAGAAAGATATATGGCTGAACATCAAGGCCAGAGCTCGTCCAATCTGCGGTGAATGGATCAGCAATTACAGCATGCTGCTAATATAAATTCCTTATCCAGACATAAACCCTTTTGTCCATTTATAACCCTAATTACAGCTTTACATAGTAAAGCACAGTTCTTAAAACACTGGTCATTGCCAGCTACCAGCTGAAAGAATGGACACGTTATTGTAAACATATACATATTGAAAACACACAGTATGAAAGGCTTTACAGCACAGTAGATGTCCGGGCTTTGAAGCTGGTGTTTCATCATTCGTCTCTTCTTTTAGGCATGTGCAATGAGACTGTTGCTAGGCAACTGATGTTGGACTAAAGCATGATGTTGACAAAAGCAGGCTGCTCATTCTTTCAGTCCTCAGCTGAGGGACAAACACTGTAGCTTGTCAGACGAGGTGAAGGATGGCTGTTTTTATACTGTCCACATTTTTCTGAAAACCCCCCCCCCCCCAAAATATTATAGTCACAAAAAATATTGATGATCTGGGATATATCAGTCAGAAGCTAATTAAATAAATGAATGCTTTTATTCAACAAGGATGGATTAAAATGAAGTCAAGACATATCTAATGTAACAAAAGATTTCTTTTTGAAATAAATGCAGTTTTTTTTATAATCATGAAATTAATTTATCATGGGTTTCACAAATGTATTTAAAAACACAGTTATTTTTAATTTTTATAATAATCAGAAATGTTTTCTGAGCATTAAGTCAGCATATTAGAATGATTTAGAAGGATAATGTGCCTAGAGTAATGGTGCTTAAAATTCAGATTTGCATCACAGGAATAAATTACATTTTAAAATATATTACTGTAGAATATAGTTATGAAACATTGGACATGCAACTGAGACTAGTACTACTGTGAAGTGCTTTACTGCAGCGTAACTCAAACAAGTGCATTCTATATGAGAAAAATAATATATACAGCATATATACAGTATATATACACAGTCAAGTCTTTCACGCTACCTGTGTGTCAGTTTGACTCTTGTTAAAGTTTTAAATCCCTGCTGTGGACATGCTCCTCTCTCGGTCACAGATTATGGAAAGTGAAACGGGAATGGTCGCAATTATTCATGCATATTAAGATAGCTTTTTTTTAGATTCTTATTTACAGCATCATCTTTATAGGCTGTATATTAACCTATTGGGAGAAAACTGGTAGTTTTATGTGAAATCAGACATTTGAGCACCCCCATATAGCCAAAATAACATGATCATAACACCTCAGAGAATATTGGTGTTGAATCAGACTCGTCTTATCGGAAAGCACCGAATCTTGACTATTCTGTGTCACCCTTACTAAAAAATAATTCAGAAACATTAAGGATTATCCCTCAAATGCCGTCGGGACATATGTTTAAAACCAACTCACAATGGGATCCCTTCAGCAGGTCACTTTGGATTTTTCATGTGCATCTCTCAGCTGTCATAACACACACACACACACACACACACCATCTGCTCTGTTTCACACTAATGTCAAGATCTGCAGGGGATCAACTCCATTTATCATCCGCACACACACACTCATACTTGCATTTGTGGTTTATAGGGACCACAGGCATAATGGCTTTTAAACTGTACAAACTGTATTTTCTGTCGCCCTACACCTAACCCTACCCATCACAGAAACCCACTGGCAATTTTTTCTAAATTTCATAAAACACTGTTTTTGTGGTTTTTAAGCCTTTTGTTTTAAGAGGACAAGTGGTGCAGTTAATCTGTACATGTATTATTAACTTGGAATCAAAACTACAAGATGAATTGTTAATAAGCAAACAAGGTTTTAAGCTATACGAGTAGTTAAATATGCCATATTCTTCTATATCACAATGAAGTAAGAGGACAAGAAGCATCAGGAAGATGCTCACATGTAGCTATCAGATATGTCTGTGATGTCATATGGAGATGAATTAATTACTAAATGGAAAAGTCTAGATGTCCAGGTGATTAGTTAGAGTTAGATATGAAATGTTTGTTCGGTCACTTGAGATCTGATGTTCCTCCTCAATAGGCTGATATTTATTAAAAGGATCACATGGCCACTGAAAGTAGATTTTGTTTGGATATATGAGGGGGAAAAAACTTCTTGAGGGGATTATTACTTGTGAAACAAGATATGCTTATATAAAGGGTTAAGGTCTGGCTAGTTAGCATAAGCTTATTTAATGACAATGCTTGTTAATAGCTTAAATGCATAAAATGACCCCGTTCAAAAGTTTGCATCCCCTTAATTCGTAATACAGTGTAAATACTGCCCGACAGAAGATACATATTTCCCAGAAGACAAAATAAGTTAAATGTTCACTAATCTTGAAATTCATCGTCCAAGGTGTATGTGAACATTAGGCTTCAACTGTACGTATGTATATATCAGCATATTAGAATGATTTCTGAAAGGATCACAGCGGATTCCTCGCGTTAGTGTCGAATCTTCATGTAACGCACTCTGGCTGCTTGCTCGTTTAAAGCCGTGATTAAACAAGAGCCAGACGATCTCATGTAGCATATCTGTGAAGTCCTTCCAAACATATCTTGTCGTGCCTTTACTTCCTGTTAAAAAAAAGGCCACTCCGAAACATTGACCCTCTGTCTCTCTGCTTATCCAGTTCTCCTGCTGCAGCTCCAGCTGTTTATTTGATGCAGAATAGCACATTTAGTTTTAACAGAAGAGCTAGACTGAGTGAAGGGGGCCTTCACGCTTCACCCACGAATCAGGAATTGTGTTCGTGTTTGGTGGCTTATTTCTTGCATTTTTCTTCATTTTCTTTCAGAGATATTCAGTTCTGGGAGCTCACTTTTAAAAGTAGGTCTTTTTTATACAGACAAGTAAGTACTGGCTTTGTTTCCTAATGATTATGAAATCGATGTTGCATTATAGGATGTCTGCCTCCTAGTGTTAAAGGTGTGAACCTGCACCGTTTCATTTCAGTAGATGATGGTGAAATAGGATTACTAGTGATGTAATCAAAGTGACTCGTTTGGCTCACAGGTGCGGAGGATGACCGGGGCGCTGGTTGCCGTGGGTCTGGGTAAATTGTCTGTTGGTCAGATACAGGAGCTGCTGGAAGCACGAGATTCACTGGCCTTCCCCAATAACATGATGGCCCCAGCCCACGGCCTGTTTCTGACCCGTGTACAGTACAGAGACACAGGTAAGTGCACGTGTATGTAACATGTATGTATCGTACTGTACAATCACAGCATACTGCACAGAACAACACATCCCAAAATGCAATGGGTTTGAATTGAGCTTCCATGTCAGTTAATTAATAGAGTAGGGAATCTATGACGCCACTGTGTAGGCTGATCATCTTTTGGGGTTTTGCCTACAAAGTGACATCTCTATTAAAAATGCACAACTGTGATTGATGTGATGAGTGGAGAATACTACTGCCATTTCGTTATTAAATAACAAGTAATATACAGCACAGTACACATATTCCAGTCCACAAGATCATGCACTCTACAGAGGTCACTATGAGGTACATCAGTACTAAATGTTTTTTTTTTCCTCTCAGATCTTGGGGCTTGTGGGCTGGCTGAATAGTAATGTAATAATGTAAATCATTATCGACAATGAAGAGAGCGATTTCACAATATCGATTGTAAATGTTTTTAAAAATGTATTAAAGTCTTATTTTTTATCCCTTGTCTCCAATACTTTAATTAAAAAGAAAATTTGCTCCGCTTCAAATGTTGATTTGTGTGTTTATGTAAAATGTTTCGTTTCCGTTCCATGTTTTCTCAAGCTGAGAGATAATATCATATTTGGTGGTGTTAAAAAAGTCAGATAATAAGTTATTCTGTTTTTATTTAAGCGCCTTCAGATGAGAGGCATGTTCAGAACATTCTCTTGTCGCTACGGTTCTTTTTTATCAGAAAGGTCTGCATTTAACCAGCTTGCTTCACAAAAGTAACATTCCAATACATGTATTTTTAGTTTGAATATTTTTTTATTGTGTGGTAATGGTTTTATTGTGAATAAATCCTGTTTGAAGGGCGATGTTAGGCACCTTTTTGCTTACATATATAACATTATATTACGTATATATTACACACACACACACACACACAAACATGTGTATGTGTCACTGATCTATAAAATTACTTATATAGATAGATAGATGAGATATATACGTATAGACTTATGATTCACTTCAAACGTTGATTTCAAGAGAATTATTTCAAAGTTGGCTAAAGATTTGGCTCGATAGTTTTATTCTAGCGCACATCGTTCAGACATCAATATCACCACAAAAGCAACAGACCTGAGAGGTGCTGGATTTGTTAAACAGTTTTATCAAGATCCGCGGCAAGCAAGCGTTCCTCATCCTGTAACGTCCCCACAGATCACGTTCGCAGAGATGCATACTTTTTTGTCATCAACATTCAATTAAGGTGAAATATGGAAACTAATAATCATTCCAAAAGGCCGATTTGTCAGCCGTAAGTGCGTTTGTGTTAAAAAAAAAATGTTTTTACATAAAAGAATAGGAGTGAACGTGACACAGTGCTTTGTGGTGCTGTGGAAACAACATAACTGAACCGTCCTCAAGCATTATGGGTATTTCAAGTTAAATACTCATTTAAAGTAAAAATGCAGGAATGTGTCTGATAACAGAGACAAGTCCATTTATTATCCGATGCAACACCAGATCAAGTCTTGGTTTCGTTAAATCATATTTCAACTTTGTTTACAAGAAAAGGCAAAAAAAATAAACCCCTCTATTTAATATCTTTGTAACATGTATGATTGACAGCTTGAACCAAACTGAGAACATGAACAAGGCATCAGGAGATACATTTAATCGATCATCAAGCAAAGTCTTCCCTTCAGAAATGAGACTTGCACACTTTACCAACCTCACTACTCGCATACCAACCAATAAAATATACATCTATTATAATGCATATATATATATATATATATAATGGAGCTGAGTGCAGTGTGGGTTGAGTGGAGTGGTTAAATTAAAACACCCATAATATAAAAGAATCATTTGCTACCCTGAAGAATACAGTGAGATTGTAGAGGATGCGCTCACATCTGCCTTTTACATTTTTTAAGGCGACTGCCATTGGGAATGTGGCACAGCTTTCGGTTGCATGTGTACGTATACCTGATCCGTTTCCAATTCAACACCGTCTGTTACTGGGAACACAAATAAAGCTTCTGCTCCAGAGCACTCTTACAACGAATGCTTTCTTTACACTGCATCTGTTAAACAGAGCAACACTTTCACTCTTTGTACTTATTAAATATACACCACCATATTCGTACACGATGAATAGACACGTTTGTGTTATCCACGTGAAACACTGGCGAATCCAATGGAGGCACAAATCTTTGGCTTTTGCATAATTTTTACCGATAAAAGGAGTCTGGCATCCGTTCCGGTTGAATTCGAAGCCAATAACTGCCAGCCTCCCTTTTGTAGAAAAATGAGGTATCGAGTATAAATGTGTAACACAATAACAGCAATCTCTCACTGTGTTAAATAAACCCTGAATTTTGACTCCCGAGTTTGAAGCGTCACACCAAATGATTTCAAACAACACAAATGAGCTGGACTGAAAATGCTAGTTCTTTATGAGGCGTAGCGCACAACTTCAGCTCGTGCCACAAACATCCCATGTTTGATATCAATATAACAGTCAGTCAATGTCATTTCTCCCCCCACGCTTTGGTGTGAAGGCAGGCTGTTAAAAAAGTCAATTTAAAAAGTTCAAGATGAAATGGTGGATATATTGTAAGACATTTTGTTGCCAGACCTCTGCTGTAGCATTCTCGTACACGTGACGTTAAGACTAGACATTTAAACATTTATTAAGAAGTACAAAGAGTGAAATGCGTTTAAAACAAAACCTATTACACCATCTGAGATAAAACTGCTCCACATGTAAACATCCTCTCGGGCACAGCTCTGCTTCCAGCCTCTGAATTAAAACATAGCGTTAGCTTAGTTGGCGATTTTCTCAATTTCATCCAAATCATCAGTGTCCAGCTTCTCGATTTTCTTATCTGTAAAAGGAAACAGATAACTGACATTAATAATTGAAACATTAAGAACCATGGAAACAGCAATAAATAGAAGCATGGATAAAACAGGGTTTCTGCAGGATTTTAAGGCCTTTTTAAAGACCTACAAAAAGTAAATGAATACCATGAGAGCGGGGGACGGTAATGTCTATAGTACCGCATTAAACTGTACAATTACTGTAAAATGCATCGTTTTGTTTTAGTGAGAACCTGCATCTGAATTGTAAGAGTTTTATATGATGATAAACTTTACCTTTCAGCCTTTAAACCATTTTTTTAAATATTGACACAAAAAAAAAAACATGTTGAGTGTGTTATTGTGCTGATATCTTAAAGACTACCATGGACAGCTGACTCCTGGATTTTTATATTCTTCATATTCTGTGTGGTCAATTCACAGTGATAGAAATAGTGATAGTGACAAATTAATCTTCTTCCAGTAAGTTTCTGGGCATATTTACCTTTAAGCCATTCTTTGGAAAGAGTGCATCATCTTTTGAATAACATTTTTGCTATTCCCAAGCAAATGAAATCACTATCAACGAAATGTATCTCTGCAGTGCATCTCAACTGGCATGTAGAAGTATTTACAGTTAAATGCAACTTAGAGGACACAGAATGCTGTATATATATATATATATATATTTGTTTTTTTAATCTAAAACTAAAACCTCTAGTAGAGGCAGCATGTCACTGTTAATAATGGAGTCATTGCAATTGAACAGAATCATTTAACCAGAAACAAAACGCCGTCAGAGAAGCAGAACCGTGCTGTGGCTGTGCTTTGGCCGATTTTTGTTGGCGAAATACAGCAAAAGCAGGAAATGTGGTTTCTAAACTGGAAGTCTCTTGATAATAACTACTTGTTTATTGAACGGTTGCCTAAAATAATTTGTAATCTTGCTGACTTTTGGAAGAAAAACAGCACTCTTCGTGTGATATTAACTATATGAAATGTTATATATATAGGCTACACATCTTCTGCCCGCATATCTTACACAATGTGAACTGGAACGCGCACTAGTTAAACGGATTCATTCAGACTAACGGCGCTCATGTTTATTTAATGAAATCATAGTCGTTTGAAATTTAATCATCTTTAAAATCGCATTCAGCCATATCGCACTTCTTTCCGTCTCCAAATTTAAGACCTCCTGAAATCATAATTAAGACTTTCTTGTACAATTTAAGACTTTTACGGCCTTAAATTGGATCAACTAAATTTAAGACCCCGCAGAAGCCCTGATACAAGTCAAATTATGGAATTGTTCAGCAGCTGTGAAATGTTGACCTCACAGAGGGAAAGACACTAAAATTCATTTGTTTTTCGAAACCATTAACAGTTATAAAATTAACTTTTAGATAGTGCTGTCTCGCAATGTTGCCATGTCCTCATTAATAGCACTTTTAGGCATGTTGCTTGGCCTTATCTCATAAAATAAAAAGGTCTCTCATGAATTAAAGATTTTTTTTGGAGTAATAAAACAAAGCATTTGGGTGTTTTTTGTGCTTGTACGTATTAGTTGTATTTCTATGAATATCTGGCAACACCAACACTTCACTTCAGGGCTCAGAAGCGCAGCTAGTCCCATGTTAAAACATGGCAAGTTATGACATTTTGGTTATTTTCTTGCATCTCAGACAAAGACACATTTCTGATGTGCATTTTAATACGGCATTAACATCTAGGTGTTCAGTTCGGTTCAATATACAGTGTCAAATTTCTATAAATACGGCTATCACTACCTGCATTTTTCCTTATAAGCTACTGTGGTTGTCGAATGCAGTTGTGACTCCCATATTTTAGTGATTTAAGCGTGTACAGAACATGAGTAAAAGGTGAACTGTCAGATTGATGGGCAGGGTATTTCCTGGGTCAAAAAAGGTCTTTGGTGGTGGCTGATGAGAGGGAGTGTTCTCTGTTCTTCCTGTCCCTCAGTAAACAAGAGCGCGAATCACAAGCTCAGCAGCCATTTACATGAACCAATCAAATACTGCTTTGGCGGGACAAAAGATTTTAGTGGCCGCCAAAAAAAATGTAAGGGTTGAACTTACTGAAGTGCTCCTGGATGCGGTTAAGGATGTTCATGCTAAATCTGCTGTCCACCATGTTGATTGCCAATCCTCTCTTGCCGAATCGCCCAGTACGCCCGATTCTGTGCAAATACGTCTCGTTGTCAGGGTTTCCATCCTTGTCCACCGGCAGATCGAAGTTGATGACGACTGAAACTTGCTCCACATCAATACCTGGTAGAAGAATCGAAGCCATTAGGCAAAATCCGCTTCGCCTGAACTAAAGATGATTCGACGGTAAAACGTAGGATAGCGGTCATACCTCTAGCACAGACGTTAGTGGTGACGAGAACTTTCTCCTTGCCATCACGGAAGCGTTCGATGACCGCTGCCCTCTGCTCCACCTGCATCTCTCCACTGAGCAGCGCCACCTGGTGGCCTTCTCTGGACAGCTCTCCTGCCAGCCACCCGGCGGTTTTCCTAGTCTGTGATGGTAAATCACATGGTCATGTATTACCTCTTCCTTTTGGCTGCACTCTGAGCGTCGACAACTGATATATTGTACTCACGTGGCAGAAGATCATGGCCTGTGCGATAGTAATGGCCCCATAGAGGTTACACAAAGCCTGGAATTTCTCCTCCTTGTTGTTGCAGATGACGTAGTACTGCTTGATGGTGTCAAGAGTTTCCTCCTCACGCTTCAGTTTGATGATGTTGGGGTCGGGAACGATCCGCTTTGCGAAGTTCCACACTGTGTCTTCAAATGTGGCAGAGAACAGCAGCATCTGGCAAGTTTTAGGAAGCATCCTGTAAAAACAACAACAGGTTATAATACTTTAATTCTAAAATTCACACACACACACTCATTTCTTCCTAATGCCTTGTACGTACTAAGGATCTCTCAATACATCAAGCAACATTTTAGTTTATGAAATATATACAGTGAGGTCCGAACAGTTAAAGATCACGAATGAGACAAAAATATATACACACACCGAACCAATTTAAAGAGTCCTGAAACCCAAAACACATTTTTTGAGATAACAGATATAAGTGTAGGACATTGTCACAGGGTGAAAAAAACTGACGTTTAATGCTGCGTTCACACCAGACGTGAATGAAGCGTCAAGCGCGGGTATCCATCCTCTATTGTACGCGCGAATGGAGAGAGTAAACTATCAGACTATATGACCCTCTTATGGGTCTTCTGGGTTTGGAACGTCGTGAGGGTGAGTAATTAATGACAGAATTTTCGTTTTTTTGGTGAACTAATGATATCCAGAACATTTTCATACCATATTATATACTTAAGATCCCACAGTAGACATTAAGCAAACTATGAGAAATCCTGTACCTCTGGATACGAATGCTTTGGTCTTGATGGCCCTGTGTGGCGATCATGACATCAGCTTCATCCAGGACGAACACTTTGATCTTCTTGGGGTCGATGAATCGAAGCTTTTGGCACCAATCCAAAACTGTCCCAGGAGTGCCAATCACGATCTGTTCCTGTAATTTTGTTCCCCGCTCCACTAAAACCAAACAACACACGATAAGATGCATAAATCACAAACTACTCCTGTATAATCATAGTTATCCTTTGATGGCAACATTATGGAGTCAACAATTAAAAATCTGACATCCAAGAAAACCTGCAGTGATCTACATACTCCAGATATCGTGTTACTGAAGAATCGTGTAAAATGAACATGCTTACATTTGTTTCCTCTGATGGCGTACACCAGTTGGACCTCAGGGTAAAATTTGCCCATCTGTTCAATGACCTTGCCCGTCTGTAGGGCGAGCTCGTAGGTGGGGGACACACACAGACACTGGACACAGAAGGACACAAACACTAAAACAGCTGAATTATATCCATGCACTACATTCACTGCTTCTGATGCGTTTCATACCTGAGGCCACTTGTTTTCAGGCTCCACGTGACTCAGCATAGCCAGGACAAAGGCAGCCGTTTTACCCGTGCCTGACTGAGACTGAGCGATCAGGTTCTGTGGACTAGACAGGAAATGATGTGTTCAAAACTCTGCTCTCATCACCGGTCCCATTATTCAGTTTATTGATCATGTCGTCACATTTTTTGGAACCCTGCATAATTCACCATTTAAACAAAATATTGCAAAAAAAGCAAAAGTTCACACACTAATCTGAAAAAGAAATGCGTTTAACCAATCGAGACTTGAGAGAAAATCTAATGCATGCATTTCAGACGATATCTGCACATCATACGATATCTAATGTGAATGCTAAATATACAAATTCTGTATATTTCTGCTGAAGGGCACAGGTAAATATGACATTAGAATGTTTTATGTTATATAATGTTGAATGGCTGTAGTAAATGGTTAAATATTAGGGGCAAAAAAGGACACATCAGTGACATCACCTGAGCACCGCCCGTAACATAACTGAGCAACAACACAAAACATGGCTAACTCTAATAAACGAAACCAGATCGGCCGACCTGTACGCTCACTCCAAGAATGGACTGTATAGTTACTCTGAGGCCAATCACATATAACGTATATAAGTGGAGACAAACTCACCATGTCTATCTATCTAGTCATGATGAGGATGTACACATTTCAGTTTCATCAGGCATAACAACAAGCCCATATATACATATATATACACACACACACAGTAGAGTCGTGCAAAGAAGCTGGTATTTGTATCTGTATTCGTTGAGAGGGGGGGAATATTTATATTCGAGTAAAATATACAAACTTAAACAGGCGTAAAAAGATAAAATCGTACGGTTCTGCAAGCATCATGGGCAGTGCGGTCTCCTGGATTTTGGAGGGCCTGTTGAATCCCATGGCATACACTCCTTGGAGTAGCTGAGGTTTCCTGGAAAGAAGAAGAAGAAAAAAGGACTTCAGTAAAGCACAAGAAATTCCCTGTACAATCTGCATGGGCCTGATCGTGATAGTTCTTTTAAAGCTGGAATACAATCAGGAGTGGAAACACGGTCACACTCACAATCGTAGCTCTTCAAAAGACTTGACAGAGTAAAGCGGAGAGCTCGGATCCCTCTGAAGGACTTCGACTTGATTGGTCGTGTTTACTAGATTACTGCGAATCAGTTTATTCAGGAGCGACTGTGCTGCCTTGTCATCTGCAACTCAGATCAGTCTTAGTTAGCTCTCATGTGGAGAAGACACACATACTCAGACTGAAGAAAACATGGATTATTCTGCTGTAAACGACACCTTTATCATCATCCTCCGTCTTCTCTTTAACATCTCCTTCGGCCTTTGTCCCTTTTTAATAAAAAAAAAAGACCATACAGACATCATTATACAACTCCACAACACACACACACACACACACAAAAGCTAAGTGAAAAGGTTATACAAGTTTCAACTCTCACCATTTGCTTCAGCTTTCGGTTTGTCATCTTTTTCATTTATTTGCAAGCTGCCTATCTGTAAATGAAAGTTAGGACTGAGAAGTCAGAAAGAACCAAGTATGTTGCGAATACACGGAAAAAGGCTCAGTGCACAAATAAAAACACTGCAGTCATTTGAAGTATGTATTACGAAAGTCACTAAAATATACGTAACAGTTCTACTGCGCTAACGTTATTAGTATAATGCAATTACACTTAGTATTATCTAGCGTTATCTACATCTAGCCTTACTGCGACACAACAACTTTATTGCATGGTTTCTTGCCTAATACAGGAGTTATCGTGTCTCGTAAAATGCTTCATTCACTTATTCGGCGTTCTGTAATTGTTGTTTAAGTTTGAGATTTAAACTCACCGATTCCGCTGCAGCTTCTTGTTCATCGACAGCCTGGGCCCACGAGTCCGATGCCATGTCCTTATTTGTAAATAAAATGTTTGTCCTTAAAAG
This sequence comes from Enteromius treurensis, assembly GCA_032275025.1. Taxonomy (NCBI): domain Eukaryota; kingdom Metazoa; phylum Chordata; class Actinopteri; order Cypriniformes; family Cyprinidae; genus Enteromius; species Enteromius treurensis. The sequence goes on along the minus strand of JAUCMU010000013.1, from coordinate 2,743,181 downwards.
CGGGAGTCGATGGCTTGGCAAGGGTCTGTTAAAACTAACTGCAAATAAAACCTTGATAAAACTAAAGAGAAAAGACGCGAACGCAACAAATTCATACAATGGCGTGTGTCGGTCCTCGCTGCTTATAGCGTGCGACACTCACACCTCCGGCCGGAAACAGGCTCGTCTGCGCTTGGTTCCTCTTAAACGTTCCGCTGTAGGGTAACGTCGGAGCCATTGAGTTTCTAGGGTAATACAAATTAATAACTTTCTTTCTTTCTTTCCTTTTAATGGCGGTTGGCAAACCAAATGAATAGGTGGAAATTAATAACTGTACATATAATACACTTAAGTTATATAGTAATTAAAATACAATTTTAATTGTTTTTAAATACAATAACAATAGCATGCATTTTGCAAGACACTGTACCACAGAATCAGTCATAATGGTAATTTTTTTGTGACAACGCTTGGCTGAGATACAGCTAGCAATATATATTACTCAAAAATTAGGCTTAGATATATTTTATAAATATCTTTACAGAATGAGATATTTACTTAATTTCATCATTTTTTGGCATTAAAGAAAAAATGATCACATTGACCCATTTAATGTACAGTTGAGGTCCTCCTTTCAGAACCTGCAAAATGTTAATTATTTTAACAAAATAAGAGGGATCATAAATGCCTGTTATTATACGCCTATCCTGAATAAGATATTTCACATAAAAAATGTTTATATAGTCCACAGTTTACATCCCCTTCATTCTTAATACTGTGTTGTTACCTGAATGATCCACAGCTGTTTCTTTGTTCAGTGATGTTTAGTGTTGATCACGAGTCCCTTGTTTGTCCTGAACACTTAAACTGCCCACTGTTCTTCAGAAACGTCCTTTAGGTCCTACAGATTCTTCGGTTTCCTATAGCATTTTTGTGTATTTGAAGCTTTCCCAACAATGACTGGAGCTCCTATGCAGCTATTACACAATGTTCAAAAGCCGGTGCTCCAGAAGGAAAAACATGCATTGAAAACTGGGAGGTGAAAACGCTGTGAATTTGAAGACCAGGGTAAATTTAATATTTCATCTTCTGGAAAACTAGTAACTATATTCTGTAGCCTTTGAATGGCAGCACTTAATAAATAATAAAAGAAAGATATTTAGGCAAAATAAGAAAAATGTACACATCTCCATTCTGTTGCAAATTTTCCCCTTCTTTAGCATCGCTGAGCATTTGATCACACAGAAGAGCATTTATGGGATGTGCAAGACCAAACAAAAGCTGGCTAAGTATTAACTGCTAAGATGTGCTTTCATTCATCATTGTGGCAGAATTTCTGCTGTTCCTAAACACTTTTTTTTTAAAACAACAGTTTAAAATAATATCAATTCCAGTTACATTTATTCGTTTAGGAGATGCTTTTATCCAAAGCGCCTTACAAATCAAAACCAAAAAAAGAGCTATTACATGCAAATGCTATGACATGTCTCCCCTAACACACGTAGTAAGGTTATATACATTTATAACAAAAAGAAAACAAGTACACTCTTAATAAAAATCACTGCTTCCACAAAGAACCTTTACCATCCATGGAACATTTCAGTCCACGAGGGTATGCAAACTTTCTGGTCAGCCCTAGAGGGCACGGTCGTCGTCGGCGTTACCTCATAAGGCTCAGCAAGCATCGGCTCCGCCCTGGAGGGCACATGGACTATTTGGTCGGCTCAAGAGAGCATCGTCGCTGCCTGGAAGGACCAGGTGGTCTGCTCCGTTGTCTGCACCGCCCTTGAGGACACATGGACTGTTTGGTCTACTCAGGTGGTCCACTCCACCTTCGGCTCCGCCCTGGAAGGTGTATAAACTGTCTGGTCGGCTCAGGAGAGCATCTTCATGGACTGGTTGGACCCTGGAGGGCGTCTCCACTGTCTCCACCGTCTCCACCACCACTTTAGAGACTGTTGTAGCTGTTCCGCGTGTCTGGATTCCACGCCTTAGGGGAGGGGCTATGTCACGCCGTAGGCGTGTTCTCTCTGTATTTGCTGTCTGTATGTTGTTGATGTTGTACCATGTGCTCTATGTTTATTTACCTGTCAGTTCCCTCATGTCTTTGCCTCGTTTGTAACCCCGCCTATGTCATCATTGTTTGATTAGTCA
>JAUCMU010000013.1:2713910-2740948 GCA_032275025.1 Enteromius treurensis | reverse complement strand
TGCTTCTCCCTAAGGACTCTGATTACCGGTATTTTTGACCCTTTGCTTTGTTTATCGACTCTGTCTCTGCTTATGCCATTCCCATTGTATCTGCTGGCGATCGACCTCTGTTATTTTGACTCTGAGCGTTCAATAAATCACTTGTTGCATTTGAACTCAAACGTTTTCCTCCGTGCATCGTAACAATGACTAATGAATTGTAAATAACGGCTAATGTGCCTTTACTATATGTTCAGATAATCATTAGTTATTTGCGTGTTCATGCTTAACTGATGCATAATAGTGAACAAGTTAATCATACATTACTAGTTTATTTATGCTTAACTAATGCATAATTCGGCCCTTAAAATGTTCGGTTAATCATTAATTACTAGTGTGTTTTTGCTAATGTTTAATTGTGAACAAATTAACCATTAATTAATGCTTAACTAAAGCATTATTCTGGACCCTTAAAATAAAGTGTTACCAAATTTTTTAATGCATATTTTTTTGTATCTCAGCATGTGCGGTCTGAAGTGGCTGTGTAAGTTATACAGCATGTTCTTGCTTAGATTAGTTGTCCAAATGCTGCAATACAAAGACAAAGAGCAGGTTTTGATATCAGTAATTCTCTACATTGCCTGTAGATGCTGCCCCACACCTCCCTAACATTTTCACAGACAGGCACTTCTCAGTGACACACCAGAAGAATTTGCTAGAATGAGACATTACATATTTCAAATAAGGGGAAATATCTATTGTTCTGTTCTTTCTGCATTCAGGCTTTCTTCTGTAAAGCAAGAAAGAAGAAAAGTAGTAGCCAGCATTCTAGCATTGAGGCTCAAATTATGTGTTCTAACAAAAATAGGCTTTTAATTCAGTTCATGTACTCTTTTTATGCATCTTTTGCGTACAGTGCTATAAATGGAATGTCTACATTATACCAAAATGATACCTACAATTTACTAGAAGCTCTCTTGTATTGATTGTTGACTATTTTACTATTCCACTATTAAGATTGTGGTCTTGCTGGGTCTCTAGTTAGTTTAAATGAGTAATTGATTCTGGTTTGTTCTCTTGTTGAATAGGCTGACTGATGTTCGCAATCTGCATTCTTTGTCTAAAGACTGCATCAGTTTTCATCGAGAAACATTAATTTCTTCCCAAAAGTGTTTGTAAATGGGGGGAAAGAGGGGAAACCCTGTCTTTTCATCTTTGCTATTATTCATAATGATGATCTTTGCAAGTGTCCATGGTAACCAGCGGTAGAAAGATTACGAAATGCTCCTTCACTGCGCACAGTTTTAAGTTCAACAAAAATATATCTGTTTTCAGATACAGCTGACGACACTTATATGCAATACAGCAATCCGCAATCTTTGAGCTAATATTTTCACAATCCTTTCCTAGTGAGGAGTAATGCTCAAACATTTCCCACTATTATTTGCACATTAAAACAATCCAAAGCAACACGAGAAAACGTGAAATATTTTATATTGTTAGAATTTTATTAACAATTATTTAGAATGGCATTTATACCTTGTTTATTCTTAATAATGAATTAGAATTATATTTCTCTGACTTTATTTATTTTAATTTAATTTAATTTACATACCAGATTCAGATGAGTCAGTCTGCATTCAGCGGTCATTCATAATGTAAATTCTGTAGTTCCACATTTCCATCCATCCAAATCGCATAAAAAATGTTTGATGAAAAAAACATGATGTACATAAAATATTAAAATGCACATTTAAAAAAAAAAAAATTTAGGGAGATGTGTATTTACACATAAACCACTATGGAAACAAACGTAAAAAAAACCCAACAAAAAACATATGTGAATTTGCTTCAAGCGATAATGTGACTGAATAATTAAAAAAAAATATATATATATTTATAGTAAGTATGCAGTAACAGTGCTTCGCAAAAGTTTTATGCAATATTCAATTCTTAAGCATAAATTATCTTTGCAGCTTTGGATTGAAAGAGCTACCTGCACAGCTACAGCTACATAAGAAAAGGAAAGGATGTGACATGTGGCCAGGAATTTGTGACCTGCATTTAACTCATTCAAGTGAACACACACAGCAGTGAGAAGTGAACAACCACACACACACACACACACACACACACACACACACACACACTTCGTGCAGTGCTGTGGCGCCCAGGGAGGAGTTGGGGGAACTGTGCCTAGCTCAAGGGTCTCACCTCAGTCGTGGCATTAAAGGTGGAAAGAGCGCTGGTTATACACTAACCCCACCCACAATCCCTGCAGGACCAACTCAAGTCCAACTCCTAAATGACCTTTCTACTACTATTTTTACTGTAAAGCAGTGTTTGTCTTGTTGCCATGCTGAATGTTTCGTACAGTTTTTGTGTAATATATATGTGTGTACTGTGTATATTTATTATGTACATAAATACAAAAGCAAACATGCATATCTTAAATATATTAATATATAATCTAAAATATAAATGTATATACATGTAAATATATCAAAATATGTGTATATTTATATACACCTAATAAATATGCACAACACATATATTATATACACAAAAGCTTGTATTTTGGATGCAATTGTTTGCGATTAATTGTTTGACAGCACTAAAAATAACTCAAATTTATCGTTTTCACATACTCTTTATTAGCTGTGTAATTTTATATTTTATACGTAATAACTGTTGGCTACCTCACCATAAACTGCCAACACATACGCATGACATTTAAGTCTGAAGAAGTCTAAAGGTTAGTAGTGAGGCCTGTAAAAGAGATGCAAGTACAGAGCTCTGTAGTGCGTTTGTATCCAGACGTGACTGCTTCATTGTGTGAGCAGACAGGCAATCTTTCTCCAATAACGTGTTTCCAGCACTGCCTTATTACGTTCTTAATAATACATTAGTTTCTTTATAACGCCAACACACAATAGCTATTTGGTACCCTTTCTTCTGGGCAAAAACCCCAAAATGTACATTTATCTAATCTACAATATAAGCACACTGCTCTAAATTTGAATCAAGGGAAGTAAGTAAGTCTGTGTTCTGCTTCAGTGTCCTAAATGAAACTTCAAATCCTGGAGTCAGGACCTCAGCGAGTTAGTTTGGGTCCTTCAGACATGCAGGTCTAATCCAGCACCCAATGGTGGATTTCCATCTGGGCCGGCATATTTTATTCAAGAGCTTGACTTACACGGTTACCAGCCATGTTGCCCTGGGCTTTTACACAGTCGCTCCACGCCACCGAGAGACAAAGAGCCCACTCTGAAAACGATCTTTGTGTAATAGCTTGTGAAGTGACCTCTGGTATTGTGCGTTTGCTGCGGACGGCAGATGCATTTTAAATGCTTTTCCTCAGAACCTCTGAACTACACAATGGGGTTACATCATCCTCAGCGGAAAGACAATCGGTGCCACGCAGTGCGATTTTTGATATTTTAATTAGCAGCTGGAGCTCTGTTACATCATATTTGCCATCACAGTTTCATTTCCAGAGACTAGAAGATTTCCACAGAGGGCTCGAGGCCATCGCTTGCATTGGAAAAGACGTATGCGTGCCGCGATTGTTCCCAAGGCTTTCTTTTGAAGCCTCTGCACCAAAAAATCACTCTCTGAAACATTCTCGTACACTTCCACTGACGACTTTGCGGTAGCAAAGAGAGCTGAAACCTGTAATGGTAACCATGGAAACAGTCCAGTCAGCCAACAGTGTGTGTAGCCTTTTGGTGTGCATGGTGTACATACTGAGTGAGGCTCTCTGACTCACGCTGCAACGAAATCACAAGCAGCCCTCCAAACAAAATCCACACACACACAAACACACTGCACCTTCCAGTGTCACTGGTGCGACACATCTGACCTTATCGGTCATTTAAACACTGTACTCTGTGATTTTATGATAGAACAGTGCTTCAGATGTGTTTAACCATAGGAAGTATTTTGAAGTGGAAAAACAGCATTCAATCACTTTGATCACACACACATACGTTTATTATATCTAACATTGCACAATGCTGTATAAATTAATTATTAATTATTTAAATGGAAGGATTTAAACATATATATATCAGAAATATTATTACAATTCGTTTAATATCTACGTACATACACACAAATGTATTGGTATTATTTATATAATGATTGATTTATCTAATCATTCACTGCACAGTATATTGTTTGTAAATAATTTATTAATTATTTAAGTGTAAGGATTTAACAAAATATGTTACAGAAAATGTCTGAAATGTTTAATATGTATGTACAAAGGAACTAATTTATTACCTACATCAATCATTACACAATGAGATATGATTTAATCATTAATATAAATATTCATCAGAAATGAATTAATATTGATATTTTATTTTTATATTTTCATGATTGATTTATAATGATGTAATCAGTTAAATTACTATTATATATATATATATATATATATACTGTATATATATATATATATATATAATTACACATATAAATGTATTTATTTGTATAGATATATACAATTTGTATAGATATTATTTGTATAGATATATACAAAAATATAATGTTTTGATGTTAAAATGTTTTTATATTTATGTATTATTATTAAATTAATTATATACCTTCTTCTGAAAACTTTGACATAATGACTGGTGGACGAACAGACAATCTTGGATAAAAAGTAGTTCCATTAGCATAAAAACAAAGATGAAAGTTCATTTTTGTTCCTGAACAGTCATTCAAACATTCCAAATACTCTCGAAATTCCAGAACACTTCCAGAGCAGCTTCCATTTCCCTAAACCCACCACATTTCCCTATTCTGATCATGCCTCTGCAGGCATCCATTTTAACATGTGTGAGTCATATTGTGTCTTGGTTCGGGGCACTCCCATGAAACCCATGCCTGGAGCCCCCCGTCGAAACCAAAGCAAAACATAGAAGCAAAATGCAAATTGCAGCAGGAGCCAGATTATTTGCATGTCTCTACCAAACACACACCACACAGAGCCGACTTCCCTCGTGCGTTATGTAACGCCTCCTGACGTGAGCTAACGTTATCATGTTGTTCCTTCTCTGGGAATTGTGGCATTTTTGAAACGCATGATGTCACATTCTGAACTCACTGCTTCATGCTTTTTAGGAAAAGTTATCAGTGTCCTCTTTTCATTTTGGCATCGTGCTGAATCGATAAAAGGCACTAGAGAGGGATGACTCGCCTACTATATAGGGCTTAGTGCCACAGCGATACAATAGAATTTACGAACACAGGCATCTGGTTGCATGTCATGCTCCTCCACGTTGCCAGATCCTCTGCTGTGTTTTCCCTAGTGGACACCATGGAAGTTTCAGGAGGGCTGAATCTGTTTCCATGGCAGCCCATCCATCCAGCCAGCATGTCTAATGATGGTTACCTCCAGATGGACAGGAGAAGCTCTCGAAAACTCCCTCGTACAGTTGGCAGATCATATTTGCTCCGACACGCCACGTGATTACCTCCAGAAACGGTACGCTTTGACAATGCTCATCCCAAACCATGAATCATTTAAAGCTGGTGGCAGAGGCAGAAATGTCACGTCCCCTGGATTTGAGCGTGCGCACAGATTTAACCGGGCTAAACGGAGCACTAGAGATGTGTCAGGAAGGGAAAAAAATAGATTAAAAAAACATCTGGGACGTTTCTCAAAATCTTTATTGTAACAGATATTCTGTAGAAATGTTCTGTGAGATAAATACGTAATATATTCAAGAAGACGTTCTTGAGGTCTCGAGGTTTGTCATGCATGACTAGAATACATCACAAGTAGTATGAAAGAGCCCTGTAAACATGACCACCGTATATTAATAAACCTGTGCACATGAAGAAAGCACAGAAAGGTACGTTTCTCGTCAGGATAAATTTGGCACATCTACAGTTAATATGCTTTACGATAATAAGGTTACTGTCCTTAAACTGACATTCCAGATCGAACCGAACATCAAATGAATGAAATGAAATGAAGCAGATCACGAGAATCACAGTTAAGCTACATACAAAACATTTATCCAAAGCAAAAGTCACTTCTCGTCATCGTTCCATTATACAAAACGGTTGCTCAACCTTCAACACTGCAAAATATGTATCCAAAGATTTAATAAATAGCTTTTTTCTTTTTTTACATATACGCAGTGGAACCTCTTTGGAGGTCCACTCTTGGAAGAAAAGGTCGACATTTGCTAGTATACCATTAACACCACCAGTAGGCTACTGGGTTAAGTGGGAAGATACTGTCTTGATGTTAATGGTACTGTTTGCTCAGTCTCAATCGAATTGCTTCATTAGAACAAAAAATAAATAAAAAAGAAGGATCCGGTCTCTAATGAGACCGAACCCTGTCATTGCACATATCTCGGAGTATAGTTTGGAAAACACAGTATTCCTTCAAGCCCCTGGGCCGCTCTTCCGAACCGCCGGTTCACGCTGTAAACCCTGGACAATGGAGTTTGGGAGATCGAGAGGAGAATGCGGGAGAGAGTGCCTCTTCACAACGTCTTTGGGTAAACACATCAGAGAGGTTCAGAGTCTTTGGGTCCGTTCACGCCGAAGAGGACTTCTCTGTGCTCTTGTCCAGTGCTTCGCCATCGTTGTCTTCCTCGACTGTCAGTGAAGAGAGACACAAGGGTTATAATGAGCAACCAACTCACGGATATACCCTCTATTGTCTGCGCACTGCCACAAAGATGGAGATTCCATGTTTCCATGAATTTTAATACATCAGAAATGGCGCAATACATCCCTGTCTCCTAAAACGCGAAGCAGAAAGCAGACAGTGTGTGAAGTGACAAAAGCAGACAAAACTGCGCGTGTTGCATTCGACGCGCACAATTTCGCGCGCAAGGCGCAACATGGAATTTCGCATCCTTGCGAACGGTAATGATAAACAAAGGCTTTGCCCGTTACCTCTTTTGCTTCTCCCGATCTGCCCCAGCTTCGGTGGTCGTTTATTCTGGTTGCCACCGAAAAAGTTGTTGGTGTCTTGAAGGCGGCAGGTGAAGGAAAGGTGTTCCTCGTCGCCGTCGTTGCCATAATGAGTCATTTTGTCCTCGTTATACGGTAATACATCCGACATGCTGTAAGAACCGACAGCGGATACTGTGCGTGCTGCTGAATCGATTGCGCGAGGTTAATTTCGTGGCGCGGATCTCTCGGCTGTTTACCACTATCGCACGTGTCTCCAGGAGTGGCTGGCGAGAACGTGAGGCGAACGCATGTAATTTCCTTCGTTCGGTTCAAGCCCGCGTCAGTTACTCCAAACGTTCCCAACGCTGGAAAGGCGAATGGATCGCGGAGGAATGCGCCTTTGCGCTCTCGGGGCTTGGCGGAGGCTGGAGCGTCGTATGGAAAACCTGAGAAACAAATGCAAATTGGGAAGCGATGCAAAACAAAGATCCCTGATGGGGAATGAACGTCACTGAGGCGCGGGCCTCCTCTCCAGCTCTTTCGTTGCAGCTATCGCCAATATTAATCTTGGGAAATTTCCAAGCTATTTGTGCATGGAACAGAATGCTTCCATGTGTCATTGACAAATAAAGAGGTCCGAGATGATGAACCCTTTATTATTTTATTCTCTTAAAAAATATAATTTAGTGTATGAAATCCATCAAGCAGCCTACAGAGTGTGCAAAATCATTAAGTCTTCAAACATAGTATTTTTTTCCCCCAAATAAAAACTTTTTTTGGTGTGTGTGATACCTTAACCTTGAGACATACACAAGAGGATCTATTAAAATTTTAATAATACTGAAAATCAGAATTTTAAAAATATAAACTTAATATGAAAAGTATTAAAGTCCAAAAGATTAAGAGAATATTATTATTTTAATTATAACTACTTTAGCTTTATTTTTATTCCCCCTCATGAAAGAAGGGAAACCATTAACTTCGAATATACCAATAAAGAACAGTCATCACAGTATATTAAACACATAGGACTCACTTATTTTTTTAATACACGTTTATTTTTTTTATAATAAATCCTCTTAATTTATTCCTGTTGCTTTATGATCAGTGATGTTAAGGCTTATCTCAGTGGTTCTCAATCCTGAAGTGTGAGAGTACTGCACATTTTGGATGTCTCTCTTATGTAATACACCTGCGTCATCTCATTTGCTCATTTGTAGAGGATAAACTAAAGGTTTATCAGGAAAACAGGCACACGATTGTGTGAAATTAAATAAGCACAGACTCAGTTTAATAAAACTGAAAGCCATTTACATTTTGTGAGATCTCATATCTTAGATGTGGCAAGAGCCCATGTGTTATTTTATTTAGTAATTTAATCTTTATTGCATGCTTTTTCAGTTAAAACCCGGCCAAATGGAATAAGATATTAAAACATGCTCACAAGAGAAGGCCATATGGGATGTTTTCCGCCCTCTGTGTATAGGTTTTCATTTTGTAATATCAGAAGCTGGAGTGATGCTGAACTCATACTGGCACAGTCTAGATATATGAGCTGAGGGGGTTTGCTCCTCTGTCCAAGATTTCGAGAGCATAATCTTCTGCACCGGGCACAGTTCTAACCTTTCCAGGATTGAGCAGACATTGTCACTCTGCTGCAGAAACGTGCGGGATGAAAGCACTGCTTCCTCCCGTCTGTGAATGAGAGGCCATTTTGTTCCCTTCTATATCTGATCTGAAGAGCTGAAATGGGAAACGCACAGAGCTGGTTGAGCTTTGTCTCGGTTTGCTAAAAACCAGTTTCCTCTGAGAGAGGTTATTTGAATGCTTACGCTTCAGACGGTTTAATATTGGGACGAATTATGAAGATGAGCACTTTCAGAATTAAAATATATGATACAATGTGATTCTTTACAGAAAAATAAGACACCCATAATATATACTGTACCGCATAGTCTATGTCATTTCTGTTTCTGCAGTTAAGTATGAACAGTGTATAAAAGGTTTTTAGAAATAATGAATTAGTTTCACTGATGTGCAATAATTCAGAAGAAAAGTTTCATCAGAAAAAAACAAACAAACATAGGCATGAGTACATTGTACCAACATATGTTAATAAGTTAACTGTAAGTACTATATGCAGGGAACCAGACATTTAATGTAGCCTACACTGTAAAAAAAAAAAAAAAAACTTTAACGGTAAAAAACTGTGAAAATGCTTGGGTTAAAACCTGTTAACCTGTTTAATGGTTAATGGTTAATTGTGTTAATGGTTAATTAATTATGTTATATAATTATGGAAACAGCGTAAACTGACATTCCCAGAATTCCCTGCATTGCATTTAAAATTTTGTTTAAATTTGATGTTTTTTCTTTGAAATAGCCTAACAATTTTTCTTCTTAGTTTTTTTGTAGCAGTTATGCTTATTATGGTTGTGTGTTATATGTAATGTTGTTAAACTAATGTTTATTGCATATTTCAGTTTAATAATTCTTACCATTATGGTGTTTAGTGTTTGTGTGAATGACACTGAGCTCCTTCTGTATTTTTTACTGTTTATGAGCTACTTGTGATGAGCTTTGGTTCATCATTTGACTTTCTTGTCACTACCTGCATGTGGTGCTTATCAGTGCACTTTAAAGCAACAAAATAGATTACAGTACTTAAATAGATTGATATGTTACCATTATATCAGTTATTACAGTTTATATTAGAAAATTACGGTATCTAACTGTAAATATAAAAATAAAACTGTATATCAAAAAATATTGTTACCATATTTTTTATGGTTTTATTCTGGTAACCACAGCTGCTAGTTTTTTACCGTTTTTTTTTTTTACAGTAAAATGTTGTTAATTTAACAGTTTTTAGACATAAGTAGAACAAATCAGTGCAGTCAAAACTGTAAACTGATATTCCCAGAATTCCCTGCATGACACTTCGCATTTAAAACTTCACTTCACATTTCTGCATGTGGCGAAACTACTTGTGATGAGCTTTGATTCTTCACGTGGCACCATTATTATAGTGGTTGTCAGTACAGTATGTTAAAGGTACAAAACGTTTTAATAGCAGTATGTGTTGTTAAATTTACTGGTTTACATCAAAACCTCATGGCACAGATATGCAAAAATAGACTGATGAGTACGATTAGGCGGAGGCAGACATTAGTGTAGTACATTTACACTTTTGGAGTATCTATACTTTTATTTTTTCTGAAACTTATGACTATAACTTCACTACAATTCAAATACAAATATTGTAGTTTTTACTCCACTACATTTCTACCAAAGTCCTCAAAGCAGAAAGTCGTTTTGCCGATATGTAAAGCAGTGTTCCTGTTGGGCAGTTATGTAGGCCTAGCTATGGTTGTGTAGTTGAGTTAACAGGTTGGATTATTTGTTTTTATTTAATTTTTTTATGAATAAAGAAATTTCACTGTACACTTGATTCAAATGTGGATGTATCCATTTTGCTGTGTGTAGTGAAGTGAAGTGACTTGTGGCCAGGTATGGTGACCCATACTTTGAATTTAACCCATCCAATGTGCACAAACACACACACACAGCAGTGAGAAGTGATCAACCACACACACACACTGTGAACACACACCCGGAGCAGTGGGCAGCCAGTGCTGCGGCGCCCGGGGAGCAGTTGGGGGAACGGTGCCTTGCTCAAGGGTCTCACCTCAGTCGTGGTATCAAGGGTGGAGAGAGCGCTGGTTATTCACTAACCCCACCTACAACCCCTGCTGGACATGGGCCTCGAACCTGCGACCTTTGGGTTACAAGCCCAACTCCCTATCCATTAGGCCACGACTGCCCCCAGGATAACCAATGCCCCTCCTACAGTCCTCCGCTCTACCAGCTGAGCTATCGAAGGCACACAGTACACACTGTACACACTGCTACAGCTGTGTAAGAACACTACCATGCTGTCTTGTGATGCTGAGTAAGAATGTTAAAACCACTTCACTAATTTATGAAGATCAATATATTATTCTCATATTTCTGTGAAACAGGAAGCCAGGGCTGAATAATTTCATGTTCATAATCACCCTGGAGTGCTCAATTTTGTGAATAACAATGAAAATATACTTCTGAGATATTTTACTCATAGAATTTGATTATGACTGTCACAGAGTCATTTTTTCCCCAAAAGATGTTCAGTTGTTTGAATTCTATTGTTTTTTTTTTAACATTCATGAAAGCTCTTTATTACACAGATATTACAAATTGGTCAGTGTATTCAGTAGGTTGCTTCAGAGGCATGAGTTATTGCAAGTATAACATAAAACAATGCAACAATAATAAAACTATGCATTGACTGGAAATCTACTCCTTACAGTAGGTACTTTTAAAAGCAAGACCTTTAAAAGCAATTTGTTGACAATTTTTTTACTTGTAATGGAGTAATATTTGACCGGTAGTATCCATACTTTCACTCAAGTACTGGATTGGTCTACTTTGTCCGCCTCTGGGATTAGGTTTGTAAAGCAGATGCATTTCATACAAAAAAAAAAAAAAGAACTGTGTATTATATGCAACCCCAAACACGTGTGTGTCATATTGTGACAATTGAGTGTACGGGAAACGTGTGGATCCATTTGCAGACATTTATTGAACACACAGAGTCGGAGATACAGGCAAAGTCAATCAGCGGCAAACGGGGCATCAGAGAACACGACAAACAGAATAATCCAAAGTTCGAGGCGTAAGTCAGGTGATATGCAAACAGTATCCAGAGGGGCGAGACGGGAGCAAGAGTCCGGGAACAGGCGAGATCACAACGATATATCCAGTACAGAGGAACACAGGGAACACACGGATGGCTAGACAACGGGGGAGAACACACAGTACATCCAAACATTGACCAGCGTCTAAACAGGAAATAAACGGGACTTTTATACAGATATGCTAACAAGACTAAGGGGAGGAGTGAGTTAGTGGTCAAGGCAACAGACAAGGTGGGTGGAGACAACAATGAAACACTATGACAACGAATGAGATGGGCGGAGACGTGAGTTCATTGAAACAAGTCCAGGCATGAAAAATGAGGTAAACACACACACAGTTCGCTGGGCCCTGGAATGCCATCCAGTGGCCTGAGCTGGCAACTCCAGCTGATCATGACACATATATACACCAGAATCCATTTTTTCCGAGTTTTCATTTTCATTTGCTGTACTTTACACATTTTTATGAGACTGGGCTGGAGTAAATGATGGCAGAATTGTCGTTTTTGGGTAAACAATTCCTTTGAAGTAACTTTTTCCAACACTGTTGACCCAACTGTAAAAAACAAATCTAAAGATTTTAACAAATACATTTTGGCAGCTGTGGTTGCCAGAATAATTTTGTAGAAAAAAAAAAGAAAAGAAAAACTGCAAACACATGTACAGCTAAAAAAAAATACCAAGACATTGTTAGAATATTCCGTCTGTCATCAGTGGTTCAAACGCAACTGTAGCAATGGGGACCGACAAGCGCCGATCCAAATGCAGAGCTTTATTAAAAGGCGTGGTCAAACAGGCAGGGTCGAGAAAGCAGCAAACAACAATGGTGGAGCCAAAACACTGAATAATCCAGAAATACAGCGAGGATCGCCAAACAGAGTCCACGGGGCAAAACTTATATTGAAAAATATGGTCAGTTCACAGAGAAATCAAACACAGGAAACAAGACTAGACTAAGAAACACAAGGAAAGTTTTTAAAGGTGACACAATGAGTTAAAAATGGGGAGGAGCCAATGAGTTGTCACGGTAACTAACAGGGGAGCTGAAGGACAGGTGAGCACAGAGACAATGGGTAACCAACACTTCACAAGAAGAGTCCTAAATAATAACGGAAACACAGACAGAGCTAACAGACACACATAACAGAGTCAGTGGTGGAGTGCCCTCTACTGGAGTCCGTGACAGCAACACTATAAAGATACGAGAACACTTTCTGTACTCAAAGAAAAAAAAAAAGACTTTATTTAAAAATTCAACACACAAATGGGCCATTTTGAAGCACACCTATTGGACACACATACTGTGCGCTTTGTATCTGTGCATTTTCATTTTTCAATTAAGTTATTTGAAAACGTCCGAAGAAAAAAAGTCTGATTATGCAACTATGCCCCCAACACTGCAGATCAAGTTTGACAGGCCTACAAAAAAAAAAAAAAAAGGCCAGGTGTGATGATTGAGACTACAGGAAACATACATCCATCTGCAGGGTTTATTATTACACACAGGGTGATCACAGCATAGAAACAGGCAGAGTCAAACAAGCGGCAACGGGGACATCAGAGGCAAGGGCAAGAGAATAATTCAGTAGGAGAAGTGTGGGTCAGCAACAGTAAATCGAAAACAGCAAAACACAGGGAAACTAGGAAAAACACGAATGGCTTGACAAAGGGAGAACACAGGATACATCCAACATTGACCAGCGTCTAAACAGGAAATAAACGGGACTTTATACAGACATGCTAACAAGACTAAGGGGAGGAGCGACTTAGTGGTCAAGGCAACAGACAAGGTGGGTGGAGACAACAATGAAAAACTATGACAACGAATGAGATGGGCGGAGACGTGAGTTCATTGAAACAAGTCCAGGCATGAAAACAGAGGTAAACACACACACAGTTCACTGGGCGCTTGAGTGCCATCGAGTGGCCTGAGCTGGCACATCCAGCTGATCATGGCATAGCTCCCTCCCTAAGCTTTGGAGCCGGCAGTAACGTCCTTCTGGGTGGAGCAGGCGGCGGAGAAGCCCTCCAGGGTGGATCAGGTGGCGGGAACGACCACCTGGGCGATACAGACAGCGAGGTTATCCTCCAGGGTGGAGCGGATGGCAGCAGAGCCCCTCTGGTTCGGTCAGACAGCGACAGAGCCTTCTTGGGGGCACCAGACTGACTTTGTGCCCTCGAGAACCAACCAGTCAGTGAACACGCCCTTCTAGACCGACTAGACAGTGAATATGCCCTTCGAGACCAGACAGGCAATGAACGCGCCCTCTTGGAACCAACAGTCAGTGACAATGCCCTTCTAGACCTACCAGACTGTGAATGCGCCCTCCCGAGCCGAACCGATTGACATTGCGCCCTCGGGGTCCTCACTGGCCGTGAACGCGCCCTTCAAGACCAGACAGGGAGTGAGCCCTTCGTGACCACACTGACACTGACATGGCCCTCCAAAACTGAGACGACAGGGAACACTCCCTCCCTGACCGACCGAACCACGATTCAGAGACCTCCATGGGTTGAGAAGCCACCAATGGGACCTCTGGGGATTATACAGCCGAAACCGACATCTCTAGAGGTAGTGCAGCCTCTGGCGGACCTGATGGAGTCTCTGGGCCACACACTGGTTCCGGAGGTTCAGGCCATGGGGCCTCACAGGCTTCGTGGAGCTCGGGTGAATTTAGTGATTGGGGATCTGGATTACAGACCGGGTCTGGCGGATAAGGCCATGTTGGATTCGGATCACAGACCGGGTCTGGCGGATCCGGCCACCATGAGTCAGGGTCACAGGCCTCAGATAGCTCGATAGGCTGAGAAACCGGGACTGACTGGACTTGACACGGCTCCTCGTACCGTGCTACGGGGTTGAGACCCGTAACATGCGGGCTGGGAACCGCGAGGACCTTCAGCAGCTTCTCAGGCTGCGTAACCGGGACAGACTGGACATGACACGACCCCTCGTATCGTGTTACGGGGTTGGAACCCGTCACTGAATGGCTAGACACCATGAGGGCCTTCTGCAGCTTCTCAGGCTGCGTAACCGGGACAGACTGGACATGACACAACCCCTCATATCGTGCTACGGGAATGGCACCCGATACATACTGGTTAGGATTCGTGAGGGCCTTCTGCAGCTTCTTAGACTGCGTGACCGACTGGGTAACACACGACTCCTCGTGCCGTGGTGCAGAATTGATGCCCCCTGCGAGCGGATCAGGAATCGCTGGGATGGCTGACAGCTCCCCTAGCTGTAGCCCTGCGCCCAACTGGACATCACTCAGCCCCTCTCGTTGGGTGATGACATAAACGCCTTCTGGGGGTGAAACGAGGATTGTAGAAATGGCAGACAGCTCTCCTAGCTGTAGCCGTGTACCCAGCTGAACATCACTCAGCCCCTCTCACTGAGAGATGACTGAAAGATGACTCGTGATCGGCGGCCATCTTGTGAGAAGGCTCGGGCGCGAGCTCCTCCTGTGAGGACTGTACAGTCAGTGCAGATCCGACTTAAATGAGAGCATATTCTACATAATCCTCCAGGCTGCAGGGAAACCCCCCTTCGGGCAGCCCAGATTTCACAGGCTTGTTCAGTCCATAGCGAAATACAGTCTTTAAAAAACTGTCGTCACACATGACTTGAGGGAGCAGTTTACTGAACTGTTGAACATATTCCTCAATAGACAGCCGGTTTTGTCTCAATGAAAGAAGCTCATCAAAAACGTCCATACCTGGCTGTTGGCACTGTGAAAGGCTGCTGGATCCTCTTGGGCTGGTCAATCTGTCATGAATCAGACGATGGGAAACGTACGGATCCATCTGCAGGCTTTATTATTACACATAGGGTGATCGCAGCGTAGAAACAGGCAGGGTCAAACAAGCGGCACTGGGGACATCAGAGGCAAAGGCAAGAGAATAATCCAGTAGGAGAACTGTAGGAGAACCAGTAGGAAGAATCTGTGGGTCGGCAACAGTAAATCCAAAACACAGGGAAACAAGGAAAAACACGAATGGCTTGACAAAGGGAGAACACAGGATACATCCAACATTGACCAGTGTCTAAACAGGAAATAAATGGGACTTTTATACAGACATGCTAACAAGACTAAGGGGAGTTAGTGGCCAAGGCAACAGACAAGGTGGGTGAAGACAACAATGAAACACTATGACAGTGAATGAGATGGGCGGAGACGTGAGTTCATTGAAACAAGAGGTAAACACACACAGTTCACTTGGCGCTGGAGTGCCATCCAGTGGCCTGAGCTGGCACATCCAGCTGATCATGACAATATTAATCAAATTATTATTGATTATAATAATTTAATAATAATAATTGTATTTAAACGTATTAATAAATTATTCATTGGTAATGTTTTTTGTATTGAAGTTTTAAATAAAATCTCACATAATCTAATAATTAAAATTAAACAATTAATTAATTATAAATTGATATAATAATAATAATAATAATAGGTGTATTCATTTGTATTAATAAATCATTGATTATTCATGTTATATTTTTGTATTAAATGATAATTTAATCATCTAAATTAAATAACACAATTATTATTAATATACTAATAATAATTATTATTACTATTATTACTATTATTAGTAGTAGTAGTAGTAGTAGTATTACCATTATAAATATAATTATGTTTAAATATGCATGTTATTATGATTTTAATAATATAACAGTAAGTCTGTTTTCCCTTTCCCAGACCTATGTTGCTATTGAAATAATGATTCAGCTTGTGTGGTGGACGGAGGCACTGTTGTCATATCATGCTGTGATTGTCAAGATCAAATAGTCATGTTCTGTTTTTGTTCAGAAGCCCCAATTCACCACTAGTGTGCAAGAGCACCCGAATCTAAAGACCCAGATCCGGTACCAAATTTTCCCAGTGCTCACATGTGTTGAGTCCTCTTCCAGACCTCCCTACCTGGCCGTAAAGGTGCTTTATGGGTTTATTCAACAGATTAGCTTTGGCCCTCTGACATGTATGATTAACCCAAAGGAGCACTGCTTGATGTGGAAGTTGTTTTTCCCGCAGGCCAGAGAAGATCAATAGTCTTTGAAGTATGTTTGTATGTGTGTTGTGTGTGTGGGCGAACAGGCTTCGCAGGAGAAATCAGACCTGTAAACTAGTCTGATGTTGGCTTCTTCTGCGATCTGACCTCCATTCTGAAAAAGTGCTACCAGTCCTGCAGCAAATCCCTACATATAGATGCGCATGTGTTTGCATTTGTGCATGTGTGTGTGTGCATGCATACTAACCCAGAGTGTGTGTAGGTGTGTTTTGCTTTAGCTAGCCTCTTTGTATTTCTTCACTGGATCAAAAGTGCAAGACTCAGACCTGATCTCAGTGAGTCCCGAATGATTCTTTCGACAGATGTACAAATCACTTCTTTACATTCTTTTTAAGTCTATTTAGTCTTTCTGTAGTTCTCTCTCTTGTTTTCTGCTCTGGGAAATATGATTAAGATCTTTGTTTCTCTTGAATTACACTGCAAAAACCTTGTTATTTAATCAGTCTTTTTTGATCCGTTATTTTCCATTATTAAATATAATTATAAAAGATAAAAGTTAACATCTTAAAATTTGACATTTATTTGAGAAAGATTGTGTTAGATTTATTTTGCCAATGGGGGAAAGATAAATAATTAATAATAAACAATCAAACTAAATGTTTTTAGTACGTCATGCTTTTTTTGAGTTGGATTGATTGGTTCTTTTATGTCTGCAATGCAATTTAATAATAATAATAGTGCACTTACATTTTAGCATTTCTGTATTAATAATTCAGCAGATCATATTGTCCCCAAATGAGGAAAATAATTTAGGAAAATATACAAGCACAAAATATTAATCACAAGAAGCCAACAATTTTAGCAATGCCACAATACAAACAAATTGATTAAATGTCAATTTACAATCTTCGCAATTCTTATTTGTATGGAAGGACTGACGCAAATGGAGTGCTGGAAAAAATAAAGAAACAAAAGACTGATTGATGGACAGATACAAACACACATGGTCAAACCGACGCACAGAGAAATGGATGGATATATAGATAGATAGGTAGATAGAAAATAAAACTGAAACCGTAGGAAATGTGGACAGAAATGCAGTTAAACAAGTAATATCTCGTGTATGTGCTATGTTAGTTGTTCCTGAATCTCCAAAGGTCGTGTCTATTGAATTCAGTCAATTAAATATCAATAGCCATCACTTTTCAGCTCCGCAAACAACAGAAGCAGCTTGGCCAGACAGACATGTTAGTTTAGCCACTAATCGCCGTTTCATAGAGTGATGGAGACATTGTGGAAAGGTCGTTGCAACCGTTCATCCGTTCAGAATAACTGTCGGGCTCTTCATTCCAGTGCATTCAGCAGCGAGCGCCAGTCTGTCTCGCTGCGTGTCTTTTTGGAGCTCGCCGCGCGGTGGCACCGTGCGTCAGCCCCCTCCGCGCGCACCGCTCTCTCCGATCCGCTGCTCATATGATGCTGGAGATCTTCAGCGCAGCGGGCCGGTTCCTGGGCGGCATTCAGCGATGACAGTTTGATCTCTCACGAATACCGTTTCGCACCCTCGTACACAGCGGAGCTTTGCGCGCAGCATGCCTCGATCGGACCGAACGGCACAGCGGCGCACTGAAACGGGACTTGGAAAGTTACTTAAGCCGAATGAAGCTTATTCTGCATCTGGGCGGACTCAGTGAACGGGAGGTTCTTCAATGCAAAAGACTCGTGTTGGGGATAACAAATAGCAACGCGCCAGGAACAGAACTAACTTTTGGTTTGCTGGAATAAGAATAGCACAGCGCCATTGATTACGAGCGAATTATCACCCCTATGATCGTATCCTGGGGACGGTTATCAACAGTTCGTGAACTAGAGGCGCTTGCCCTTTGGATTGGGAGTATACTTATCGATCAAACATTTGTGAAGTAGAAACAGTTGATGGACGAACAAAAGTATCTATGATTAGTCTTCTGTGCGTTGGAGACGTTGACCGTTCAGAACTTAAGTTTTAACATACTGTCCACAAACTCACACCTACAGCGGAGTTGAACAATATTCAAGTTTGAGATATAAATGTGAAGGATTAGGCTCTTGAGTCGTACAAGACCTCGCACAAGACGCGCCAGAGACACTCCAGAACATCACGCGCACAACTGTGGCTGGACTGTGGAGAAGCAACATGTACCCGGCGTGCCGGACAAACGCGTTCACTATCCCTCCATCTGCCTCTCTGGCAATGTTTGGGAAATCGGGTAAAGCCAGAAAGAGACCCTGTTGGATTGTAATATTGCTGTCGGTGCTACTACATCTGGCGTCAGCACAAGGTAAAGAGCGCTTCTTTAAGTTTGCAGTGTTAAGGCTGAAAATGAACTGTCTCCAAAGACCCTTAAAAATGCAGAGTGAGCCTGGGGGACTGTACCATTTAACCTTGACTTCTGTAGTCATTTCAGTTGGCTTAATTACAGTTTAAAAGGAGCATGAAGTGAGAACAGCTTGTGTTTAATGATAAATCATTATACATACAGATTAATAAAGCATGCACAGCATCATTTAACAGTCTATTTATTTCTCAGTACACAAAATACATGCATCTTTCTCCATCTTTTCCTACGGTATATGTATGAGATATGTGCCAGCCAGCTCTAGCTCACTCTCCTTTATCTCTTTCTCATGGAGACACTGTACAGCAGTGCTTGTCAATCCTGAAGAACCTACCCCAGAACTGCACATTTAGGAGATCTGTCTTATCTGACACACCCATTTCAGGTCTGGGAGCCTTTATTAATGAGCTTAGACCTTAAAAATGTGCAGAACTGGAGTTTTCCAGAACCGGAACACTACCATGTACTTCTATTTGCATTCATTAACCAATAATAACCTGCATTTAGAAGTATATTGAAGTCCATGGCACATGCAGCAACTGTGCGCATACCACAGGTAATTATACACGACATGGCCGCGAAATTAACCAAAGCCAATTAATGAGACTGTAGATTAGCCATCAAAATTAATGAACTCCTTGCCTGTTTTATGACTGCACATAACGAGAGAGCTCCGTTAAAATGAGCTCACAGGTGGCATCTTGGAAACGTGTTTTCATAAGGTGCATGTTCATCAGATGTGCAATATCAGGGCTGACAGACTCTTAATGTGAGATTTTATGATGGGATGATTAATTGTTTAATTTAATGAGGCCTCGCAAAAAGTGCATTTCAGCATGCAACTAAACTTTTGATATACCTAGACACATAAAAGAAACTGACAATGAGATTTTTTTTTCCTAATTTTGAAGCTCCCCGTGTGGCGTGGATTTATGCCACTGAAAGGACAGAAAGAAGTCCATTGAGTTTCTCTGCATGCAGAGTGCGAACCGTTTTAACTGGCCACTTGTGGTAATTTGCCTCTCTTCTCAGCTGATGGCCTCAAGCGGGGAAAATTGTTTTCGTCTAAATTTTGCAGACAGCAGGCGAGCAACAGAAGCTCGCATGAGCAGTCGCTTCCGTTCATTCTGCCTGGAAAAAGATAGAAGCAATATACTCAAAAAATAAATAAATAAATACATTTGCTGGGTGGGCGATGCTGGCTCAAATGGAAATATCTACACAGGTGCATAGCAAAATGTAATATTTTCTAATATTTCCTTCAAAATATTGTCCGTGCTGTAAGGCAGTGCTGCTGAAATGCATTACTGAAACTTTCTCTCGGGTTGCCGGTTTTCTCCAAGAGTAGCTGGGCTGCTTAGGTAGTTGTTATGCAAGCACAGGTGGGAGTGTTGGGAATGCTTGATAGCTGCAAACACTAAGCCCTGGATCGGGAAATAGGCTGTTCTGTAATGCTGCCTAGGGAGGAAACCGTGGCAAACTAGGACGTGCCATATATCCATCATTCATGAGTGTACGCTGTCTAACCTGACATTTACAGTAGAGTGATAACTTACACATTGGGAGGATTAGGCTACCAGTTTGTGTATGTGTGTGTGGAAGGAAACTGAGCGAGGGGAGCAGCGAGAGTGAATGTGTGTGTTATACTAACCTTCTTCTCAGCCTCTAATGCTCGTGCTTTATAATGATCTGTGGCATCTGTTGATTCAAGTTAATTGTCTCAATCCTCACAGGTTTTCCGGCAGTGTTTCTGGGGTCTGGGACTCTCACCTAAATATCATTAAAACAGATTCCCACCTCATCTCTTATGAAGCTCTTTGAATCTTGCCGATGTTTTAATGAGAAATCCATTTAGAAACTCCCAACTGACAGAAGGCAGAAGCCCCCCATCTGAGATAAAGTAGAAATATACTACCTAAGCAGAACCGTAAGGGCTTCATTTTGACTTTCATTTTACAGACTACGTAAATAAGTGTTTAACCGCCCTACAGTTAAAACTCTGCTGGCGCCCTATTATCTCATCCTTATGCCATTCCAAACTTGTATGCTCTTACTTTCTCCATGCAATTCATTTAGCTATTCTTGCAATCAGAAACATAGTGGCTATAGGCTATAATACTCCAAAAAAGCACTATAAATTATTCAGTCTATGCACCCCATGTGCTATATTCCAAGTACTGTAGGTACAGCATTTGATAAACTTTACAATATTAAAAAGAGTGTTCTATATTGTATGAATGTGTGTAGAATGAATGAACATACAAATTCGTCATTTTCTGCTTTCACAATTTCTCATGGCCTCATGGAATAGTAAAGTGTCTGCTGTATGTGCACTTGCTGGAAATAGTAAGTCATCCGGGAACTGTTTGTGAATACTAGGCATTCAAACAAAATGCTTATTTCACATAGTGGTTTTTTTTTTTTTTTGCCTAATATATTGAATCAAGTCAAATTCAAATTCATTGTGGAGCATATTTGGGTGAAAAATGAAAATTTGCATCTAATTATAGAACACAGACTGCAATATTACTGATATTTAGCGATCATCTGGACTAAGCCAAACATTAAGACCCATGTGGGCCAGATTTACTAAACAGGGTGATTTACTACTGTAACAATGCATAAATTAAAGAAAGCAGACGCAGCTAGATCATTTCCATAATGACCAGAGCAACCTACTAATAAAACCGCACAAATACCAGTAGTTTGACTAGTGCAAAATTTAATTTCTCCTCTCCTCCCATAAATTTGTGTCTGAAAGGTGAACTCCTACAGATATAGATAGAAATTTCTATCTGGATAATTTAAGGTCTTGGGCCCTGTGTCTCACCTGGTTGTTCATTGACAGCCAGAAACATAGATCAAAAAGTCAACCAGTGTATCATCAGCCTCAAAAATAAAGGTACAAAAGCTGTCACTGGGGTGGTACCTTTTCAAAAGGTACACTTTTATACCTATTAGGTTCAGATATGTAGACTTCAAATAGTAATATGTACCGTTAATGTACCAAAATGAACCCTTTAGGTACAAACATGTACCTTTTGAAAAGCTTTATTTCTGAGACTGTGACATTCACGCATCTTGTCAGTAAAGCCTTCAGCGGAAAATTCCATCAGGTTCGTGATCTTACTAGGGTTGGGTATCGAGTTTGTTCGATACCGGTGCCAAATTGATACTTTTAAAATGAAAATGCTAACACTTTGTAATAACTGCACACTATGAATCATTAGTAGTCATTGGTAAGCAGTTTATAAATACAGCTGTAAATGCCTTGTTCTTGATTTATAATCATATCTATTACAAATGAGACTAAAAGGCTCAGTTATCTTCCAAACAGAACAAATAAAAACAACACAGAGGGATACAGAACGATTCATTTCAAGATGCAAAAAATTTGAAACCGTTTACTTGAATGATTTATCATGAAATTGCATGAAAGGTGTAAAAAGTCTATTCATAAAGTATCAGAAAAGATTTACTCTATGAAAAATTACATTAAAAAAGACAAAATTATGAATGAATAAATTAAATAAGCTTATGAAACAATAACTAACATATGATTCAATGCCATGTCTCAAGTCAAGTGAATAAATCATCTTTTAACAGGCATCCAATACTGACACGACTGACAAAAATAAACATCGCGCGAGCAGGTTGAGCGCAAGAAAAATCATGCGCAGATGACATCATGAGCACGCAACGGTTTGAAATGAGCTTGCAGGCTCCCGTTTCTTCGCATGTAATGATCTGTTTTACTCTCGTGGAAATGATTCACTGCATGTGCCAGCATCTATGGTGCACTCGCTTATTGGGTATATATTGGGTTTGTCGTTTAGGCACGGCACCGAAATAAGGCACCGAAATCCGCATTTGATTCGGTTTGATACCGGTTACTTAGGTACGGGTTTCGGTACCCAACCCTACTCAAGACCCTGTTAGTACTTCTTCAAATACAGGCATATTTGGCTATGTTGACTTTAATACAGTTTTAATTTATTAAATGTAATTTGTTCCAAGAGTGCATATTCATACAGAATTATGTAGTTTTTGCCATTTATATCATGTGCACCAAATTGTTTAATAGAATTATGATGTGGAAATGACATTTAATACATTTTTGGACTGACTGATTCTTTTGTCTTGCCAAAGCTAATTTAATTTTTTCAACATTTTGTGTATACACAATGACATATACAGTGCCCTCCACTAATATTGATTTCTAACAGAGTCAGTGAATTATTGATTTTTTTCTGGTGGTATTTGATAGAATCGTGGCAGAGTCGTGGCAGAAAGATGTAACGTCTCCGTTCCCTCCTTCAGAGAACGTGGGTTACGTTTGTAACCTAGACATTACCCTTTCAGTCAAATGTCTTCGACGTTACATATGGGAACAGACCCATGGAAGAGGCCACGATATGAAAAAGATTTCTTAACATGGAATTTCAAGGGATTAACTATATTGATAAGATATGGATATAAGTGAAGGGAAACACAGCCTTCTAGCTGTAGAAATTAAGATACAACCTCTGGTGAAGGAAGTCCAGAGATGGACTGACTCCGCTCTGAGTCCGACTGCGGGGCAGGAGGAAGAGGATCGCCTTGGCATCAGGGAACCTTTGAGAGGGACAGCAGCAAGCCAAAACCAGCCGGTCTTCCCGCAACCTGCTTTATCTGATTTAAGACATGGGAAGACACAGCCTCTTCACGGAGGTCGTAGAACCTGGCGAAGGTGTTTGGTGTCGCCCATCCCGCAGCTCTACAGATATCCGCTAATGAGGCACCGTGCACCAACGCAGAGGTTGAGGCAACACCCCTCGTGGACTGAGCTCTCAGACCTAGGGGGCACGGCTCTCCCTTATTTAAGTAGGACAGGGAGATGGCATCCACCACCCAATGGGCCAGCCTTTGTTTGGAGACAGCATTCCCTTTCTGCTGACCTCCAAAGCAGACAAAGAGTTGCTGGGAGCGTCTGAAGCTCTGGGTGCGGTCAATGTAGAGGCGCAATGCACATACAGGACACAGCAACTGTAAGGCCGGGTCTGCCTCCTCCTGGGGCAGAGCTTGCAGGTTCACTACCTGATCTTGGAAAGGTGTGGTAGGAACCTTGGGCACGCAGCCAGCCCGGGGTCTCAGGATAACGTGAGAATCAGCCGGGCCGAACTCTAGGCACTCTTCGTCGCCTTTAGGAAGGTGCCTGCCATTTTGTCCCAATTTCCACACTGAGGTGTCGAAAACGTGGCCATTCGTGGCCCGATTTTTCATCCCCTAAATAAATTAATGGGGATGAGTGAAAGCGGTTTTAAGACAATGCACATGAATTGAGTAGACGCTTGCAAACTATCTCTCTCTCTATGTTGCAGCGTCTTTAAAGGCTCCATCCCAGGCCTCCAAGCCTTTAAGAATTACACATCTAAAATGCTGGTGGGCAGGGGCGTACTCTGCAGCAGGTTAAGCTGGTGACGCGTCTGCACACGCAAAAAAAAGGATGTGTTACAGGCGTACCAAGCCAACCTGCTAAAAGACCTGGATGATGGCTCAAAAAAAAAAACCTGGCCTCTCATTGTGAGCGCTATAGTCGCTCTCCAGTTCGTGAGACTACTAGGCGGGGCAGACTCAGCCCAGTACATACTTCTCATATAAGGAGACACAGAAACGGAGCATTGCCATCTAAAAGAGAAATAACACCCCCCCAACCCCCCAACCCCCCACCCACCCACAAAAAAGAATAAGGGAAGTTGACGACACTCTGTTGCGGGTGTGCCAAGCAAAGAAAGGACCTGAGGGTCATGATTTAGGAGACCCCGCATAGGCAGATTGATCTGTTAACCCTATAAGACCAGTCTTTTATGGTCTGAGGATCGTTGTTTCAGTAGCAGTTTTTCAGTAGTCCTGACCCTACAGGACTTTGGAGGGCAGGCCCCTGTGGTGAAGAGTGGTACACACCGCACGACTGAGAGTGTGGCCTCTGAGGGGGAACTATATGCCCTGAAGTGGAAACTTTCCACTTCTTGGTGTAGAGAACACCAACAAGATCCAGTTAACTGCCTAGTTGGTACAATGCTGGAATTCTTGCAGAATAGATTCTCTACTGGGGTCACCCACTCCACCCTGAAGGTTTACGTGGCGGCTATATCGGGCTACCATTCCTCTCTCAGTGAGCAGACACTGGGTAGAGAACCCCTGGTTATATGTTTCCTCCGCGGTGCATTGAGGTTGAGACCTCCGGTATGCTCCCGGGTACCAACCTGGGACCTGGCTGTAGTGTTGGAGGCCCTCTGTGGGCCACCATTTGAGCCCATATAGGAGATCTCAGATCGTTTGCTAACGATTAAGACCACACTTTTACAATTTTTGAGAAAAGGAATAAATAGAGTTGAGTATGTTGAATTTGTGCTGAAATGTATGGTCACAGTTACACATTTCCAATGAGCCTGGGTTTAAAACAGTTACTAACGTATTTATTAATGATTTACACTTACATATATTCATCTTGTTTTTCATGAACGAGGCCTAACGATTGTGCCCCTCAGTTCCCTTTCAGTCAGTCACTCTGACGTCACCGACGAATAGGAGTCTTGCTTCGAGATGCCAAAACAACTCTGCTTGTATGCAAACACGCCAATGATTTTCATTGGCATATGCTGATTAGGATCAGCTGAACCCAATCGCCTTGCGAGTATAAGTAGGTCAGATCTAGCGTTCATTAGCTTTTCGCTTCGGAGCCGAGCAGTTCATGCGAACGTTCCAGAAACCATTTCTACTCTGCGAGCCACGGAG
Organism: Enteromius treurensis; assembly: GCA_032275025.1. Taxonomy (NCBI): domain Eukaryota; kingdom Metazoa; phylum Chordata; class Actinopteri; order Cypriniformes; family Cyprinidae; genus Enteromius; species Enteromius treurensis. The sequence goes on along the minus strand of JAUCMU010000013.1, from coordinate 2,715,138 downwards.
AAAGGCTGGTGTTACGGCGTTGCAGCGACGGTGGTTCCAGTCGAGTGGCGGTGACATTTGTATTGCACTATCTGCATTTGTTTACCGAGCCGCCATCTTCCCTGTTTGCTTCAACCTTTCACAAAAGAGCAAAGCTAAAAAAGTACTCACAGGTGGTAAGTCTTTTTAAAGACCCTTCCTTTAACGAGGAATGTCATACCATCCGTGCGTTGTTGGATGTGGCCGTTACCTGGCGCCAGCGGCCAGTCACAAATGCTGTTTACATGCCTGAGCATAGAGCATGCTAAGAGGCGTTCGTGGATAGCTCATGTTCCTCATGCAGGAAGATGACTATCTCGGAGTTGAGAATAAGGCTTATTTACATGACCGATAGGATGGGAGTCCCTATTCCTCTTTCGCGTTCTGGGGCTCGCGCTGGCAGCGTCCGCGGAGCTTCCGGTTCTGGAGGAGAGAGGGCGCGGTGGAGACGTTTGCCCAGCTGTCCCCACCGCCAAAAAAGCAGACTTAGGCCCTCCGTCACATCTGCCGCAGGTGGCCAGCTGCACCCGGGCCCTGCTGGCACAGCCTCAGCATGCTTGTCTCTGAGGGCGGCCCCCGCTTTTTTGAATGTATCCGTCCCCAGGATTGCTTTGCAGCAATCGCCCTGAAGGACGCATACTTCCATGTCTCAATCCTTCCGCGGCACCGGCCATTCCTGAGGTTCTCATTCGAAGGTCAGGCATATCAGTATCATGTCCTGCCCTTCGGGCTCTCCCTGTCGCCCTGTGTGTTCCCCAAAGTGGCCGAGGCAGCCCTGACTCCTCTAAAGGAGAAAGGGGTTTGTATACTCAACTACCTCGACGACTGGTTGATACTAGCCCAGTCCAGAGCTCAGTTGTGCAAACACAGTGACTTGGTGTTACAACTCCTCAGCCTGTTGGGCCTTCGGGTCAACGCGAGAAAAGAGCAAACTTTGTCAGGTGCAGAGGATCTCTTTTCTCAGGATGGAGCTGGACTCGGTTGCCCAGACAGCGCGCCTCACAGAAGAGCATGCTCAGTCTTTGCTGACCTGCTTGAATACGTTCAAGAACAGGAAGGTGCTCCCACTAAAACAATTTCAGAGGCTCCTGGGGCATATAGCAGCAGCTTCAGCGGTAGTCCTGTTAGGACTGCCCCTGTGATGTTTGTACTGGCTACTGTATACAGGCCACCAGGGCATCATACAGACTTTATTAAAGAGTTTGCTGAT
>JAUCMU010000013.1:2681475-2699798 GCA_032275025.1 Enteromius treurensis | reverse complement strand
TATATATATATATATATATATATATATATTTACATACACACACACACACACATTATATACATACACACACACACATATATATATAGTTAGTTAGTTAGTTACAAATATATTTTGTTAGTTTTTGCTCAAAACATGGAAATAATATAATAATTTAACAACTTATACTTGTTTTAAGCAAAAACTAACTACAGTTTTGATAATTTTTTTAGAAAACAAAGATTAATATCTGAAGTTCTTTTGCTTCTTAAGTAACTGTATCTTGATCCAAAAGCGTTTAGATATTATACAATGAATCTGTGCTTTGTATTGGCATAAAACAAAATACAACAAATTTTATGCTCTTTTTGTTCTAAATTCATAATTTTATTTTATTTTTTTCATTTCAAGACAGAGGATTATGAAATAATAAATCAAATATTTCCCCAGCTTACTACCACTGTTGGCCTATCTGTTATGAAAAGGAGATGCTTTTCCGTCGCTATTCCATTGGGAATATCACTGTATTATAGTGCTGTGATCTTTACACCTCATCCTCCTCACTGTCTCGGTGTGGCTAAGGGAAAGGTTGCTGTGCCGACTCTGATTGGAAATTACATAACCTTGCAGCATGACAGCATCACACACATCAAACACAGAGCGCCAGGGAGGTGGGAGATCTGAGAAAAGGGGATTGGATGCAGGATCTGGAAAAACAAAGACACAGGCAAGTCTGTTGAGCCACAGAAACACAATACACGCAGAGCACAGCAACATGGGAGATCAAAAGATGAGACGTGAGCGTATAAAGGGGTTGAATGAGCACTTCTCTGGAATTAAAGAATTGATTCGGAAATCCCTTGAGGCCAGGAAATTTGCCTACTGCCCTTACAGCAAGTTCCGAGTCGGGGCGGCGCTCCTGACCCATGACGGGACGGTTTTCACAGGTGAGGCGATACCTGAAATGCACTGTAAAAGTACCAATATTAGAGAGTTTCAGCAGTCGGTTCCCGGTGCTGGTTGCGTAAGAAACATCAACTGCTGTAAAGAGTGTTTGTGAACTCAGAACTGATGAATAATGTATGAAAGCTGAACTCTAATGTGTGCTCAATTTGTTGGCACTCTGAGAGCAAAGATGTAGGCAAATGCACATAAAAGCTTGTTAAACCATTACATGGCAACAGAAGGAAGACTACAAGTAGTTAACCCCTCTGACACGCGAATGAGACTCAGCACACATACTTTATGAGTGATTACTTCACAGCTCTCAAATTCTGTGGTCAGTCCTTCAAACCACTCTTCCGGGTAACTGAAACCAGTGCTTTTTTCACATCTCTTGTACCTCTCATCTTTTCGCAGACTCTCTTTTTATTTCAACTACTTGCACTTTACCTATTGACTGTAGTAAAAACTATAACTTCAACATTAATAGGCCATTACTAAACCATTGTTGCAATGTTCATCTTGTTGCTAGACTAATTGTTTTGTATATTAATGGGATTTATTTTCTTGGTGCAAGATAATATGTATTAGATGTAAAAATATACTTAATGTCATGTCTGGATCCTTGGTTCGGATGATTTTTTGTACATAAAAAGGAGAAAAAACAAAACAATATGAAAGGAAAATTTACATTTCTAATGTTTTTAAACTTTACTAGATAACACAAAAGCTTTGCAATCCCCTGAGAAATGCTGAATTCGCTCTCAAAATCTTTAGTAATGTAAACAATAGGAGGTGGATGAAATAACTCTTTCTCCATTTGGAAATATAGGCTATATTTAAAAAATAAATAAATAAATAAACACAGACATATACATTTGACAAAAAGTGCTGTCAAATGATTAATAGCATCAAATGTATATATATATATATATCATATATAATTATCTATACAAACAATATAAACACACACACACACACACTAATTTTAATTATATACTAATATAATATATATATGTATTTTCTTAAATATATACATGCATGTATAAGCATTTATTTATATATACATGTATATATATACATACATACATAAACACACACACACTCTTGTTTTCATGTTTTCTGGGGTCTCTCCATAGGTGTAATGATGTTTCTTCTGTACAGACCGTATGTGGTATTGTCCTACACTGACCCTACACTTAAACCTACCCCTTACAGGAAACTACAGGCATTATTAGATTGTCAAAAACTGACAAGAAATTGTTTTTTAAGCTTTTTGAATTACGGGGACACTACCCTCATAAATCACCTTCATATCTATCTAATACCTATGCCATTCACATGTAATTATGTACATTTGTGTCCTCATAAACCACATAAACATGCGCACACACACACACACACACACATATATGTAAAGAAAAACGTTTATTTTGTGATTTTTGTAATGTGATTAATCACGAATCGTTTGAAAGGTATTAAGAGTTTATTCACACTGAACAAACTGGTATTATATGCAATACACAGTTTTGTTAGTCTGAATTGGCTGATGTCCAGGTTAACTAATAACACTTTGATCCCAAGTGACCCAGCCTTGAACTGCGGTGAAACAGCACTTACTGTTGTTTAATGACACAACAGTGGCACGAGAGAGGACGTTTTTGTCGTCACAGAAAGTAAATAAAAACTTGGCTCCTTACCTGACAGGCCCCTTCCAGACCAGCCAATAGAAATGGGTACAAAACACAGCACAAGATGTACCGTACCTTACATAATATTTGTTGTGTGTTGACAGTGTGATGTAACGTACGTCAACAACTCTCATTTCAACTTTTCGTTATTTCTCTGCATCAGGCTGTAATGTAGAAAACGCGTGCTTCAACTTGGGAATCTGTGCCGAGAGAACTGCGATCTCAAAAGCTGTATCAGAGGGCCACAGGGATTTCAAAGCCATTGCTATTGCGAGGTAAATTTCTACTGTATTCACAGGCCCTCTGGTGGTGGAATGACATTTCTAACTACCTCCATATTCGAAAATAATACTTGTATAATGCGGCATCATGCCATGTCTTTTGCTCTTTGTTTTAGCGACTTGTGCGAGCACTTTATTTCCCCCTGTGGTGGCTGCAGGCAATTTATGAGAGAGGCAAGATTATTATACCACAGTATTTCATATCAATTAAATCAATAAACATGCTCACTAAACATGTTTTTTTTTTTTATACAGTTCGGTGCAAACTGGGACGTTTATTTATCCAAACCTGACGGTTCCTATGTGGAGATGACTGTTGAAGAACTCCTGCCTGCATCTTTTGGTCCAGAAGACTTAAAAATGAAGAAAGTGAATATTAGGAACGAGTTTTGAAGCACCGACTCCAGAAAGACTTCGTTCCTGACAGTTCTGCTTGTAGATAGAAAAAGGTGTATTGTTGTATGTAAATGTGTGCATTTGTTCAAAAAAAAGATTCCCATTATTATTTTTTGAATAAAACTAAGTAAATACAGCTATAAACATAAAAGAACACATGTCGCTACAGTACAAACTTTATTAATTTTAAACAATGAATGCACATATAAATCAACGACAAAAAAGTGCAACGTAAAAATAAGGTCATTTTCCTAAAAGAAAATGGCAACTGATGATCTAGAGACATTCTTAACCTTAAGTTATAGCGATAATTCATATGCAGTTAGAACCTCTATTTAAATATTAGGATTATGAATCCATGAATCCCAAGCAAGCCGTCAAAGATCAAAACATGAAACAAATGGCTGTAAGGAAAGGCAGCACATGCACCAATGGCAGTAAAATCTAAGTGTCTTCAAAACGTGATTCTTCATGCAACGCGGTTTAGTAAATTTGTAGTTGGAGATTTTGCATAAGGAGAGTAAGATGATTAAACCTGCACACACACCCACACACACACTTTTTCAACTTCTATCATTCATATAGCAACTCTGACTGGATAAAGGCAGAACGGTAATCTAAATACGAGCTGCTTCTAAAATCTGGCCTGTTGCTGGAATTCACAGGACCCTGGATGAAATTATAAGGGTGGGTTTAGCTGCCACATACCCAGCAGTCTAAAGACGGAAGCTACACAGAGAGGCTTTATCTGGGTACTGGCATCCATACAGAGATGAAACAACCATACAAACAGAAAGACAGTGTACGATACAGATCGGAAAGAGTTTTGCCCCAAAAGCAGCCGACGAGCACATGGTGCTCTAAATAACGAAAACCTCTACTCATCACCAGTGCGTTTTACAGAATAAATTAATATCTTTTAAAGTAACCGAGTAATTTGGATCGAAAATATGTTGAGAACTCAACACTTTTCACGTCACTTCTGCAGTGGGCCTGAGGACAAAGGCAAAGGCGAGTCTTATTTCTGTGGCGTTATGGTGTCCAGACCGGGCCAGGCCGGAACATAGTGCCGTGGTAGAGTTCCCTCCATAAGCCTCTCCATCCACAATCCCAGTCGATCCAGTTTGTGGTGGATCTCCAGAGTGGTGGCCTTCTGTCGGGAACTTGACCGGGACCTCAAGGCTTTGCTTGGAACGGCATCCTCGTCGGAGCACCTACTACTTTCGGCTTCCTCCCCTGTGAAGACGGGTCTGAATATGCAGAAGTATTTTTTGTGGCCGTTGAGCGCCAGGACGTGGCCAGTGTAGTCTGATTTATTGGAGACGGGCTCCTCCTCTTCTTCCTCTTCGTCCAAGCAGTCTGACGGTCTGGCTTCAGGAGCTGACTCCATGAGGGAGTCCATCCATTGGCTGTGCTTGTCCACATTTAAAAAGGAGTAATGAAGAGTCTGAGACCTGCGGGAGGGAGTAGGGATAGTTGGATTTAAGTTGAAAGCACAAATGCTCAATACATTTTCTGGAGATGTGCTTTCTTCAGTGTTTTTTTCTAGTAATGTACCGTTACTTTCCAGATATGGAAATAGGAACAGATGGACAATTAGCTTCATATTCAAATGATGCTTCATTGAAATATTTCTCGTGACGTCACACACCTAAAGGAACGCCCCACTGGAGGACAAAACGAAGCTTTACTCCACTGACTGCCAGTCGTTTCTACACAGTTTGCATTACATAGTAATGTAGTAAAACGCAGAATTAAAAACACTTGTAAGATTTTGTTTGATTTGTATAAACCCCAGTGATGGGTAGGTTTAGGAGCGGGGTTAGGTGTAGGTCATTCAAATTGGCAATTCAAAAAATCCTATAAATTGGTACGAATTGCCATGAGGTCGAGCTAAACTATCAGTTACCTGAATGTACCCTGATTGGCCAAATGCAGATGAAACGCCAGCTTCCCAGCATTTTTAGAAAGCCATGCAAACATATTTATTCCCTATAGATTAGGGCTGCACGATAATCGTAGTGCGATATGTTTTGCGCATCTTGTCAGTAAAGCCAGTTCTGTATCAGCGGTATTGAGTGGTCTTACATTGAGCCGCATTCACTACCCGGAGCCGTTTGCCTAGTGAATGCGGCTCAATGTAAGATCACGCACCTGATGGAAAACATATCGCGCTGGGATTATCGTGCAGCCCTACTATAGATCGTAGAATCCATTGTTGCCAATGTTCAAAGACCTACTGATGCCAACGATGCTTTTGGGAAACACAGCTATTGCATATTTGGAATATGTCTATGCAGCATCTTCGACCATGGTTCAGTTGTCTAAGCTAATGAAAGATAACGAAAGCTAGCAATGATATGCATGTGTGCTAAGCATCAAGCGGTCTTCTAAGAAGGAAAGTTTTGAGTTGAACCAATGACAGTAAAAAGAAAGTTACTAAAAGAAGGTTCATCTCCAGAAACAGGTTTTAGCACTTTCTCAAACACATGCAGGCCTCACCCTGAGAATGAATACACTTCTTTGGCAAACTTCCTGAGCAGTACTTGCTTAGAAGCATCAGTGAGGATCAGCACAACGTTGATGTGACCAGGCTTTAACCTGACTAAGTTACTCATGTAGGTGATGTCTGTCAGCTCCGTCACCTCCACGAAATTCTTCTTCGGTGGACGACTGGAACAGGAAAGCCAACTATTATTCAGCTAATTAACACAAACACATCTGTGATCTCAAAATCTCCATTTGACTGGCTGTTATTTTATTTTACATATTATAATTTATATTCAAGGTAGTAGTCTTACCTTGAAGTGCTTTCTTGTCCTGGAGAACTCTCTGGTGTCTTTGGTGGATCAGTGGCCTTCTGTTTGGTTGGTTTGTCTTCCCCAGCATCGCTGTTCGTTCAATCAATCAATCAATCAATCAACTCTCCTTACACAAGCACTGTGATATAACAAAATCTGCTCTACCTGAAGGCCTGAATGATTACAGTCCCAAACAGGATGAAAAGAGCGGAGAAGATCAGAGACAGTACAGGCATCATCTCACGCCTGGGGAAAACAGAACATGACATAACAGGTATATTAATTCTCGTCAATCACATTTAAAACATTTTTGCACATCTTTTACACTCACTTAAAATCTTTATAGTAATGTTGGAAGTGCTGCTTTTGGACTATTTTTCCTCACACACTTAATAGACAGATTTTTTGAAATACAACATCTGAGCTGTATTTTAGGTGTGGTAACGGTAGTGCATGTGGAATAATTAATTCCAGTCTGTTGGATTTATTAGAAAACTGAGGTGTGACAAACACTTCTCTCTTTGCACTTTCTCCATTTTTAAAATCAAACAAATTCCAGAACGAGATCAATTTAATTTTTTTTGCTGTTGTCATAAAGCAGTAGCAGTTCTGAAGTGCATAAGCACAGGAAACCTCACTCTCCCAAAAGGCCAGGGACTTGTAAATGGTAGTGAATAGGGGTGTAACGACCGATTCAAGGACATTTTCCAAATCATCAAAGTGATCATCCCTATCCCCTAGTTAGTGGAGACTTGACATACATCATGCTACGTTCGTTGTCACAGGAACATCCCAGCTGAAGATAATAAGGAAATTACATCATTCCCTTTGACAAATGCATTGCAAAACGACTAAATATTGACATGCACAAGCTCTGCTCACTCAAGTCTCCACTAACAGAGGGAGAGGGATGATCACCATGATTTAGAAAATGACCGCTAGTAGTGAAACAATGCAAATCACACTGTAGGCTACTTATCCACATTTCATTCTAACCACACAAAACAAGCTGTTTTAAGGGTTAATGTAAGTTTCGAACCAAACGTAGCCCTATACAGCTTGCAATTTCAGATGAAGCAACAGTATGACTAGCGCTGCTAACGTTGCTTTAAATTTCTGATTGATCACAAAGGACTACTCATGTCCTTTATCCACCGACATTTCCAAAGCGCTTTGTTTTAGACAGGCACAATGCTCATTTCTCAAATCTGTGAATCCAGTTTGCCTGTTCGAGCACTGGCCTAGATTTTGCTCTGGCTCTAGAACGCAAACCATTCTGGTGGAAAAGAGCTAAGAAACTGCATGCAAACAGACCTCAAACACTTTATGATTGTACTCACCAGTTAGAGTATAGAAGGTCAAAGTAAAATTGAGCGACGTAATCATATGCGGTATTTATCCACTGAATCAGAAACATCTGAAATAATAATAATAATAGTAATAATAATATCACAATGCATTATCACGTTCTTGTAAACAATCGGAGGTTTAACAGTGCATTTATTACAATATATTTTAGTATATCATTACAAAAGACAATCTTAATCTTGCAGCATGACTTACAGAGGCAAACTCATTGTTGAGTTCGGGCAGCATGGCATCATGGGTAAGGTAAGAAGGGTCTCTTTGCAGAATCTCAAGCTGCTCGTGGAGGCGGTGCTTATCATCATCACTTCCATTCCATCCACCCGTCACTGTCCGATAAAACACCCTTCCTGTAGTGCTGCGTCTCTCCAGGAGAATCACCTGAGGTTTTATGAACAAGTGCTGTGAATTCATGAGGCATCAAAGAAGGTGACTAAATGCAGCGTGTGTATTAGCACGCCGATGTCTCTGACCTGCGGAGGTGTTGTGTCTTGCTTCTTAAGCAGGGTGTCACAGAGAGGCTGCTGTTGTCTCTGATAAACATAAGCAAACCTGAGAACTTCTTTAGTGTTGGAAGAAGCAAAGTCAAAGAAGGCCTCTTTCACTGACACAAACTGCTCCCCTTCACCAGTGACCAGAAGAACACAGTACCTGTCAATCACAAAGAAAGGGAGATGATGAAGTTTTCTCAGAGACATAGAGTAAGCCCGCTGACACCCGATGCTGCAGGTAGAGGTAGGGATGCACCAAATGTTGGGCGACCCAAATAGTTCGGTTGCAATATATATATATACACACACACACACACACATGTTAGCAAACACGTTAGCTGTGTTAGCATTTAAATGTGAGACAGCAAGAGACTGTTTGTCACTGCATTTCATTTTCTTCGATAAGTAGAGGAAGTGTGGATGTTGCCGGTTACTGGTTGAAGACTGAATTCGAGAAATGGCCTCAAACAATTAGTAAATAAACTACAGACAGTGATGTTTTCTAATATATGCACGGGTTGTGAGTAGGCTATTTAAACAGCAGTGAACGAGCTGGCAGTATATCTGTTTGTTTCAAGAGTCAATCTGCGCTAAAAGAGTGTTACTCGTCAGCTGCTCAATAACATTCTCATGCATTTTTAAAATAAGACAACAATAATAATAATAATTAGAACAGCTCTATTAGTACATGTATTACAAAGCTCACACATAGCGTTCGAGTTGGGATCTGTAACATTTTTCAATGTTTCAAAGGAATTCTTTTCCGTTCAGTAAAAAAAAAAATGCATGCCTGATTTTAGGAGGTCTCAAAAATGGCGCAAAATATTCCTAACTATTCCTAAAAATGTTTAGCGTTAAGTAAATATCCTTTGATTGTATCATAATTGATTTCTTACTTCCTGCGACGGTGGAACTGTTTAACCGGACACAGTTCATCGAAGAGTTTCTGGTTCACCAGCCGTGGCACCAGCAGGAAACGGTTATTAGACACAAACTCGTCAATTATCTGCTTTTTCATTCCTCTTGCCTGGGGAAGACATAAAAAAAGGACTCTTCTAGCAAAAACAAAACAGCCGGTATACGGTTTTTGCTATTGGGTGTTAACAAATAGAGCTGGGCCTCACCTGTATAACATCAGCTGGTTTATCTGTGCTCTCTTTGAACAGGAGCATGGTGGGAGCGTATGTGTTAATGTTAAACCTCTGCACAACTTTGGAGGTCTCTGTCAGGCCCATGTCCACATAGCCAAACCGTACATAGTCTTTATAGGCAAACGCGGTGAGCTGTGAACAAGAGGATATGACAACTTGTGTCACAGATGTTGATGTCAGACTGTTTGAACAGTTAACATAAGCAGCACTCACCTTATACAAAAGAGGGATATTAGATGCTACATCAAACATTAGCACTCTCGGCTTATTCTCCTCACGCCAACTGTTTAAAAACTCGAGGTAGCTGCTATCTGTCACCTACAAAAAAAGAATACGGTAAAAGCAACCGAAATTAACAAAGAAACGGGAGGAAGAAAATGTAAAAGTGAAGGAAGGAAGGGAAGACGAAAGAGAAAAAGCTAATAAAACTTTAATTATGAACTGACATTTAGTTAAATTCACCACAGAATTTAAAATAATTCTGCAATTAATAATGAAATATTTCATGAAGAATACACATACCTTCTCAACCAGCTTCTGGGGCAGAAGGCTTTCCACAAACTGTCTCAAGTGTTCCCTGACCACAGCGTAGTGGAAGAAAGTGACTTTGCCATTGATTAAACCAAGTATGGATGGAGTGCGGTGGGCACCAAGATGATTCCCCAGCTGTCTCTCATATCCAATGTCCACTACACCAATACCAACCCCTGAAAACAACCCGACAGGTTATATTCACAGTATTACATCATTTAACTGAAAACATCGTCAGACTATTTTGTCTATTTTGAACAGTCCGCTCTTTAGGTTTGATCCTTAGCATTGACTAATTAACATTAACGTCTCTGGTTTTAACGTTCTGAGTTCCACTCTCTGAGCAACTGGTACTCGACTGCCATTGGCTCGAGGGGAGGGGCTTACCGATCAAATGCGCTGTAATAAACTGTGAGGGTGAAAATCCTGAATATCCTACCTAAAGGCTCCAGCTCTTGCACAGTGTCCTTCCACACAGGCTCGATGTGGATGCAGGTGAAACACCACTCTGACGTGATCTTGATCAGGTAGGGCCTCTTAAAACTGTCCGGCAGAACCTCATTGATGTATTGGTTGTAGTGAAGGAGGTACTTGCTGTCTGTGAAATCCCGACTCGTCCGAGGGAAGTGAAAGAACGACTCGTCGAAGTAGAAGCTGTCGTGGTAATGTCTGAAGCCCTGCGGGGCTCGGGCAAAGTTTTGATTCTCCTCCATTTGACCAAAGCGGTCATAGTTTGCCCTTCTCTCCTCGTTGGAAAGAATCTATGGAAAGTAAATCAATACAAGATGCATGCTATTTATTAAAGGCATATTCAAATGTTTATGATAATGGTATATGTACATGAATAATGTGCGCTACATAGCCATTATATAAATAAACAAACAAGTACAAATACACAAAAATATACATGTAATAAAGATATTTAAAACAAAAGAGGTGAGAACAATTATATTCATTTGTCCACATTAAAAAAATTAAATTTGAACCACTCACATGCTACGAATTTTAGATAAATAGTTCATTACAAAAAATAAAAAAATAATGCAATACATTTGTGTTTTATTTTATATTTGAAATTCTTTGCATGCGAGTAATTACACATTATACCCTTTTGCCATTTTTCACTAGTTAGTTTGTGCGCAAAAAAATACTAGCGTTCAGAAGTTCAGTAAGACAGTAAAGACATGTACACAAATGTATATAATGTATAACCAAAAATTTTATTTCAAATATATAATAATATTTCTTAAAGAATCTAGTCTCACAATTTCCACTGTTTAAGATATTAAACAATTCTCTAATCTAAAACTGATGTCAAGACTGATAATAACTCACTAGTATTTAATTATTAATTAATTTTATGAAATAATTAAATAAATAGTTACCTAATAATAATTAAATATTTCTTGAGCAGCAAATCAGCATATTAGAACAAAATATATTACATGTTAAAATGTATTCAAATAGAAAAATTGTTAATGGAATATGAACATTACATTAGAGCATAAAAAACTAATAATAACAAAACAAACAAACAAAGCAAAATACCTAACTTCTGAACGGTTGTGTATACACACACACACACACAAATTGTACAGTATCCGTTTTTGCTTAGACTCTACATTATTTCCAACATGCAACACAACCATCTTACCTCATAGGATTTGGTGATCTTGATAAACATGTCCTCTGCACCTGGACTTTTGTTTTTGTCTGGATGCCTATGTGTACAAATATTTTCATTTGAACCTCATCACTAGAGAGTTACAGAATTAGGCTACCACTCCATATCAAATAGAAGACAGTCAGAGAGAAGAAAGCTAACCACTGTGGATGAAACAAAATAAAAAAAAGAAACCCCTTCTTCACAGCAATCCTAATCTTTAGAGAGCCCATTGATGTCTGTTGCTCTCTTACTCATCGCTCACCATTCTCTCGCGAGCTTCTTGTAGACTTTCTTGATTTCGGCCTGGCTGGCATGTCTGGACACTGCGAGAACTTTGTAGGGATCAAACTCAGGCGATGATGCCAGCGAATCTCCAAACAGAGCCAGGAGAAGAATGGCCCAAACACAGCAGGTCACAAACGCACTCCAGCCTCCCATCTTGTGCTATATGAACTGACAGGCTACACACACACACACACACACAGAGGAGACCGGGGCTTGTTGTCACACATTTTACACCAGGAAAAATCCCTAAAGGTGTTAAGTCTAACCAAAAAAAATAAAAAATACAACAATCATTCAATTCACTGACTCCAAAAGCAGGGTGTCACACTTTCTGAGGTACGTTGGCACAACAGAAAATCATATTTAACTGCCTATTATAGGCTTTCCGAATAAATGTAAAAAGGTGTAATTACCGCAAACATTTTAAAGGTCCTTTTTCGGTAGTCAGTCTATCAATGCACACTACCCACACCTCTCTACACACCCTTTATAGATCAGTGATTGCAATGCATCTCATCTGTAGCGTTTCTATGGGAACCAGCACACCGCAGCGATCAATGAGAGACAATCAGCATCAGATCAGCTGCGCGCTGTGATCATATGATCAGTGCAGTTCAAATGCATGAGACAGCAGACAAAAACACTGTCTGATAACATAGATATACTGAGATAACATTGACGATTTGATGACACATTTCATGATCTCACGCCCTATAGAGGATGCCGCTTTAACGCAAGTACAGCATTCATGCCAACACCTCATTAAACACAAGAATCCAAAATGATGGTCATACCTAGGCACGACTCTTGCTGTAATCGTAAATATCCGCAATTTAGCAGCAATCCATGTTTTCCCGATGGTAATGGGTGGACCGTTTCCCCGGCCTTTCCCTATCTGGTACTTCCGGTAGTTTGGGATTGTGGGTAAACACTTTCTATGATAAAAGTCTGACAGATCTAATCCAAAATCGTTTTTAGTATAATTTCAGATCTTGATCAAATCATATTTCATTATGGTATTTTTTTTAGAGGCCAGATTGCGTGCTTTAAAGAGGTGGGGCGATCTTTAAGATCTTTATGGTGAACATACATTCAAAATAGGTCTTCTTTACATATTTAAGCAGTAACGTTATAATACAAGCTAAAATCATGCTGGTGTACATCGCCATTACCATACAGGAGGCAAGTGGATTTAATCAGGACTACAATGTTGTTTTATAGTTCAATAAACCACTGTTCTAACCACCATTAAATATATCAGCGGTTCAGACACGGTCATTTATAATAATAATAATAATAATAATAATAAATAATAATACTAATACAAAAAAAAAAAATGTACGGAGGGGAATAACAGAATGGGCAATTTTCCCTTTTCACCCTGTAATTTACACAATTCACCATTGATTTTTTATTTACATTCAGTGTTGAGGAAAGTTACTTTTAAAAGTAATGCATTACAGTATTGCGTTACTCCCTAAAAAAAAGTAACGTTAACTAGCTTTTTATGGAAAGTAATGCGTTACGTTACCTATAGAGTTCAATGGAACTAACGATAATAGTTAGCTAATGATGCTTTTGGGAAACGTACCCCAGGACGGATATTAGCAGAGATATGGCCGATAAAAAATAGAGGAAAATATCAGAGGAACAAAACAGAAAAAAGTAAGGGTTATGATCAGGCAAGAGGTAGGATCCACGGTAATATCTGCAGCGTTCCAGCGGTGGTGGAGAGAACTCAAGGAGCTGTAACAAGAAGGGCCCAAATCAGATGCCAAGGTTTACTTGTTTTTTTCTTCTTAAAAAGTGATTTTTCTTTGTTTCACACAACCTTTGGCTTTTGTTTGAATATGCTTGTGTCATCTTGACTTGTTTCTGCCATTGTCGTTGCCATGGTTGTGTAAGTATTCATGGAGCAGAAAAAACAAAATAAGTATTAGGCGTGTTTGTTTTGGTGCTTTTAACATTGCTCGCTTACTTCGCGTTTAAATGCACACTTTCCCAGGAGAAACCTACAGAATGCTGTATAAAAAGTAATAAAATCAATAAAAAGGAGATGGTGTTAATTAAGAGTCAGCATAAGGAACCTCAGCACTATATCCTGCACATTACATAACTTCATTGACTCCTCATAAAATCATGTAGTCACAGTCATAAATTACAACTTACAACATTAACAGTTGTTTTAAATTGTGAAAAAAATTCATGATATTACTGTTTTTATTGTATTTTTCATCAAATAAATCCAGCCTTGGTGAGCAGAAGAGACTTTCAAAAAATGTTTTTTTGGCTGGTAGTGTTTTTTAATTGTTTTTGTACAGTTAAATAATGTGTCATTGTATTTTAGGGTGGCTGACGGGGCAGAAAAATGGACTTGATGAAAGCCAGAAGAAATGGGCAGTAAATTGGGTAAGTGTGACAAATTAAAATTTAGGTTAAAAGATTGCAGTCCTACTCTTAAAAGTTTGTTGGAATTTGGCAGAGAATGAATACAATAATAACTGGAGCCAGATTTTTGAGCACAGGGTAACCTACACACACATTTGCCTGTCTCATTCTCAACATGACTGAGGATGCTAGGAGCCTCTAACTATAATCAAAACAGTACTGAAAACAATTTGTCATAATCTTTGAAATTCCTCATTAGATAACTCATTTAGCAAATAAATTCCAATATATTTGCTAAGTATGAAGCTAAGTAAAAACGAGTACACATGAACTACAGAGTTTCTAATACTCCCTGGGCAACAGTAATTTTGTTAAAATCTATATCGATGTATATAATATATAGATGTAATAAATGTAATAATAAATGTAAAATGTAATAATAATGTTGTCCACCACAGAAATCATTTTGAGTGTCAAAGATTAAAATCTATGTAAAAAACGAAAAAAGAGACTGCTTTTATGAATTCGTTGATTTCAGTTTCCTAAAGTTAAAGTTAGTTTACAGAGAATTCTCTGGTCTCCCAGAGGGCGGCTTCACTGACTATTCGGCCCAGGGGGTCATCATCTCTACGCCACCCAGGTGGGCTTCGCTGCCATCTTCGCCTTGGAGGGCGTCCCCTCCGTCTGCTCCGCCCAGGTGGGTGTCTCCACCGTCCGCTCCGCCCTGGAGGGCGTCTCCTCCATCTGCTCTGCCCAGGTGGGCAATCTCTGCCGTCGTTCCATCCTGGAGGGCGGCCCCTCTGTGTTCTGTGTGTGTTTTCTGTCCTTGTGTTCTGTGTTTACCTTTTGTATCCTCATGTCGCCCCTCGTTTATTTCTCCGCCCCTTCATTAGTGTTCACTCCCTGCCAGCCGTGTGTGTCCAGGTGTTCCCCATTGTCTCTGACTGTATCTTGTATATAACCATGGCTGCGTCCGAAATCGCATACTTCTTAAGTAGGTACTACATTTAAAACCGAACATACTACCCGACCGTTAAAACAGTAAGTTCTATATAGTATGAATGTGGGTAGTATGAATGGAACTCGGACGTACTACATCCGCCAGATTGATGCTGTCACGTGTCACGCGTCGTCACAACGGCGCGACAATTTAAACTTTCAATAAGTCATCCGTTTATTTAGATTGTGTTAAACAAGTGTAATTTAATCACAATAAACAACGTTTTCTTTCTAAAGTGCTTACACTTAAAATGAGCTGCGTCTCTACTTTCCGCCATTTTTTTAATATGACGCCTTCTGTCCCGGAGCTTCATGGGATAGGAAAGTGTCCATGGTATGCCTACTACAGAATTCGGCCGGAAGCAGTAGGTCTTCTGGGTACTTCTCGCCTACTGAATGTCAGATACTATGAATTCGGACATACTACTCGCCTCGCATACTGTTTTTCACGTACTGTATAGTAGGGAAGTAAGCGATTTCGGACGCAGTGCATGTCTTGTTTCATGCCCTATTGTCTGTCAATGAAGTTTCGTTTGCTTGTCTCTGTCAGTGTTGGTCCCTGCACTTTTGTCAGCTTGCCTGTTTCCTGTGTCATTTATTAAATGTTGTTCTCGTTTATTGGAACTCGTCTCCTCGCCTCCTTGTCCGCTGCTTGGTGACAAGTATTTATTTTAATAAAATACTTTCCCACAAACACGCTTAAAAACTCTAATAACTTTATGTACTAAGTCACACATCACAGAATTATGTCAAATGAAACCGTAAAGGCACTAAAAGGTGTTGAAAGGGTCTATGCGAGAAGGCATGAACTATCATTACATCACTTGCGAGCTGAAGTCCAATGTTTAAATGGCTGTACTGATGGGCTGTGTGCTGTTCTGACTGTATCTAATGAGAAGCTGTGGTCACTGTGAGCACAGGGAGCTACTGACTGCAAGCTTGTAAAGCTGAGAGAATGATCCGCTTCACTGAAGACACACAGTTCAAGCACTCACTTAAATTAATATCTGCACCTTAATTAGGCCAAGAACATGTCTGCTGGATGGGAGCTGACATTTGTAAAAGAAGTGCTTTTTATAAACCATTCAGACTTATTTTCCCATTGAATCATTTGCCACAGTTTAGTCATCATTTTAAGTTAATGGCTAGATTGGTGTTCTCTTCAAAGTGGTGTTTTGAGTGTGTGTGATTGCCTAGTGTGTTTGTTAGGTGTCGTGTTCACTCGTTTTATTTATTATTTTGTTACCATGAAGGGTTAGTTTTGAGTTATGTGATCCTCCCTGGAAAATTCTGTGTCAGCTGCGGTCAGCTTACACAATGAGCCAAATCTATTTTTATTATAAAAATTGTGAGGACTGTTAAGGACTATAGCACAACAAATGTAAAATATTTAACACATTTTCTTTCAATATGGATGATTGTTTTTTCTATTTTAGTTTGAAGTTATTTAGAATAGTATAGAATTTTAACATAGACTCTAAAAAAGAGGGACAACACGATTCCACTTCCTTCCACTATAGAAAGTGAAGCCAAAACATGCTCAGTATAGCTGCTGACATGTTGTGAAAATGACGTCAATTTTGGAGCCAGAGTCTGTGGTAGAGACAGAAAGGTTAAATAAAAAAGATTGTGAGGTGGAGCCACGGAACTCCCAGACTCCTGGAGACCCAATCACAAGCTCACAATCATGAAACCACACATCTTTATTGCATCAAAGAACTAGTTTAAAGAAATCATTTTAGAAAAACGAACACTTGAACATACATCACCATAATAACAACAACCTAAAAAGATGGAAACTATCTTTGGAAAAAAATATAGATTCTATGGAGACTGCAGCCAGTCAGTTGCAGATGATTGAGATGCTACGGGTTCACTTTTCAAGACTCGCGTGGCACACCAGGAACTTTGATAAGTTTTGTTACTGCTGATATTATTGTCAGCCAGACTTTTTATATTGCTGCATGTAAACTTCATTCTACTTAAAAAAAAAAAAAAAAGTTATTTTTTACTGCACATGCAAGCTTTTGTGGCCCTGCCCTTTTAAGGAAAGTCTGTTCACTTTGCGGCCATAATTTGCAACTCCTCCATGCAGCTCAAACAAGACCAAGTTCTGTTTTGATAAAAGGGGTAATCCTGAAATCTCAAAAACTGCTTATTGAACTTGCAATTAAATTACAAATGTCAAATTAGCAACAAAATCTGAATCTGAAATCTTTCCCATGCAGGGTCGGCCCATGGCAGAGGCAGTATAGGCAATTGCTAAGGGCGCCGTACATCCAGGGGGCACCAGAAATGGAGGAAGAAAAAAAGTGTCACTTCCACTTAAAACTAGTTGGTCTTATGACTTCAGAAAAGAATAAGCCCACATTAATTTAAGTGCCTAGCAGAGCCTACTAAGTACTAGTGGCAATAATACTAATAAAAATAATAATAATAATATAACCTACTTGCCTAAGACACCCCCCCCCCCCACCTTCTTCCAAAGAATCAGACTTTACCTTCTACACAGTGCTCGTTTTGTGAGGAGTCAACAAGCTCAACATGTCAAAACCTCCCAAACTGTGTGGTGCCAAGGGGAGGAAAAAAGAAAAGAAGGGGCGGAAAAATGCAACAAAAACAGGTGAAATGTACAGTAAAGATGATGTTTTAAACGATGATTAATAACAAAAGAGGCTCGTGTGCGTTATCGCATTAGACTTCCATTTAAAAGTAGACACTTCAAGCTTTCTATAGATACATTTCTCATGTCTGTGTGTCTTGTTTTAGAATCTGCACCCAGGTCAGTCTGTGGTTTGGTTGCAGACTCTGCTATGACTGTAGAGTCCGATACGGGAGCGACAGCACCGCTGGCACTTGCTGCAGGTGTAAGCAGTTGTGGAGTCAGTGGATGCAGGCTGAACGCTTTGCTGCTGGTGGGTCCTCTTCTCCCACTGCATTGCTCTTTTTCCTTCGGCTAGAAGGACACCAGTCTTGACGGTCGATCGCCAATTCTCGATCCTCAGTCCGATGTCACTGCCTCCAAATCAGCTGAGCAGATGCTACATGCTTTCAAGTCTCGCTTGCAAGCGTCTTTGTAGTGCAGAATTGGTCGTGGTTGTTCGTGTTCCTGTGGCAAGCTCCCCGTACAGAACGTCCCTTGGAATGCAACCGTCATCCGTCCTGCACAGGTGGCCAAGCCAGCGCAATCACCTCTGTGTGAGGATGGTGAACATACTTGGCATGTCTGCCTGAGACAGAATGGCTCTGTTTGTGATATGATCCTGCCAGGTGATGCTCAGGAGTCGTCTGAGGCATTCAGTCTTTGCTCTTGGCGAGAATATAAAGTCCAAGCTTCACTGCCATAGAGGAGGGTGCTCA
>JAUCMU010000013.1:2618110-2646371 GCA_032275025.1 Enteromius treurensis | reverse complement strand
TTTGATAATGTTCAGTGCTTTGCTACAATCTGTATTGTTAAAAGCGCTATAGAAATAAAAGTGACTTGACTTGACCTTAAGTTGCTTTTATATAAAAGAAAAATTTAGTATCTTTTGTACTAAAATGAATGTAAACTTGCCCCTACATCAAGTGTTGTCAAATTATTATGATAGTAAATATGACCTTGAAGCATCTAACTCAGTTCCACATTTACTTTGTATCAAATTGTTAAAAAGTACTATACATGTGCAAAATTATATAAAAAGAAACAAAATCATCACTGCAATTTTTAAGCATTTTAAAGGGGTTCCGTGCTCCATTATTCATGCTAATTTATGCAATAGAATATAAGCCTAATGATATTTTTGAATATGTAAGTGTCTCTGTCAGAGGTAATGAGATATGCAGATAATGATATGCAAATTTAGTGAATTATTAAAGAGGCAAAGCCGAAGATTTATATTAGTTCTCATTTTATTTCAAATAAATATCTTTCTTAATCATTCCTTGCACTATTTTAGATGGTAGTTTACGTTGCTAATTAATTCTTAAGCCATTTCTTTTTTATATAGAAATTGTGTAACCTACTGTGTATTCAGGTGACAGAGCAGAGCAACAGTCCATTACAGCTAAACCCTTCGCTTTAGATATATCGTACATATCCACTTCCTCTTCAACTGCATTGCTATATCTGGTTATTTTGAATGCATGTCAGATATGTAAAGTGTGAATTTTCAGTCTTGTTAGTTGCTCATTATAAAGGAGGAGTTATTGTCAGATTACAGTTTAAGTGCAGTTATGGCATCTTATTGCAAGCCGGCTTTGGAAACAAGATAATGGTTGGTCTCCAAGCAATTTTAGGAGTTGTTTTATTCAAAACTACTGTAGTTATATTTTATGGTTTGATTCACGGTTGATTTATTCATCAGTCACACCAACACTCCTTCACTCATGCAGTCATTCTCTGCATGTTAGTGCTCTGGTTCCCTCTCTTTTTCCATCTCTCCAGTTCTCTTCTCATCTTTGGATCTAACTCGGTCTAACTCTGTCACTCTCTTACTCTCCCTCTCCCTCTATCTCTCTCTTCTTCCTGTGCCTCATTTGCAATGATTATGTTATCAGGGCAGCCAGGCAAAAGGGTGGAGCAACCATAATTTCAGCACTGGATTAGGCTGAAATAACGAGGTCACCAAGTTACTGTTGCCTTGGCAACAGCACATCCAAGAACACAGGATGCCATTGCAAATCCAGGACCCGGGAAAATCTTTTTCCCACTGTCTTTGTCTTTTTTTCCCTTTCTTTTTTATTTTAGAAACAGCATGTTTTTTGTTTTTTTTTTTTTTTTTACAATGAACCGTTGGTTTTGCCACAGAAAAATGCATTTAGAAATATTCAGCTTTATGAATTTATGACTTTATGAATTGTGTCCTGGTAGTGTATCATAAACTGCACCATTCAGCAGTGAAGCTGCAGTAAAACTATGAAAAAAATATTGTTTATCCCTATCAGCTGTAACGAAATTCTACTGGACAATTAGCTGAGGTGAACAAAGTGACAAAATTAAGTCAAGCCCTCGCCAGCAATTTAAACTAGATGTTTAAATAAAGAGAAATTGTTCATTCTAAAACCATTTTTTTTTTTAAATGTTTTAGAAAGTAGTCTCTTCATGTCTGATTAGTCTGATAAGTTGAATCTTAATTAAAATTTGATTAAATGGAGTAAATGATTTTTGCGATTTAAGATAAAAGGTTTCATAATATAATCATTTCTTAAGAAACTTTTTTTAGACATCTATTTTTATCGTATTTTGCATGTAACAACCCATCTCAAAGATAAAACTAACAGTTTTGTTTTGCAATAAAAAAAAGAAAGAAATTAGAGCCTGTTGCTCAAGCCTTTTTTTTTCTCTCTCACACTTTTTTTTTCTATTGTATATGTGTTTGTTTTCTCTCTCTCTCTCTCTCTCTCTCTCTCTCTCTCTCCCATACTTGTTTTTTTTCATTTCTTCTTATTTGTGCTCTTTCCATCTTTGGCAGACATCTATGTTGCCATAGGACCGTGGCCAGACTCAAAAGGATGAGAAAATTAGAGAAAGAGGTAGAGCTTATGATGATGACGATCAATTAATTTGCTTTATTGCATATTGAGATTTTCTTTTAATAATGACAAATGTCTGGTATATGCTACACGATAGAATGACTCCCTTGTCTAATGGCACGAATTCCACACATAATAAAATAACTTGTGATGTTTTAAGTGGTATCATAACTCTAAGTAGTTAAGCACATATTATTATATGAAGAAGTGGTTCTTTTTTAACTCCAATCGGGTGAAATGAGCAACTTAGAGGCTGTGATTGGCCAGGGGCCAGTTTAACAAGCTGGCTTTTGCCCCTTGGAGTGTGGTACATGGCCCTCAGATGACCCCTGTCATGTGGTCTGTGCTCTCTGTGCCAAACCGGCATCAGCGCTGGTCACTGTGGCATGGCAGGATAGAGAAATGACCACCACGCTCATACTGGGCACTAATGAAAAATATTAAGATATATGTGACAGGAGAGGAAAACAAACGAGAGTTGGGCGAAGAGGAATTCTGGAAAAGGAGATCAGCGGGAGAACAAGCTGGAGGGATAAAGAGAGAGAGAGAGACAGAGAGGGGTCAATGCTACTGTGACTGCACAGAAAAGCACAGAAAATCCCCAAAGGAATTTTTGAAGGCTTAAATCCAAAAAGAAAGAAAAAGGAGCAAAGGAGCCCATCTTAGACAACACAGATAGAAACTGGTTTGGTGCTCTGACGCTGAAATAACTTTATGTGCTTATACAGTACTGTGGATGGTCATACCTCCCCTGTTCTACACACACAGTTTTATGAGTTTGCTTAGTTTTGAATGATGAAACAATGGATATATCGTTTAGATTGAATAGATGCGTAATATAACACTTTATGTTGTGCAGCATAAGTAGCATGTTCATAGTTAGTGTGATGAACACCTGTGGAATTTTTGGTAACCTAAAAATGTAATAAACATTATTTGAGATCCTTTTTTACCTCATAAAGCATATTTTTTAAGGACACTAATTAATCAACATGATCATAATGTTGCTGAAATACACAGTTTTGCTCTTCCTTCTGTCATGTGATTGATAGTTTTAGCTTGTGAAAGTCTTTTTAGCATAATAGTAAAAATGTCCCTTTCCAGGTTGTGGTACTCCGGTCTTGCTGCTGTAAAATATTTGCTGAGTAAACATAAAAATAAACTTTATGTTGTTAATAATATTTCAAGAGGAACATTTACTTGTCTGAAGCAACTTAAGTTTCATGATTATTCATACAGAAAAAGAAAGTCATGTTAAAATGTAAGTATCAAATATAATAAGACTTTTTTTAGGAATGTTTATTTGTACACCTCTTGTTCATTATTGTATTGCATTGCATTATATATTTTAACAATAAATAATGCAGAGGTTTGATTTAAAAAAAAATAAAAAAAACTTAGCATTTAAATATCAGCTTACAAAGAAATATGTGACCCTGGATAACAAAACCAGCCGTGTTAATTTTCTGAAATTAAGATTTATACATGATCTGAAAGCTTAATAAATAAGCCTCCCATTGATGGATGATTTGTTAGGATAGGGCAATATTTGACTGAGATACAACTATATGAAAATCTGGAATCTGAGAGTATAGAAAAATCTGAATGCTCAGAAAATAGAAAATCACCTTTAAAGTTGTCCAAATTAGATCTTATCAATCCATATTACTAATCAAAGATTAAGTTATTGTCAGTAAGAAATTGACTAAATATCTTCATGGAGCATGATCTGTACTTACTATCCTAAGGATTTTTGGCAAAAAAAGAAAAATCAATAATTCTGACCCATAGAATGTATTTTTGGCTATTGCTACAAATATACCCCAGCGACTTAAGACTGGTTTTGTGGTCCAGGGTCACATTATTTAAGCATTAACATTTTAATGTATGCACTTTATGTACTATACTGTAACAAAGAACTGAATTAATCACATTACACGCTATCAGAATTTTCATCCTATACTTTCTGGTCATATAAATATCAGCTCTGATATATATTTATGCACTGCATATGAGCCACAAAAGTCTGATGTTTTCAATAGGATATTACAAATTTTTTCGCTCCAACCCTAATCAAACACACCTGATCCAGCTAATCAAGGTCTTTAGGATCACCAGAAACTTCCAGGCAGGTATGATTTGGAGCTAAACTAAACTGTGCAGAGCTAGACCAGTGGTCTAAAGGTTCAATAAACACTTTCATATTATTAATAAACTCTTCATATGTCAGGCTTTAGAGGGTTAGGTATTTTTATTAAACTAAACCAACCTAATAAATTAAGTTGTACTGACAAACAGATTACAGTTACACTTGCAAATGCTTTTAATCCAAAATTGCATTTAGAGTATACTGCAAATCTTATCATTTCATGCATTCATGGAAATCAAACCCATGACCTTGCCGTTTCTCACTGAATGCTTTTTTGTTTGAGCTTCAGGAATTTAAAAACAGATCTTTGCAGCAACAATTTCATGTTACCACTTTTTCAGTGTAGGGCATTTCTATGAACTTGAGCAAAATGACTTCATACATCCATTCAATGTCACCTTGAGGCCAGATAAAATCCTTGTAAACATCGCTCATAAAAGTAACACTAGAGAAATGTACTGCCATTTCTGCTTGCAGATGCCACTCATTTTCTTATCCAATGCAATGGCATGTCCAAGTGTCCGTATTCATGCATTAGATGCTGCTTTTCAGTCATAACTGCAGTGCATCCAGATCAGGTTTAGTCCTGGGCAGTCAGAATGTTCGGTGTAGAAGCACAATGCTGTCTTCCAACAACATGACTTCAAAATCTGCGAGAATGATAATCTCATCGGGGCTGCCGGGGTAATCTGCAGTGTGAGTGTGTGCGTGAGTAATCTGTCGATATAAAGGGTTTTGCCTTTCTCGCTCTCTCTGTATCTGAATGCCTGCAGCTCTGACCGTTGATGTTCATACAGTCATGCTGTCTGTGTTTGTGCTTGTGTGCATGTGCATTTCTTGTGCATACGCACTGCATCTGTTACATTTTATGTACAGCACATAGAAACACCTTGGTTTTTTACAGTTTAGAAAATATAATGCATGAAAAGAATCTATTTCTACATTTCCTAAGAGAAAAAGACTGCATTGGAGTAACCTACAGTAATGTATTTCAATCGATTCAAGGCATGTTATGCATGTATGTGCATTTATTTACACCAGTTCATTTAGATGTAACCAAATGAAGTACATTTAGGAAGTACATTTAGGCTCACTCAAGTCATGGCACAAAGTGTCCACCATCTTTTCAAAAACTTGGTAACTATTTTTGGTTTAAAGATAGTGGAAAACACATTGGCATCTAATTTATCTGTTGCTTGTCTCATTTTCACTTAAAAGGTATCGCTGTTAGCTCAGTCATCACAGGGTCTCGTCTGGCAAATCAGGCGAACAGTATAACTTCAATCGAATACTTCTTATAGTCGGGTGAAACATCAAACCCTCAGATGTGAGTGAGATGCTAGTCATCAGGACAGCTTCTGAATCCACAGTGAAGTGGGAACATGTGTCAACACATGCTAGTCATTTTCTGTTGTCTGGAATAGAGGGAATAATCATGAAGCAGCTATGGAGAACAAGACAGACAGGCTGAGAGAGAGAAGGTGCGCTTGTGTGTGTGTGTGTGTGTGTGTGTGTGTGTGTGTGATCGGGTCTCCTGCTGAGGTGGAGTGTGGGTAAAATTCCACTCCCTCGTTCCAGCAACGTTCAGCCTGAGACTATTCCCTTGAGACTGGACTGTGTTTGCCCTAGAGAGACAAATACACACACACATAAATCACAGCACATACTCACAAACAATATTGCATATTGTATAAAAAGATTTTGTGCATGTGGAAGAACAGTTGTCATATGTGGATGTCTGTGGGTGTTAAAATATATGCCATAGTTTACATGCTCATTGTGTGTGTGTGTGTGTGTGTGTGTGTGTGTGTGTGTGTGTGTGTGTGTGTGTGTGTGTGTGTGTGATTCAGTCAGACTGTGAGGTTCAGGCAGGCTTCCTCTCTTATTAACTGACCTGCAGGGGGATGGGAAGCAAGCTTCAGGAGAGAAGAGGAAGTAGAGATGGGGGAGGGAATCAGTGTGTGTGTGTGTGTGTTGCTGGTTTTATAGATGTGTGTACTGTATTTGACATTCTTTCTCCCTCCCTCTTCCATTTTCTCCATCAATAAAACTGGGTGTTTCCCAGTACAAAATGATGAAATTAAATCACAGGACACTGGGACAAAGTCATATATCATGCTCGGTAAGCATCAACATGAGACTGTTGTGTTAGTTGATATGTAAGTGTTCGTGAAGGGCCTCAACCCCTTGACTGAAATTGTAAACAGATGTTCGATGATGGTGAAGATCTATGTAGACTTCAAGACTGGGCAGAGGGTGAGAGTGAGTTAGTGAGTGAAACTGTCGAGAGGGAAAAACTGTGTGCTGAAGAGAGAACGATAGAAGACTTCAATACTGAATCAATGCTATGGCAGTTGGTGTAGTTCAGTGGTGTAGTGGTACAGTTAGATAGGGGAAGATTTTAGCCAAAACAATAGCAGCAGAATGTTCAGGGTTTATATAGTACCAAATCTGTAGCAATTATCAATTTTACACTGAAAATAATAGGTAATAGATAAGACAGACAGACAGATATATATATATACAAATATTTCACAATATTACGGTTACTGCATCTGTTACTGTCTATATGAAGAGGTTTTATATATATATATATATAAATTTTTATAAGTTTTATATATATATATATATATAAATAAGATTCTTACGGAGCCACTCCTTGGTTTTCCTGGCTGTGTGGGTCATTGTCATGTTGGAAGACCCCGCCACGACCCATCTTTAATGCTCTGACTGATGGAAGGAGGTTTTTGCCCAATATGTCACAATACATGGCCCCGTTCATCCTCTCCTTAATACAGTGCAGTTGTCCTGTCCCCTGTGCAGAAAAACACCCCCAGAGCATGATGCTTCCAGCCCCATGCTTCACTGTAGATATGGTATCATTCTTCTTCCTCCAAACATGGATTGGAGTTAAGACCAAAATTATCTACTTCTACAGGACTTTCTCCCATAACTCCTCTGGGTCATCCAGATGGTCCCTGGCAAACTTCAGACGGGCTCCTCCTGTGTAGTTCTGGGCTGATTCTTCTTTGTTACCTCACGAAAAGAGATCTTCCGTGGGGCCCCAGTCCGAGGGACATTGACAGTCATCATTAGTCTCTTTTATTTTCTGACAATTGTTCCAGCAGTTGTTCTTTATTCACCAAGCTGCTTGGCAATTGCACCATAACCTTTTCCAGCTTTGTGAAGGTCTACAATTTTGTCTCTTGTGTCTTTGGCAGCTCTTTGGTTTTGACCATGTTGCTACTTATGCTGCGTTTGAAATCGCTTACTTCCCTACTATATAGTACGCGTCCGAAATCGCTTACTTCCCTACTATATATTACGTGAAAAACCGCATGCGAGGCAAGTAGTATGTCCGAATTCATAGCATTCGAAATTCAGTAGGCGAGAAGTACCCGAATGACCTACTGCTTCCGGCAGTCTTTGGCTTTGGCTGATTATGGGGTGCACAGGTGTCTTTATGACAGCTAACGACTTCAAACAAGTGCTACTAATTTAGAATCATGAGCAGAGTGTAGCTGGACAATTTAAAACACAGTAATTTCCTCATTAATTGTTAAAAAAAATCATACAATGTGACAGCATCCTGTTTATATGTGACAGTCTTCTTTCCGACAAATCCAATCAGAGTTATATAAAAATTGACCAGGCCCCTTAAATGAGGATAAGCGGGTGTTTGTTGTCAACAATTCACAAGACATAAAATAATGTGCGCACATCTGTAATAAAACGTCTCTCACACTTAGTTGAATAAAGGCCTCCTGTAGCGAATACATGCATTTCGGTTAGACAAAAATACATATTTCAAATGTAATAACATTTTTCTCATTTGTGCTGAAGGCAAGAGACAGACGTTCAGGCAGATGATGTACTATAGTGTGCAATAGTGTTAACAAATGCAAAAGTAATAGAAAACCATATTTACTGATACAGCCATGCTATTTAAATGTCCTGTTTTGAGCTGTTTTGTTGAACGGCTTTACACAGGATTCAAACCGATGCTTTTTACTGCAAGTGCAGTGCAGTATCACATGTACTATCAAGTAAACCTACTTAACTTTAAAACTCATGCATACTGTAAGCTGTATATGTGACGACAATGTTCAAAAGTATCAGTTTTCAAATCGTGCAGGATGTTAAAAATGTTTTGAAGCCATAACATACCATTCTGCAATTGTATAAACATACTATTTTTTGTAAACATGTACCTATAAATCATACTTTTGTGTGAAAAGGAATAACAGTTGTTGGATTTTTACTGCCTTTAGTGTTCCTTTCAACTGGAAACTGCAGCGATTCCTGTTTGTAGGTAGGCTACATTTTTTTGAGTTTTGCCCAAATGTATGAAGAGGCACATATTTTCAATGAACCTATAGGTTGGAAATGTAGGAGCAAAGGAAATTGTGGACAGATATATTAACAAGGACATTCGTTATAAATATACAATATATAATCATAAAGATAGGTTGGTTTTTGACAAATAACATGTCCATGAACATCGCACATTTTTACATTTTAAAAGGAATCGTTCAGCCAAAAATGAAAGTTTGTTGAAAACCCTCGACCCTTAGACCATCCAAGACATAGAAGAGTTTATTTCTCCAACACTGGATCAGACTTCGGAGTATGACGGGACAATCATCAATGGAGATTTCGTCATTAAGTATGATGTCAGCCGTGCATCATTAGGATGATAAATACTAAGCAACTAAATATGGCATTCAAACTTATGCTGGATAATTGATCATTTATCTTTTAATGATCAGTATTTGGTTTTAATGCACTCCACAAGTTTGTACATCTAAAAGCTTTGTAATGTTATAAAAGTGGTATGCTGATAACACAATCTGTATGAAATTATTCTTGAAAAATGTGTCTGAAAACTGCAAATAATAAGTGCCCCTAAACTTAATTTTATGACTTCTGTTTGTCTTCGTGGCATATTGAACCCCAGTAAGAGCATTCTGAATCAGTGTTTAATCAGTATTGCGTGTGAAATACATGGGCTGGAAGGAAACTTAGTTCTGTCCCATGGCTCCTGGCACGCAGTGGGCAGGGTGAGGATGTGCTGTTAGAATCTCCACTGAGGAGCTGACATCCTCACAAAAACAGAAACACCATCGCTATGGAAACAATGCAGGCCAGTAGGAGTTTGGTCCGAATGAATATAGGACTTGGGCATGTTAAGGGCCTTTTCACAGGAAATGTGCTTGTGCTTAAAAATACTAGACTGAGCAGATTTGTAAAAAGTTTTTCAAAAACATTTTCAAAACGTGTAGTGGCACAACAGTTCAGTTTGATGATTAGTGTTCTGTCATTGGATACTAGTTAGATATATATCGAATTTTCTTGAATATTAGTAGGTACTGTAGAGTGCTGAACCCTCTAAAGTATGTTTTGCCTCTTTAGCTGTGATTAGATGGCTGAAGTGTATTTCCTTAAGGGAAAGGGCAGAGGAATTGACCCAGATCGTGTCGGAAGTTCAGGAGTTGAGCTGTATTTGAAGGAGTCTGAAAGGCCAGAGGGAGATCGGGGCGGTTGTGGCCTGTTAACTCATAACAGATGTGCTTCTCAAAGCAGTGAAAGAGTAGGAGAGATATGTAGATAGAGCGAACATGGAAGTATAGAGCTCAATATAGTAAGTTTTACTCGTTTATAGTAATGCTTTGCATTATAAAATACTATGAAATCGATATTAAGAACTATTTTTTTTCTGGATAAACCCTGCTGCTAAGTCCTCACGTCATGGAAGTCTCATAACTGTTCAGTGGAGGATCCAGCATTAAACACTAGATGGAAGTAGAGTCACAGCGTTGATCTAGAGGTGTTATTCACTAGATGGCAGCACAAGTTGGTATAAGAAATGTGAAATGTGAAAATGTCTTGGGTTTTGTTAGGAAGTTAAATTACATTTTTTTTCTTTACATTTATTTTGACTAAATTCATTTGTTTGTTTTTTCTCGGATACTGCATTATTAATTTATTCGTTTCTATTTCTTTGCTTGAGTTACAATTAATAAATCTATAAATATAAATTTGCATAAATATAGATAAATGTGTGTAACGTCTGAAAAATAAATGTAATATAACTAAATAATTTTATTTTCAAAAGTAATTACAGACAATGCATAGAAAACCTGTTTTAGAAAATAAAACATTTTATGGACATTAAATAGTTGTATACATTTTCTTAAATTGTATTAAAAAAATTAAAAATGCATTATTATTATAATATGTCATTGTGGAAGGACATTACATTTTATCTGACATTGTTTTATATATATATTTTTTGTTAAACCTTCTTCACAGTGTCTAACATTGTTTGACAGGCAATGTTACTTGATTGTATTGACTTGAAAGTATAACTACAAGATTCATTTGTGGGCTGTGTGTAATAGTGTAGATTTGGCATGTTCACAAAAAACAAAACAAAACAAAAAAATCACAGTCAAATCCACGAGATGTAGCACATGTTGTCTATGTCGATCACAATTAAAATTTTAATTTTGAATGAAAACCAAAAATCTTTTGTGGTATTGTGATATCAGTAAAACAACAACAAAAAACAACAAAACATGACCTTAAGTGGCTCTTCCATTTTTATCCTTTAGTATCTAATTGTGTGCTTTAAGACTGGAATACACTACACGACTTTTAAAATCAGAACAGATTTTTAAAACAGTACGCATTATACACTTACAGACCAAGGATCATACACTACTGGACTTTAAAAGTTGTTCCCATCACAACAAACTGACGCAGAAAAGTGCAGCTTGTTGCTAGGAGACGCATGACAAATGAAAAACAAATGGGTTCTAAAATCGGCTGAAAATATCAAACGTTTGATTTCCTCTGACTGAATAGGATCTAAAAAATCTGAGTCTATGACCATAATACACTATAATACACTACCCCATTTTCTGTGGAATCTGTCAGCTTCAGTCTGTAGACTGGCTCTGACTTTCCTCAACTAGTGCCAACTTGTTCAGACTGTAAATTCGGGGGGAAAATTGCAAAATTGCATAGCTATTTCAGGCTTTAACAAATATATATAATAAATATTATTAAGTTGTATACGCTGTATGTCTCAATGTTAAAGTGTAATCTTTTGAATTTAATTTACTATGTGTAAATCACAGCATAATCCCAGTCTAAGATGTTTTGATTTGGAAAAGAAGATCTAAATTCTGTTTATGGGAGATTTAATTCATCAGTGTCTCTGATGTCAAACTATAGTATTGTAGGCTACAGTTACATGCTGTTGTACGTAAGTGATTAATCTTCTTTCCTTACACACACACACACACACACACACACACACAAAACATCCAAAGTAATCACTCACTAATAAACTATGTTCCAGAAAAGCTTTTATGAGAAAAGGGGCTTTCAGCAGAATTTCTTTCATATCTTGTTCCACACAGTTCATGTACATTGGTCGTACATTGGCCTTATACATACACACACACACACACACACACATATATATATATATTTATATATATATATAAAATGTCAACACATAACCCAACTAATAATCACATAATACAGTTGTCTTGAGAGCAACCGTGCATAGCATAGCATATATATGATAGCCTGTGGTAATTTTATTTTGAAGAGTAGAATACACAAATTGCTGTAATTTTGACTTTGGTTTGAAACCAACACATATCACAGCTAGAGAGAAGAAGGACTTGTGTAAACTGACTTCAAAGAAGAAAAATGTTAACTGATATAGTTTTTGAAATAGATAGTCTTTCAGTTTTTGAAAATCTTATTGTAGCCTGATACTTTTGTAATGTTGCTCCAGTCTTTTTGATTTTAAAACTGTGCTGGTCTGTCAATATTTTAGTGTTGTCACTCTATTAATATTCCAGTAGTACTGTCTGTTTGTGTTTATAGTTGTTTGTCTGTATTTGTTGTGCTAATCTCAGAGTTTTAATGTTGCTTTAGTCTGACAGTAAATTACTGCTGGTTTTAAAGCATTTTTCCCTTGCTGTTGTTGCTATTTTACTATCACTCTAGTCTCATGGTATATTATCAATGTGTTAGTATGTTGCCGCTGTTAGTGTATTAATTTCACTACAGTTTGTTGTCAGTAAAGTTTCTAGTTTGTCATTGTTGTAATGATGCTCTGGTCTGAAGCACTAACTATTTTAAAGTTTTCTTATTAGCAGTATTTTAATGTTACACTTGTCTTTCAGTATTTTAATGTCGCTCTAGTTCGTAAGTATCTGTCAACACAATATTTCAATTTTCGCTGTAGTCTGTCAGTATATTAAAGTTGCTTCAGTCTGTCAATATCTCAATGCCATTCGTGTCTCACTATGTTAATGTCTGTGGAATATCACTGTTTTATTATCGCATTAGTCTGTCAGTATCTTAATGTTTCTCTAGTATGTCAACATTTTAATGCCACTTTAGTCCGTCAAAGTCTTAATGTCATTCTTGTTTGTCAATATCTTAATGTCTGTTAGTATATTTATGTTGCTGTAGTATAATATAATCTTTATGTGGTGTTTTAATGTGGGTCTAGTCTGACAAAATCTTAATATTGTTTTTGTCTGTCAGTATTTTACTGTTGCTCTCGTATATTAGCATTTTAAAGCCTCTTTAGTTAGTGAATATCTTAATGTCCTTCTAGGAAGTCTGTATTTTAATTTCTATTAGTATTTATGTTGCTCTAACCTGTCAATATCTTAATGTCACCGTAGTATGTCAGTGTTTAAATGTCGTTCTAGTCTGTCAATTTATTAATGTTGCTCTAATATGACATTGTTTATGTTGCTATAGTCTGTCAAAGTTTTAATGTATTACTTGTCTGTCAGTATCTTAATGTCACTCTAGTCTGTCAATATCGTAATGTCTGTAAGTATATATATATATATATATATATATATATTTTGTTGAAGTATGTCTGTGTTTCATTTGCATTCTAATCTGTCAATATAATGTCATTCTTGTCTGCTAGTATTTTAATGTCTCTGTAAGTTTGTCAAATATCACTCTAGTCTGACTTATACAGTAATTCTCCTATTGCTTTTTGCCCCTATTAATATTTCAAAGTTAGAGCGGCGCTTAAGTCTGCCTGTGCTTCGTCTCAGTCTAGTCTGAGCATATAAACGTTGCTCTACTCTGCCAGTACTTTCTGTCATGCTTGTCTGCCCATGTCATATGTAACAGGATCTGTTTCATTATCATTCAACCGGCCCAAGTACTGAATGTAATGAAAAATCTAAACACAGCGTGTCACCGAACAAGACCTATGACCCAATTTCTCTTGAACTGTATCTAATGGTCCTGACCCTAACCCTAATG
Source organism: Enteromius treurensis (assembly GCA_032275025.1). NCBI lineage: Eukaryota > Metazoa > Chordata > Actinopteri > Cypriniformes > Cyprinidae > Enteromius > Enteromius treurensis. Next base: position 2,632,803 of record JAUCMU010000013.1, on the reverse strand, counting down.
GTTCCAGCTCCATCAAATCTCTATAACGCTGTTCTATTGTGTCATCTCCACTCTGATCTCTGTGTTCAGGTCTCGTTCTCCACCCATCGCCCCTTCCTCACCCCTCGGCGGCCCGCCACGATACCCTCACACCCCTCCTGTGCTGTACCTTTGTCCCTGTTTGAATATTTCGCATTGCTGTTGCCGCTGGTGCGTGATGCAGGACTGAGCTCTCATTGTGTACACGCGTGTGGGAGCACTGGTATGCGGGCCCTTGGCGTGTGGTGTGACGGGGCATGCGTGTGGCCGCTGACGCCAGTCTGCCCGCCTGTGCCCGCCTGTCTGTCTCAGCACACCGTTGTTTGGACACACCTGACCGAGGCTGGAATCACCCACATGGCCGCCCGGGTTTTATCTCTTCCTCGTCTCCTTCGTTCTCCGGTCGTACATTGACTCCTGCGATCTCTGTCCTTGTTTCTCACCCTGCTCCTTAGTGTGCTCTTTGTATTTTACTGTCTCCCTCTTTCACTAATTTTTCTTTCATGTCTGGAGTGGTTAAAGAAAGAGTTCATTTATTTCTAGCGTCTCTTTCTGAGCCTTGTGAATCGTATCATGTGATTTTGGGCTTCGTTCAATCAGATTTGCTTGAATTGCTTATGCTAGTACCTTAATTTATGTTTATTTCCAAATAGACTTATGGACGATACAAAACTTGAGATTTTAGAGCTTTAGCTTATGACCTGCCCAAAATGTATAGTATCTTGAAGTATGTGGGTGCCCAAGAGTAACATTTTATGAAGACTATTTATTATGAAGTTATATGTCATCTCTGTTTTTCCCCATATAATAATTTGTGTTGCTCCATCTATGTGCTTCGTGATTGTTTGCTTTTGTGTAGATTGCAGGTCTTTCTAATATGTTGATGTTGCTCCATTTGGAGCTCACTTACAGTATGTGTACAGTTACATCTTTTATGTGTGATCAAGTTGCTAATCTGAAATATTACTCAAATATGTCTGAAAGGGAATTTACATTTTGACTAAACGTCTGATCAGTTAAAATGCATGCTGTGTCCAAATGTCCTTTATATAGCCACTGTGTAGGATTTTTGAAACTGTCTGTACCTTAGATCTCTATTTACTCTGAGAGTAAATGCTGATGGAATTTTGGTGACACTTTAATTGTATAGTCCACTTTAGACATACTGAGTTTAAATAACTTTACAAATACATAATAACTTCACTGTACAAAATTACAGTGATTTTAACACTAAAAAAACCAAACTGAAAATGCTATAGTAAAAACCTGTGAAATGGTTAATGGTAAAAAACCATGAACTAATATTCCCAGAATTCCCTGCATTACATTGCATTTCAAATGTTTGATTGTCTGAATTTGATGTTTTTTCTTTGAAATAACTAAGTTTATTCATTTTTTGTTGTTGATGGGCTTTGGTTCATCATGTGACTTTCTAATCATCGTCTGCATTTGGTGCTTATCAGTGTATTTGAAAGATACAAAACAGGTTGGTATATTAATATTATATCAGTCAATGAGATTACAGTATTTAACTGTAAATTTAACTTAAAACCATAAAACCTAAAATATTGTTACCATATTCTTTTACAGTCAAATTCCGGCCGCTGCTATTTTTACTGTTAATTTTTTAAGTGTACTATTTATTAGAGTATTAGTAGAATATCTGCTTAGTAACACTTTAGTTTGATGTTCCTGTAACTACTAATTCTATTTCAACTTAGTGTACTAATCCAAAGCTTTTTCTTCCTTACTGGTCTGCATAATGCAAAACAAATATAAGCAGAGCTAGTCATCCTCTCAATGGTGTCAGTGATGTTGAATGACGTGTCTTGTCTTGTACCTCTCAGATGACCCTGGCGACAAAGGTTAGAACGTACAGTTGCGATTTGTTCATTGCTCCTGTTTCTCTCCGTTCACACCTCACTACACCTGGGCAGCTCTGCCAGTTTTGCACATTTTTTAGTTTAATGTGATAAGATTCTGTACATATTTCAGACTTATCTTATTGATTTGTTTGTTTGTTTTCACATGCTGGGAGTCTCGTCCCGTACTGTCATGCCTGTTAAATCACAATTTCATGTGAGAAAGAGTGAGAGAGAAGGAGAGAGAGAAAGAGAGACAAAGTGGTGCCCCGTGTTTATCAGAACCATGGAGTTGAATTCCAGATGGCATGATAAGGAGAGAAACAAGCAAACAAAAACTCAAAAATAGAAAGTATGAAAGTAAAAGAGAGGGCAGACAGGCTGACGACGGGAGCCCTGGTGCACTCTGGGAAAATTGTTCAGTTGTGTGCTGGTTGCCGCTCCTTTGATTTGCTCAGACGGAGCAAATTAAAGTTTGTCATTTCAAATTCATCCACAAACTCAAAGTGAATCAACATTTTAGCAATATATGGCAATTAAAAGTGAGTCATTCTTTAATGTAGCCTTTGCTTTTCATTCTTTGATCTTTGGTCAATTTAAACTGTGTGTAAGAGTCAATGACATGATTTTTATTAGTACATTAAAATTCATAGTTCACTCTAGACCTATTCAGTTATTAGGAAAAATAAATGTTTCTTATGCATATTGACTTGAGTAATCTTCATGTATAATTGTTTATAGCTACTCCACAAGATAATTCCTTTAATTAGCAAGGACGCATTAAATTTATGAAAAAATATTTTTACAATAAATGCTGTTCTTTTGAACTTCAAAAAAAAACATCCTTTCATCACAGGGAAAAATAGCTTTTTTTGCAGTTTCATTGCATTTATAAATATAAGCTATTCAAATAGGTATTTTAAATTTTGATAATACTTCAACGCATTAGTATTCTTACTGTATTTTTTTTTTAAAAAGGAAATTTTTGTTGAATATATATATATATATATATATATATATATATATATTTTTTTTTTTTTTTTTTTTTTATTACAAAATTATACCAACGCCAAACGTCTGTGCAGATTAATACATATCAAGGAAGTGTAACAAAGTACTTGATAAAATAAGAAGAAACAAATAAACTAAAAAAAATTTACCCAAGCAATAAACTACTTAATTATAATTTATTTTTTTTTAAATTTTTTTTTTAAGTACAAGTAATGTGTTAAAATATTATTCACATTTGAAAAAACCCTAGCCTGCCAAATCCAAGTCAGCATAACCAGTACATCAGAAACTAAATAAAATAAAACATGATATCACAGACAGGATCCTGTAGACCCTCCTTGCTGTGTCACGGTCAGATCATGATTACATTACATTAATTAGTTCAGGATGTCAAGTGTCAAATGGCATTACTCAAAGAAAAATGCATTTTAAAATGTTTAAAAATCTTTAGAAGTTTGTGCATTCGATAATACAATTCTATGTAAAATTTTAAATATGAATTAAAAATGCATATGTTTGCATATATTGAAGATGAAATTTGACCTTTTTTTATTCATTATAGTCATTAAATCGAAGCATATGATGAAACTGTCTATTTAAAAATATAGACAAACATAAATGCAAATAGCACATTTCTTTAAACTTGGTTTGCATTCAACTCAATTTTTTTCTTCTTGCATAGTCTTACACACCCTTTGTTGTCATTGACCCATGAGTTATCGATTTTGCAGAGGTTTGAAGTGGGATTTGCCTCAGTATTTAAAGGTTAGGCTGTTTGCACTGGGGTGCCGTCCGCTAAATAGCCCCTTCTCATGCTGCGGTAGTATGACGAGCTCGCTTCCACAAAGAAAACAGGACATACACTCCAGCATAAACCAGCATAATCCCCACGCCGAAGGAGAGAAAATAAGGTAAAGGTTTTGAACGGCGCACAGCTCTCCCATCTGTTTCACTTTTGATGAGTTATGATGACCCGACCATGACCTTTCGGTTCGCTCTCCACGTCCTGCCATGTTTGCCGGTCACCTGACCGCAAGGAATAATTGCACGCAACAAATTGAATACAAGAACTAATTATTTTTGCCTGATGAATTTGCCGGCCCTTTGGCAAATTCAGATTGTGGAAGGGGCAAATCCACAAGGATCGAAAATCAACACTGACCCAAAACCCCGGTGTTCCCTGAACTTGTTAGAAATGCCCCCCAACCTTTTCCTGTCAGAGATTAGCCGAACGTGTGGGAGCAAGGAAAGCTAAAAAAGTGAGCGTAATCGTTATACGGAGTGGCCTTGAGAGGTATTTTTCTCTGACCTGTATGTTCCTGGGTCATATCAATAGTACCATTTCAAGTGTGTCACTTCCTGCTTCAGATGGCGTTTAGGAAGAGAGGCCGTTCAGATTTGAAACCGCATGTCTGGCCGACAGGATCAGAGGATAAGACTGTTTGTTTGCTTTCGCTTGCTCAGAAAGGGAAGGGGAGCTCTGCACTCGCTGTTTTAGAAATGCTTCCCTCTGCCACACACACACACACACACACACAGTCCCCAAAACACACTGACTGGAACCTCCTTGACCTCCATCTCACCCAGGATCCCTGGGAAAAAGCAGACAGCCAGAGTGAACATTCAGACACGAAATCACAACCAGACCCGTCATTGAGCACAAGAGCCTTCATCCAGGCCAAACCACCCAGGGAGTCGGCCCCCTCGTACCCAGAGAGAAAGCCCTGCCCTGGGGCAACACGCTCAGCAGCAGCCCTTGTGTCCACATGGAGGAGGGAGATTATTGCTGGAGACGGCGAAAAAAAGTGACACTTGCGTGATTATGAAAACATGTTTTGAAGAGCATCGCTGTTTGTCAGTAGCAGTCAATAATAGCATTGTGAGTCCAGAGAGGATGACATGAAAAGAGGATTCTGGGAACGCTGCTCTGTATAGGTCAGACTGGGTTGCCTTTTCCTGCTTTTCCCTCTGCGTCTGACTACTGATTTTTGCGCTGGCCGTGACTGGTTTGAGATCCCATGATCGAGGTCAGGTAAAGGGGACAAGGGGAACACGCGCACACACTCAACACACACCACACTTTTCCCGACCCCTGCCTCATCTCCCACAAGCCCCTGGGTGCAGAAGCCTGGCACCAGACAGTTATTTCAGCCCTCAGGCGGGCTGAACAACTACAGGTCACACAGTCAGAGAGAAACTGAGATGCAGAGGAAGAATGTATGCGAAGCGCTACATTTCATATAAATGTGTAACTTTTTCCCATAAATTTCATGTATATTTTTTTCTGGAAACCGGCATTTCGATGCTATGCACTTATTGAACCATTTTTTTTTATCCTTGAAGGATATGCATTTTGCAGTTTCAGTGGTTTGACACTTGGATTTTATGTTTTGCCAACTAAATCTCTTTATTCACTGGCAGGAGATTCTCTACCCCTTTAAATGCTCAGCATTTGTTTTGAGTGTAGATTTTTCTCCTTTAAATACGCAAATTAAACAACATATACATAGCAAGACCAATCCTCATTGCTTTTCCCCTGTCTGTTGTTCCTCTTTATATCTTTTTGCATGCAGTTCTGTTCTTTAAAATACAAAGTAGACCATTTTTTTCATGATCAGAAAATTAATTAGTTGTGCTGTTTTCGTTTTTTAATTTGTGTCCTAAGCTCATGAAAAGAGTAGAATGAAGCAGAGAGAAGACTCTGTGATTGGATTAAATTTTCCTCTCTTTGTAAACATTGTGACCTGAGTTTTTGACGCGCAATTTTTCGCGCGTTTAATGACTGTTTTCGTTCCCTTTCAACACGCACGTCTTCATAACAAGGGGAGCGGAGATGAAGGCCTTTTTTAAAGTTGCCTTTGAGTCTTTGTGTGCCGCATGGGGTGTGTTTTGCTCTGTTTTGTTCTGCTAAATCCTCTGTCTGTTTGCTCTAAGAAGAGCCCTGAGCGATTAATAAAATTTAGACTGAAAGAGAACGTTTTACCCTCCTCCAGGTTAGTTGATTCTGTTAATTGTGTGGATGTGTGTGTGTATGCGTTCATAGACTTACTCTGTTTATGAGTCAAACTGATTTACTACAGTACATGTAGTAAATACAGTTAATAATTGGAAACTTCCTGTGCACTTAATAGGCTCACAACACTCTCTGCTGGTCTCAGAATCAGAATCAGATCAACTGTTCAAAATAAGTACAACTTACAAAGGTATTTAAAGGGGTCAGTAGATGTTAAATTCACTTTACAAGTGCTATAATGCTAAAATGTATAATGCCTGTTTTAAAATCCCCTTCCTCAAATCAGGTTGTTTTGAGATTCCTGTTAGAATGACGTAGTTCTGCACAGGCCCCTCCTACAATAGTTGATTGACAAGCTAATCTTACCTTAGACCCACCCTAAATGAGCTGTCTTCAGTCTGTCATTGTGTCGACTCCGGTGCAGGGGAAGGAAATCATTTAAGTGACCGAGGTGCCTAAATGCATCTAGGTCAGAGCAAATCCTTTGTGAGCATTTTTAATTTTTTTATGAATCTTTGCAAATCACATTTCCTTATATGTGCTAGTTAGCCAGTTTTATGGCAGAAGTTTACAGTCTGCTCATCACTACATGGAAGAGACGGGTGGGGTCAGCAGAGTTCATTAGCATGGACTAAAATGGCTTGATGAAAACATCTGATTTTGACAGGTTAAAAAAACTTTTTTGTTTTACACTTCCACTGAGAAATTTTAACCTAAGCATGTTGTAGACTTTTTATTAAGACCCTAAAGAATCATATCAACTTGATATGACCCCCTTTAGCATGATAGCCTAGTTACAGTAACCAAAACCGTACCCCCCCCCAAAAAATACCATTATTATAGCAGTTATTGTTACTATATTGAAATCATTGTAACAAAATTAAATAATGTGTTAGACACTGTTTTAATGAGACGTATTAGGCCTGCACAATAAATAAAAAAATTATGTGATTATTAAATAATAATGTAAATTAAAATGTGATTAAGCAAAGACAGAGTGTTTCAGATTGAAGCGTGGCACTGTGTTCATTTCCATGTAAGCTGCTCATGATCCTCTTGTTTTTAATGCTCTTTTGGAATGCAAAACTTTTTGGATGTCCCACACTTAATACTATTATTATTACCTGCATAATTTTGACCTAATTGTGTAACCCTACAAACAAGCACAGCAAGACTGCATCTTTCATATAAAAATTAACCACTGAAATACTGGAGCGTGAGGTAAATGATTTGTGCCTCCTACTGTATGTTGTGGGCCGCTTGTTTCTGTAGATGCATGCTCAGGAGTGAAGTAGCATGGCCTGAAATGAGCACACAGACCTGAGGAGAACCGGGTCTATCAGGAGAGAGGGTCTATCAGCACAGGCATCAATGGAAATCTGAGTGGGGGCCATTAAGCAGAAGGAACAGTAGCAGAGTGGGGGGATGAGACCGGGAAAAAGGGAGAGAGAGAAAGAGGGAGAGGGACAGGGAAAGGATTGTTCAGAACAGACTCACTGTCCTTTTAGTCTTATCTCTCACAGCTTCTTTTACAGAAAACTAAGGAGCAAGCGAGAGAGAAGAGAAAAAGAAAAAAAGAACACTTTCTCTCCCTGCTATTTCCCTTTCTCTGATTTCTCCTCTGTCCGTCTCACTCCATTTCATTCCGTCTGTTTTCTTTTGTCCTTTTCTCAGTCTTTTCCTCCTCACCTCTCTTTGCTTCTCTGAGAGTTGTATACTGTATCTTCTCAGAGCTGAATCGTGGCTTTTTTTTTAAACCTATTTTTTTTTTTCATTTAAAGTTATTGATTTTAGATGTGCTAAACTGCAACTTCATCATTACAAATATTTAATTGCAAAAATGTCTAAATGCATGACATACATATCAGTCTGAGTTACATTAAAGTATGTTTGCGTTTAAAATAAATGCTTGTTTTTGCATTCACAAAAAAAAAAACATATTTCAAAGACACAAGGGATATTATAATAATATACACAAACTTTGTAAGTAAAAATGTAAGTTGAGTTGTAAAGTTGTCTAAATTGTTTTTTTTTTCGGTGGATGAACTGTTGTCACGTGATATGGAGCTTATGTTGTGTTTATCCTGAACTATTCCTGTAACATCTGATCCGCTGCCTTTTCTCAAAAGGCTTTGTTTGTTCAGCATGGATTCATTCAATACCTGCTCAACCCCGCAGCATGTTACCTTTTCAGATATTTTACAATGAATATCTGCCCGAAAGAGGGTTTAAGCTGTAATAACATCAGCAGTTTAGACTTACAGACTAATGCAGCACCCATTAATTTCTTTATTTGGTGACATAAGTCGGGCTTCTCCATGTAGTTACTCACAAGCCAATGCATTTTTGGATTTGCTAAGGCATGCTTCCCTATTAAAATTAATTAATTTATTTATTCGTTTTTTTCTTTTTCTGCTTTATCTAAGGGCATTTATTAAACTGTTTTCTCATCTTGTAAGATATATGGTACCACAAATGTTTTCGGAATATTAGAATGATTTCTGAAGGATCATGTGACTGGGGTAATGATGCTAAAAAGTCAGCTTTGATTGTTCCTAATATATAAAGTTATACATTACTGTTTAACTGCACTCACAAGTGAATCTCGAGTTATTTGGTGTGATAGTTAAATATATTCTCAATAAACTAAAAACAGAACATTTTGTCCACACATTCTTTCTTGTAACTCTTCCCTCTCAGTCACATACCTGTTTGATGGCTCATTATGAAGGCCTTTGTCTTCTGAGGTGTGAATCATTGCATTAGTAATGGTAGTTCACGCCTTCTCGCATAGACCATTTCCACTCAAAAAGTGACGTAGAAAATGTTTATCAATATATTGTTTTTTTGTAAGTGAGTAAACAAAATTATGTCCACATAACAACCTAGTAAAAAACACTAGGTTACATGGTCCACTTCTCAAAAGTGACTTCAAAATGTTAGTTTTTCACTGAGTTTCTTTCTCAAAATTACAATCATGTACATAAATGTTGCATATTATTGTAGTCCAGTTTATAAGCAACTGAAAAAAGCACAAATGTCAGGGCATGCCAGAACTTCTCCAGACCCCCAAAAAACCCTCAAACCCCAGATGGTTAAAATGCTTTCATTTTTCTTGTCGATCTATGATTTGTTTTTATTTATTTGTGAAAAGTTGAAGTTTGACTTTGCAGAATGACCTCCACGTTATTGCTATTGCATTTATTTTATAATTTCATTTAATTTTTGTTACTTACTAATTGCATTAGGAGCTCAATGTGGGGTTAATTTTTTAATATATAATAATATAATATTCATTACCCACACAACCATTTTGGCTGCAGATGTACATCATATCCCAAATCATGCAACTTGTTGGACTAAAAAGATTCATTTTATTTATGATTTTGATCTTGCACGAAACAATCTGAATGTCATAGAGACATATGCATGGACTTGTTTGACTTATTAAGTACTTAGTAGGGAAATATTATCCTTTAAAAGAATATAGACTTGGGCTCAGATTGATATGGTAACATCAATGCCGTCAATACTGTACTTACAGTGTGACCAATTACAACAGACTGGCCATCTGACCAATCAGAACAGCATGTACTCATAAAAAGGAGGGTTTTAAAGAGACAGAGCCTTTGAACAAACTCAGACTTGTTGAGAAATTAGGTCATGTGCAGTATAGCCTAGGTAACACTTTATTTTAGTAGGTAAAATAGTAGGTAACACTTTATTTTAAGAACCAATTATTACTGTTAATTAGTTGCTTAATAGCTTTTATATTACTAGCATATTGACTGTTAACTGTACTTTTAAAGCTCAAATGAATGCCTTTTTATGCATATTCTTGGTCCACCTCTTGGTAATCCACCCCATGCTTAAACTGAATTGAACTACTGTATTAATAAGCAGCAAATTAGCAGCTGGTTCAGCTATAGAAAACTCTTAGTTAATAGTACACTTGTCCCTGCTATTTAGTAACACTTTGGATTAAGGAACTAATACATAGGGAGACTTGCATTTACAATTTAATGAAAAATTATAGATTTTCAGTTTATTTTTAAATGCAATCAGTTGAGTGCGGCAACACTTTAGGGAACACTTATTCACTGTTATCTACAACTTTTCCCTCAATAATAGTTAGTGAAGTAGTTGTTAGGTTTAAGTATTGGGTAGGTTTAGGGATGTAGAATAAGGCATTAATATAAATGGCTAATGTTGTTGTTATATACATGCAAATAAGCAACTAGTGAAGAGAACAATCCAATACTCTTACTGAGAGTGATTTTGATTTTCAATACATATTTAAACATAATTTCATAATATGAAATATGATTAAAGTGTACTGCCAAGCATTTATGATAGACCAAAATAAACTTTGATGTCATTTCTACTGAACATTTGTTGTCAAGTACTTGAATTGCATTTTGTTAAAATGTAACATATTTAAAATATATAATTTTTTACAGTTCAAGTACAGAAATGATAAAATACTTTTAGTTTACTCATGCTTTAATACAGCGTGTGAGTCAACACATCAATAAAAGTATGTCTTTAAAACATGATTAATGAAACTAATAAAATATTTACTTTTTAGATTTGAATTTCAATTAAGCACACTTTTTTTCAATCTGTGGAAGTGTCAACCCCCAAGCAGGGTGGTGTTGAGTTTTGCATGGGCTTACGTGCACATTTTTGAGCATACTTTACAAGGTCAAATGCGCATTATTAACCATTAACAATTAACCATGACTTCTGCCTCAATAAACTAATTTTCTGCCTATTCATTTGTGGTAAAGTAGTTATTAAGTTTAGATATTGGGGATGTAGAATATGTGCTTTTTAAGCACTATAAACAGCCAATATGGTAAAAAGCACCTAGTTAATATTGAGAATTAGTCCCTATATTAAAGTGTAGCCCCGTTTTCCTCAGCAAATGTATAAATGTAGCGTTTGTTTTGCTGCCTGCCTTTAAACAACGTAATCCTCATGTTCACGCACCATCTGTGTTTAGGTACATTGGCATAGCATGTTTAATGGCTGATAGAGAGGAAATGGGAGGGGTGTGTGTGTGTGTGTGTGAGGGTGGGGATAATTAGATATCAAAGGCGAGGGTGGGGAGGGAGGCAGAGGTCTTCTCTGATGCTAAAGCACTTATTAATGAGATAGGCCTTATCTGTCCTCCTCGGAGGAATTCTGCCTTTGATCGGCCCCACTTTGGACTTAATACATTTTTGATTGATAGGCGGAGATGACAGAGGAAAGAGGTGAGGAGAAGAGAGAGAGAGAAAGAGAGGGCAGCGCAGTAAAGATGGAGATGCAGTTGTTTCAATGCCCTTCATTTGACAGAATAACCAGTGAAACGGGATCACGGGAAGGCATTCATTCTACTAAAGAGAGATGTTGAGTGAGCCGCCACCGATGACTCACGGACCACACAAGAGCGGGACGCGGTTGATGGCTAGCAGGAAGAATTCTGGGAAGTTATCGAAGGTGGGCACAGTAATAGATAACACGTGGTTCTCAGTAACACACAAACAGACACACAGACGACGTGTCACCTTCACTTCCTGTGACCGAACACGGCCATTAAAGCCACGCAACTGCACGTCGTGTGTCTCTGTCAGGAAGAAAGGAGAAAGAAGGACGAGAGAGGAGGGAAGGATAAAATGAGAGATGCCATAACTGCAACTCTGTCACTGTCCATTACTTACATTCATCATAAACTTACACTCACACACTTCTATTCAATACATTCTACTCATAGACAGGTTATATCCACCACACATTCCTCATAAAGCCAGGATATCGATCAACTTTACGACATTTCAGGAGGCCAAATCAATTGCTACAATAATATAGAAGTGGAAAAGGTTTAAACTTCCTGTGAAAGAAAGAATGAAAGCTCATTTATTCAGAAGTCAATGGGACAAGCTCTGAAGCTGTTAACTGAGCAGAGTTTGTACTTGTGAAATGTAAAATGTTGTGTAAATGTGTGTGGGTGTTTCAGATGAACCAGATTTTATTTCTGTAAATTTAAAATATAAATTAAATTGGGATGCATGACTATTTCTCTGTCCCTATTAATCCCTATTGGATTTTGTTCCCAGTGTAAAAAAAAAAAAAAAAGAAGAAAAAGAAAAAAAATTAAGATGACTCTCATGAGATGCATCCCATTTCACAATAGAAGAGTATTGTCTAAAATTAATGTATACTACCATTCAGATATGTTTTCTAAGAGATAAGTACTTTTAATTCAGCAAGGATAGATGTAATAGTTCAACAAAACTTTCACATGTTCATAAAACAATTCAGCAGGGAATCCTGAGGAAGTGTCGTGGTTTCCATCTACATTTTAAGCAGCAAAAGCTATTTTCAACACTAAAAGTTAAAAGAATTGGTATAACTTGTGGACTGTTTACAGCTGCCAAACAATGTAACAGCTTTAATAGTTTCTAGCAACTTGTAGTATTATTATTGAGAGAGTGTGTGTGTGTCTGGGAGTAAAATATTTCAAACACTGCTTAATCAGCATTTAGAGCTATTTCATGATTAACTACAAGCTTATCTCCACAACATGTTAGCATTTGACATGTAAATCTCCAATGACACCAGTTCTGCCTATTCAGTTGTTTGTAGGTTAATTTTCACGGTTTAATCTTTACAGTCTGCCCTGAGAGGTTGATAAATGTTTAGACTTATTGAGTTTGCTCTGAGGTAATCAAACTCCAGCAAGGCCTTCAATGCCCGGTTTACAAATGGATCCTTTTGAATGTTGTCTATAAGTTTCTCATGTAGGAGAAACTACAGAGTTTGTACCACCATTGAAAAAGTGCAGTTGACTTATTTTCTTGATGCTGCAAAGAGTATGCAAGTGGGTGAGAATCGAAAGGAAGATGGTAACAAAAGAAAAGAGGAGGGCAAAAGAAACAGAGAAGGGGGGTCAAATCCCATTTCAGTGACATGAGTGGTACTCCAGAGATGGAGGACAGACAGGAAAAGAGCTATAAAGTATGGAACGACAGCACACACATCACACAGACAGGCCTGCCGCCTGCTCAGCTGATAACACAGCCCGTCTCGCACCTCTCTCGCCCTATCAACATCATCCATCATCCACCCACAAACCCCCCACCACCCCCAAGCCACCTCCACCCAGCCCTGCCCAGCCACACCTGCTGTTTGGTCCCATCTCCATCCGATAGGACTGTCATCAACCAGAGAGAAAGATCTTCAGACGCCACGTGTATCATTGATAATATAAACTCTCTCAGATGGGACGTCTGTGTTGCCATGCACTCAGTCTTACGTGGCAGGCAATTCTTTCTCTCTGGATTTGAAAACTGGTGACAATGTACTGTAGGAAGTGCCTCACCTTTTAGAGAACTTCTTGGAAATCTGTAGAGCTTCGTGGATAATTCAGGTGAAACAAAGATGTGTTGTAGAATTGCAAAGTATGCCTTTTATTATTCATTTGTTTTAATAATCTCATTTGAAAATGTTATTGCTGACCTTTAAATCATTCATATTTGATCATCCCAGCCCCAAACTACCTCTCATTAATATCCTTCAGTAGTAGTGTGTATGCAGGTTTGGGAATTTTTTTTTGAATTGTCTGTTGGTTGTTCTATTATTCTGTCATCCATCCCACTGTTATACTGTATAAATGTAATATTCGTCTTCTGTTACAAGACTAAAACAATGCATATTTTTTGTTGCTTTAACGAGAATCAATACATATTAAAGAGGTCATATACAATACAGTTTTCAAAGGTCTTTATTTCGTGTATTAGAATAAAATAATGTTAGTATGCTTTAATGTATAATAAAACACATTATTTTCACACATTGCACATTTTTGTAGCTCCAGTTCTCCTAAAATGCATAGCCTCTCCTTCTGTTCATTGTTTTTGGTTGAACAAATCAAGCTAATATCTGAAATATAACGCCTTTCAGCAAATTATTGCAAGCTTTAGCTTCAAATGAATCAATAAGCCCCAAAAAGCCATGGTTTACAGAGAATTGATAACAAATAAGGGGCATTGGTAGACAGGACACAAATGATAAATTCACTGTAAACCATGGCTTCACTGGGCTTGTTTTTAAAAATTATTATTGATTACACATAGTAAGCATTCATGATATAAAACAGCTCAAATAAAGTGTAATGATATATAAAATAAACATTATTCTTCTGCCAAACAATGAAGTGGTATTAACACAATGGTTGCCAAGCAACACACATACATAAACAGAGGTGTATGTTTATAGAGTATTTTACAACAGCTTTGAACACGGCTCAACCAATCAGATTGAAGGACCGAAACTCTCCATTTTAAAAGTTCAGAGATCGGGGCAGGCAGAGAACAATCAGCAACCAGGTAAACAATCCAAAAATTACACACAGAGGAAAGCTGGTGTGAAACTCTGGCCTTTATACTGAGTGTTAATGAGTGTGTGGGTGTGGTGATGAGTAGCAGGTGCTTGATTAGTCCGGGTGTGAGGGATCAGATTGTGGTGTGATTGTGCAATGGATGTTGGGTAATGTAGTCCGGGGGACAGTCTGAGAGTAAGTGGTGATGGGGCAGAGTTCCAAACCCGAATCTTAACACTAATGATGCTTTTGGAAATACACCCCAGTTTGTCTTTCCGTTTGTTGTTCACACACACACACACACACTCATGTTGGGTTTCCATGTTTTTTGGGGACATTCCATAGGCGTAATGGTTTTTATACTGTACAGACTGTATGTGGTATTGTCCTACACTGACCCTACACCTAAACCTAACCCTTACAG
>JAUCMU010000013.1:2602575-2613359 GCA_032275025.1 Enteromius treurensis | reverse complement strand
GTTTTTTAGGTCCGATAATTAATACCTCTGTTTTATCAGAATTTAACAGTAAGGAGTAACTTGTCATCCAATTGTTTTATATCAACTATATATTCTGTTAGTTTCTCAATTTGGTGTGTTTCACCTGGCTGAGAAGAAATATAGAGTATCATCAGTATAGCAGTGAAAGCTAACATCATGTCTCCTGATACATGGGGTAATGTTGCTTATGAAGCAAAATGATTGATTGATGCAAGAAAGCCATGTTATTTACAACACGATTACCTGTTTATTAATACCTGTATTACTTTAATTATTCCAGACTTGTGAGCATTAATGTACATCACAATAATGTTATTCTATTGACAGCTACAGTTAGTATGTTTTGTTTAATGGAGGTTACAAACAAAATTATATAAATATTTTTCGGTCTATTGGTTAGTTAGCCTTTTTGGTTTCTCAAAATGTGATCCATTAACACTTTATTCAAATAGTCCACTTTAGACATTTGACTATAACTATAAGTAATTTTGTAACTACATGTCAAGTAATTCTTATTAATTCACAGCTACATATCTACTAACTCAGAGTACATTGTTAGGGTTGGTTTAGGGTTAGTAGAATAAGTTGACATGTACTTACAAAGTTTCTGATGAGCATGTAGTATGTTGTGCACCCATAAAAATAAAGGGTTAGAAGATCTTAAACAGACAGTCTACTAATGACTGGTAGTTGACATGTGGTTACAAAGTCACTTACTGTTAGTAGAATGTCTAAAGTGGACTATCGAAGTAAAGTGTTACCAGTGATCCATACATTTGGAGCTTTGTGGCATCAAATGTGTTTAAAAATGCCTGTGTTAGAGATTGTTTGCTTAATGGCATCTTCAGTTGGATGGCATTAAGATGATATCAACAGCAACCGTTCAAAACAAGCATGTGTTGATATCTAGATCAACTTAACCTGGAATCAAAGGAGTAAAAGAGGTCAACGTCTACAACAGCAAGCCCGCAGCCTTCCCCATTTATCAGCATAAACTCTTCAAATTCCCACATAATGTTCTGACTAACACATTTACATGTCCCTCAAGTGTGCAAGCTTCTTTTCTGACTGCCATGAAACCCTCAAGCATCAGGAAAACCGTAAAGAATCAAAACCCACATCTCACTGTAATCGACCACCATCAAACCTCAGTTGTTAGATAAAGTTGCTCAGTGGTTTTAAAACATACAATAACAGAATGAAATGTCCGATCTATGAACTGTTGTCCAGTGATTGTCTGTGTTTGTGTGTGTGAATATGGGTTAACAGCTGGGTTCAAGTTGCATGTTAAACAAACAGCACTTTTGAATGCTGAGCTCCAGAGTTAAGTAAATTAGTGTAAATTTGCACAAGTAACCTAATTTCGAGGGAAAACATATGCAGGAATTTTAATTGGACACAATGGAGCTGGAATCACGCAGCAGCCGGAGACAAATTAGCCGAAACCGATGGGAAGACTAATGGTTTGTGTAGGCTGCCGCTGCTGCTGTAGAAAGAGAGAGAGAAAGAGAGAGAGAGAGAGAGAGAGAGAGAGAGAGAGAGACAGACACAGAGAGATACAGTTACAGTCCAGTCAACCAAGCATGAAGGAATGGGTCAGTGTGTATCCGGAAGTTTATTCTGTTGTGGTGGGAAAAAAACTAAACAAAAAACCCTGATATAAATGTCAGATTAAGGAGTAATTTTACTCAGTTTGATGTTGTGATCCCACCAGTAGAAGTCAATGCAGTTAATCAGTAATATTTGACTGTAATGTTCATTAGGTATGTGGGGTATGTTTATGTAGCTTGTGTCGGAGGGAGAGAACGCAGAAGAGAGAGAGAGAAGGATTTGTTTATAAACTGGCAGTGACAAGGGGGAAGCCATCTGACATGTTTAAACTAACCTGCCATGAACTGGTCGCCAAACTCCTTCACAAGTTCTGCAAGTGTGTGTATGTGTGTAAGTTTGTGTGTATGCTTGTACATGTGGATTACAGAGGTTAAAATGTGGTTTTTAATGTACATATGCTACCCCTTAAAACAGCGCTTTATGAAAACAGTGGCTGGTCGCCAATCAGATAAACTCAGAAAAAGGCAGTGAGAAAGTGAAAGACGAAGAAAAGGAGAAGGGGGGTCATGGAAGAGGAAGGGAATCGTGAGGGTAGAAGTGAAAATGCAAGGAAAATTGGAGATTGCCTCGGTATGTAATGCACATTATGGGATAGTTTTTGGGACATTTTGTCATTCTTTTTTTTTTCATTCCTGGATGATTTTTAGAACACACCAAATTTTAGACCCCTTCCAACGAGCTCCACTGTGACCAGATCACTGAGTCAGTAAGATCTGAATCAGTTGGATTTGTGATAGAATCATTCAGCTGGTTGTGTGAACTGAATAAGGTGATTCATAAAAAAAGATTTCGCTCAAAGGTATGAACCATAAGAATCACTGATGAACTCTCAAAGCTAGTGTGAACATTAAAATGTTCATTGAATGATGACTTAAATAAGTTCTGTTTCTTACTCAAAGTCATTAAATATAATATAAGAGTCATGTGGAACATTTTAAACATTCCTCAATGATTCTTTTGAATCAAGTCGTGAACACCTCAGTCAATCTGGTTGAGCTCAGTCTGAATTCATTTTTGTTTTGGTGTAGACCTGAAATAATTAGATCAATGGAAACCATTTACGTGTAAACATTTGAATCCAATTATCTTCTCAGATCCAAAAAGTGGCCTGATGCATATGTTTACATACCCCTTTCATGCCATGAATGTGTATGATAATGTTTTAACTGGGGAGTAGACTTAACATTTACCAAAAAAAAAAAAAAAAAAAAAAAAAAAAAAATGTTTAAACGACATCAAGCCAAAACATATAAAGATTTTTGTTGAACTCTAGTTGACACAGACTGGTTAATCTAACCTAATCTGTTAGTAATCACATCATAATCTGCACAGCACAGCTGATTTGTTTCTTTTCCATCAGCAGCCAATGAGCTTGCTGCAAATCATTTAAATACTTGGCCCCTGTTAGCCTTAGCAATTTGCAGTGCACTTTGATAAACCCTCCAACTTCCCCAGCTCCACCTGTGGAGGTCTGTCAATAATTGGATAATTCATATACGTTATAAATGCAGCAGCAAGTTTCAGTTGTTGCTCTGCCACAGTCACAGCAGCAGCATAGCAGATCTATATATATACATTGCCACGTATAACCATGCATATCTCTCAGACAGTTGTAATTACAAGATTTCAATAAAACACTGGACACTACAGCTGTATGCAGCCACTAGCCACATTTAGAATACATGTAACACATTGTAACGGAAACTCGGATAACATTTGATCCATTTGCAAGCTGTTTATTATCACAATCGTAGTCAGACAGGAAGCGGTCAAACAGGGGCAAACAAACACAAAGCAGATTGAGAAAAACAGTACCGTAAACAAGCAGTAGGTCAGGGTATCAGGCAGGTATCGAAAACGGAAGTCCAGGGAAGAGTTCGGGGCATCAGGCAAGAATCAACGTAGAGATAAACAATCCATGTAGGCAACGGGTGATCCAGAATAATCCAACGAAACAATCCAGAGTTGTTAACGAGAACAAAACTTTGCACTGTTCGTGTCTCAGTGTTCACCTTAAAAAAGGGGAAACCCCGCGAAAACCCGAGGTGGACTTCCGCGAGAGTTTGGGTAAAAGTGAAAGGCACTGGGTGAGTCGTGGATGATGTGTAAAAACCTTTGCCGGATACATAGGTTCGATCCGGTGGACACTCGGGTGGAATGGGATGCAGGGTTTGAGCCTATGTGATTTCTTACATAATGTCCCACCGTATTGGCGCCAGTATTTGAGGAGGAGGTATGATGTATTCCGGAGGTCCCAGGTCAGTTGGAGTGTCAAACTGGCATGATAAAGCGTCAGCCTTCCCGTTCTTGGAACCTGGTCGGTAGGTCATGGTGAAATTAAAGCGGTTGAAGAAGAGGGACCACCTGGCTTGTCTGGCGTTGAGTCTCTTGGCACTGCGAATGTATTTCAGGTTCCTTAGGTCGGTGAGTACTTCAAATGGTTTGGTGGTTCCCTTGAGCCAGTGGCGCAACTCCTCAAAAGCTGATTTCATGGGCACTAATTCTCTATCCTCTACGTCGTAGTTACGTTCTGCTGAAGTGAGCTTGTGGGAATAGAAGGTGCAGGGGTATAGTTTGCCTGGGTCGCCATATCTTTGAGAAAGTACTGCCCGATGCCGGTGCTTGATGCGTCTACCTCTAACGTGAATTCTTTAGTGACGTCTGGATGCCGAAGTATAGGTGCTGAGGTGCTGAGACTCCCTTTTTGGTCATGGAGGTGAGTGGAGCAGCCACCTGACTGAAGTTTCTAATGAAACGGCGGTAGAAGTTGGCGAACTAAGGGTCTTGGGTCGTGTCCATTCGAGGACTGAGACGACCTTGCTCTAATCCATGGTGACCCCCTCATGACTGATGATGTAACCGAGGAATGAGACCTTGGTCTGGTGGAATTCACATTTAGACAGTTTGGCGTAAAGTTGGTTCTGGATTGGGCGGAGAAGTACCTGGCGGACATGTTGGATGTGTTCTGTGAGGGTTTCTGAACTGCCACCCCACCGTCCCTCAGACTGTGCCATTGAACTCCTGCCTGGTTCCACACCTCCCAAGGGCCGTGTCTGCCCATTATCCCAGCCTGAGATGGAAAGCATGAGGAACTACATTAAGGAGGAACTCGAGAACGGGGTCATCCGACCATCCACGTCTTCAGCCGGTTTCTTTTTCGTCAAAAGAAGGATGGCTGCCTCCGGCCATCCATCGACTACCGAGGCATAAATGAGATCATTGTCAAATACACATAACTGCAGCCCCTGGTCCCAGCAGCTCTGGAACCGCTCCGTAAGGCACAGTACTTCACCAAGCTCAACCTCCGAAGTGCTTAAAACCTCATAAGAATCCGACAGGGGGATGAATGGAAGACGGCCTTCTCTACAACTTCTGGGCACTACGAATATCAGGTTATGCCGTTTGGTCTTTCCAGCAGTCTCTCTGTGTTTCAAGCCCTCATCAACGACGTGTTTCGAGAGGAGCTCAATCAATTTGTAATCGTCTTTATCGACAACATCCTCATCTATTCAGAAACCCTCACAGAACACATCCAACATGTCCGCCACATACTTCTCCGCCTGATCTAGAACCAACTTTACGCCAAACTGTCTAAATGTGAATTCCACCAGACCAAAGTCTCATTCCTCAGTCACATCATCAGTCATGAGGGGGTCACCATGGATCAGAGCAAGGTCGCCTCAGTCCTCGAATGGCCACGACCCAAGACCCTCCGAGAAATACAGCGTTTCTTGGGGTTCGCCAACTTCTACCGCCGTTTCATTAGAAACTTCAGTCAGGTGGCTGCTCCTCTCATCTCCATGACCAAAAAGGGAGTCTCCAATCTCCACTGGGAGCCTCAAAGGGAACAGGTGTTTCAGGAACTCAAGGCCCGATTCACCTCAGCATCTATACTCCGGCATCCAGACCCCACTAAAGAGTTCACGGTAGAGGTAGACGCATAACCTGGGCCGAACGTCAAATCACTCGATGGTCACCCCACTGTCAAGCCCGCTGTCTGCAACACGCACCAACCCCGGCTCCTTCTCCCACTGCCATAAGCCACAAAATGGAGGACCTACCACAACCTTAAGGAGGCCTTCAGCAAGAAGAAAGCAGCCAGGGTGCGAAACTTCAGGGTAAATTCAGCCGCCGTGCTGGTCCCTGCTTGATGGAAAGTATTTTGTCACTGGGATTGAGTCCGCCGGTAGCATGATCGAACACCTCGCGAAACTGATGCAGAAACTCCGAATAGCTCACAAAGTTCATGCCTTGGCCCTTTCATGCTGTGGCCCAGTCCAAGGCCCGTCCAACCAGTAGTGAGCAGATCAGAGAAACTTTACTGTCATCATCGGGGAAGCTGTCTGGCTGGCTGGTGATATACAAGCTGCACTGCATCAGAAACCGCTTACATTTCTCCGGAGTGCCATCATATTTCTCAGGTAGTGACACTCGTGCAGCGGAGTTGATATGCTGGGACGCGGGAGGCGGCAGGCTCGGAGGCGTGGCTGGAACAACATGAGCGGATGTCGACGACTGAGTACGAGCCGTAATGGCGGTCCTAAGAGCCTTCATGGAGGTGTTCAGCGCTTGTAGAGACTGGCCCATGTCTTCAGACAAGCGTGTTAACTTCTCCAGTTGCTGATGGTGAGTATGCAGTAAAGCACCCTGACGTTTCACCTTCGTGGTCAACTGAGTAACAGCCACTGGATCAGTGGGCGGCGAAGTTTTATGCAGCGGAGACTCGGATGACATTTGATAGTTGTTAATGAGAACAAAACTTCGCACTGTTTGTGTCTCAGCATTCGCCTTACAAAGGAGAAACCCCACGAAAACCCGAGATGGACTTCCGCGAGAGTTTGAGTAAAAACTCCAGGAAAAGTTTCTGCTGATGGCAGTCGGACAGCGCAACAGAGGACCCCCCAGTAATACACATACTTAAGCTTATATATGAATTGGAATGAAAAGTTTTGGATACATATAAAATAAACTTTACACTGCCAAAAATGAGTGCACCTTAATTGAAATAATTTCATACACACATCCACGAATGCATTTATTTTCAGGGGATTCTGATATGAAAATACAACATGGCACCGTTTCCTGCTTCACATCTCTCACACAGGAAAGGTGAAAAATAAAGCACTTTTAATGCCGTCCTCACTCATTTTCTTGTTCTTTCTTTTTTTCCAACTCTCCGTCATTCCCTCAGCCGTTATTTCTCTCAGTTTTTTGAAGATTGAGGAACACTGCCGTGTTGACTGAAAAAGACTTCGTCCCAGATCAGCTCAATCTCCTCTTCTTTAAACACCCCCCGCCAATTTCTGTCACTCCGGGAGATGAACGCATGTTGCCGAGCTTCTTTTTCCCCCCTTTCTTCTTCCCCACTGGCTGGCTAAAACACGGTTCCCCTGCCTTTGAAGTGGCTGCGTGCAGAATGGAGATTCTTTGCATGGTAAATTCGCCTCAACGCCCGCAGCATATCCATTACACAAGTTTAAAGAATGCTGGAGACTCGTTCGTGAAGGCGGCCTTTTTCCCCCACTTCACAACCAATTTCTCTGTGTTTTGAACTTGGGCACTCATGAGCCATGTAATCTATAAATTATACCCTTCTTGGGCGTGCAAACTCCACCAGCCATACTGTGTTTGAAGTGCAATTATTTTGCTCATTACAAGTTCATTTTATTGTTACAGTTTGTGACTGTTTCCTGGGGTCACAGTGTTAAAAGTTTGAGAAGAAGTGCGAAAGAGGAAATTAAGAAGGCTCTTGAGCAGGAGTGGTGGCTTTGAAGGATTCAGCCAGTCTTTCTTGAAATGTGTGAAGATATTAAGCATAAATGACACTATCAGCTAAGAACTTTGGGAAGCGATTAGGAAAATCAAGTTGGTTAATTCACCTCTAACTGTTTCTTTAAATGGAGATTTAGTTATATCGATCAGAAGGTGGAGAAATGACACCTCAAACTGACCTCGAAGTGAACCAGCACTTTGATTTGTTCTTTGCATTTGCTTTATTAAATCCCATGTCTGGTGCTATTTAATGGTACTTATTTCCAAATGCCAGTCAGAGTATATGAAATATGCACAACTTCCAGTATGGATGTATTTTGAGTGTGTGTCTGAATTGAGCAAAACAAGGCCAGGGTGTTCTCTGATTTCAGTTTTGCACACTAATGTTATCCGGTCCCGGAACAAAGCAAACATTTGTGTTCCTTCGTAAAGGCCAGTCCTAATGACGTAACGGAGTCTGATATCACACGCTCTGATCAACGTGAAATAATAGCCATCGCTTTTAAGCCGATTTGATATTTAGTGTCTCATTTCCAATTGAGCCTTATGATATCAGGCCTGTCTGAAATGATGAAATGGAGCTAACGGTTCGCTGCAGTCAGGAGATCACCCTATGGATATGCCCTTATAGCTACACTTTTCATTAGTCACTTATAATTAACAAAAACAAAACGTGTTTTAATCAGCTAGCGATGAACGCTGACCCATAATTTCCCACAAAGCTCTTTAAAGAAATGTTAAGGGTTCAAAGAAAGTTAAGGTCTATGGGCAGCATCTGTAGCATGTCAGTTACTACTATAATAAGCTTGTATTTTGGTTAAAGCACCCTTTTTAATGCCATAATTTCAATTTAGAAAAATGTATTATTATAGCTGAAAATCATAGTTTTATTGGTGAATGGTCACATAACCAGTTGCCAACTATTTTTGGGTGCCATGGTTAAAGTTGGGGTTTTTTTGGTCAATTTTTCTCTATAAATTTTTGGGATCTTTTAGAATTTTTTCTAAAGTTAATTTACTAGCTTTGATTTTTTTATAAAATGAAAGACACAATATATCTTAATGCACACAAAGTTTTAAAGCAATTAAGGAGGAAATTAAGAAGGCTGTTGATCAGGAGTGGTGGCTTTGAAGGATTCAGCCAGTCTTTCTTGAGATGTGTGAAGATATTAAGCATAAATGACACTATCAGCTACGAACTTTGGGATGCGATTAGTAAAATCAATAATTCACCTCTAACTGTTACTTTAAATTGAGATTTAGTTATATCGATCAGAAGGTGGAGAAATGACACCTCAAACTGACCTCGAAGTGAACCAGCACTTTGATTTGTTCTTTGCATTTGCTTTATTAAATCCCATGTCTGGTGCTATTTAATGGTACTTATTTCCAAATGCCAGTCAGAGTATATGAAATATGCACAACTTCCAGTATGGATGTATTTTGAGTGTGTGTCTGAATTGAGCAAAACAAGGCCAGAGTGTTCTCTGATTTCAGTTTTGCACACTAATATGTATCTGATGTGATAATAATAATTCACATAAACTTCTAGCAGACGTTTTTGTACATTAGCTTAGACACTTTAGTTGAAGGACCAGTTCTCACTATTACCTAGTTGTCATCACCATGCGTATTACTAGCATATCGACTGTTTATCAGTATTTATAAGCAGATATTAAAGGTTTATTCTGCATGACCATATTTTTAAATCCCCTAATTTGACCCACACCTAAACTTAATAGAACTATTAATAAGCAGAAGATTATGATTTTATAGAAGAAAAGGTCAAAGTTAATAGGTAATAATGCGTCCTATATTTAGTTTTAATGGCTTATGATAATTGGTCCTTATAATGAAGTTGTACCAAATTAACATATTTACAGAATCTGAAATGTAAACATTATATAAATATATAAATATGTTGTTATGGAAGCGAACTCAGGAGAGATTGAGCGGTGTGATTGGCTGGGTGCAGAGCCTTGCAGATCTGGGACATATGTAAACAACTTTAGAGACATGTTTTTATTTTTAATGATATTTTCATGTAATAAAAAATTCAATTAATTTATTTATTGATTCATTTTTAAATATGATCAGTGCCATTAAACTTGATGCTGCACATTTGTCATGCATTCTGTTTGTGCGTTAAATTCAAAGTTATCAGA
The DNA here is from genome assembly GCA_032275025.1 of Enteromius treurensis. Classification (NCBI taxonomy): domain Eukaryota; kingdom Metazoa; phylum Chordata; class Actinopteri; order Cypriniformes; family Cyprinidae; genus Enteromius; species Enteromius treurensis. The sequence goes on along the minus strand of JAUCMU010000013.1, from coordinate 2,603,791 downwards.
AGCCATGTATGAAAATGGTATAATATGACAACAATTAGGGATGGGTATCAGTAAGGTTTTAATGGTATTAGTTAGGGATGCTCATTTCGGTTATTTCTCATAACCGACAACCGACGCTCGTTAACCGATTATTAATCGGTTAACTGACAACAATATTTTAAATGAGAATTGAATTAAAAGAATAAGCGCCTGTGACCCGTTAAAAATAATAATCTTAATATCAAAGATGGCAACGTCCACAAAACTAAGTCTTATCATTTTCTGACATGACAGGAGTCCAATCGAGGCGCGAGATCTTTTATCAAATCTTCATTAACCTACAGCAGCTTTGCGCGAAAAGTGGAGAATATATATCACGTGCAGAACACAAAACTGACGAGAAACGGCGGAAAACTGACGAGATCTAATAAAACTTTCATATGACACTCAGATAATTTCTCCATCACTTTAAGTTACCCAAAACACACATATAAACACCTAACACCCGGTAGAAGCGCGTTTGTGCAGCAGACGGTTAAACGGTTAAAATGAGCATCCCTATTAGTACTTTAATCGATGCCACTTGTCGATCCAGTACTTTAATGGTACTCTTATCAGTACTTTTTGTTGTGTGTTTATTATTAAAGAAAAATAATAATAATAACAAAAACAACTAATTGAAAATACAACACTTAACAACACTTCATTTTTTTTATAATAAAAATGTTAAATAATAATCTGTAGTCTAACAAAGACCAATGTTTGAGCAAATATTACACAAGCAAAACAAATGATTGTAAAACAAATAAATTAACACATCTATTTTCCTGTAAAAGAATGGACAGTGGTTACAGTCGGGGCATGCAGGCAGGCGGCAAGAGGACTAACAGTTGTTAACTGCAGCTTTATTAGAACGCATTCACATAAATAAGTTAACTGTGTTTGGGATTAAAAGTAATAAAAGTTTGGAACCTCTTGCAATGTACACTAAATAAAGGAAACGTATTTCATAACTACAAATTAATTTTTAGGGAAGCTCTGCTTTATATCTTAATCTGTTTTCTCTCATCTTTGCTTTATTTCTTAATGAGCATAGTTTATTATTATTCATTTATATAAAAATAGTCTATTATAATTTAGCACCGGTACCGATTAAGTACCAAGTTACCCTTTCAGTCGAATCACTTCGACGTTACATATGGGAACTCGCCAGAGAGACCGATTTGCCTTTGAGCTT
>JAUCMU010000013.1:2543384-2557484 GCA_032275025.1 Enteromius treurensis | reverse complement strand
CAGCCAATCAGAGCAGACCTCCTCATTAATATTCATGAACCTTCCAAATAAGGCAAAAACAGACTGTTTCATTCTAGTGTCAAATTCTAGGGTTGTAAATGGACCTTTAAAACCATTTCTGGGCATTTTTCCCCCTTACCTAAGCTACATACCTTCTGTGTACATATCGGAGAACAATTTAAAATATTCTCTCAATGCATTCTATGGCACCTTTAAATAGTAAAGACACTTTAATGTGCAAACAGCACAAGCACATTTAATAAAGGCAGCACTTCTACAACCACCAACATACAGGCCTAGACACAGTCTGTACTTATCGACAACTGTGACCGATGCCTAGCCCCCCTCCAAGGAAAGCCCTGACACAGCAAAGTTGGATCTGTCAGATGCAAACCGAACCAAAACACTGGAGCACCAGCACAAACAATGACACGTGCTCAGGAACAACACTCCAATACCAGGCAGCAGACATCGACCTCTATTTCACTGCATGCAAATATTAGATAGTATATTGTAGTCCATGTACACAAACAGAATCTTCAAGAAATTAAAAACACACTGATTGTTATCCCAATATAAAAGGATGTCACATCCAGCATTAAAAAACCCCATAGAACTACTACTAATTTGACAAATCACATTATTTGACAGCCTGTGGTCACTCAGACCCCCAAGAACCCCATTATTAGCAGATCATAAAACACTAAGCACCTTCAGGCCGCCGTCTCACACACAAACACCCGAGAGAGCATCACTTCTGACACCTGCCCCAGAGTGCTAGGGTTAGCCAACATTTTCACACCATCACTTTCAGACATGTTTATTTCATACGTATTTCCTCCAGCACATCTGCACGCGTTATCATAGCTGTATGGAATCATTCTCATTCTAGAAATGTTTTAAAATCGCATGTGGAAAGACAGTTTGCTTTATTTTTATGCATTATGAGAATACAAAAATACACATGCAGACGTCATGATAATTTAGCTTTAATGGATCTGATATGAATAGGTCCACATTAATAGCTGCTGAAAAGATAAGAACGCTTTTCATGAGAGATGTTTGCTTGCATGATGTAGATGTACAGATGAAATGCAGCTGTCAAGAGCCTGTGTTGAGAAAACAAAACAAGGCCTCGTGCGCCCCTGCACCGGTCAGCCGGATCATTGCATACACCTAAACAGACCGGTGGGGCCAGATAGACTTCCTCTGTCAATTCAGAAAGGCTTTCGCTAATGGATTTCACAATGCACATGAATGTAAATGTTAATGAATGTAAATACCTCCAATTACAGAATATTATACCAAAGCTTTAACTGACATGACAACTATCCCCACTGAAGCTTATGGTTATTTAGAAAATAAAACGCTGCCATTTCGGACCGTTTATATGTGTGAGAGAATACAGCACAGATTGTTTTGCTGGGTGTTAATTGGTGACTGCTGTATATGTAAGGGCGCAGATATTGACGCCCCCTTAGGTCAGTGCGCTGTACTGCACCTCGACGGAGCGCTAAGATAATCAACAAAATGGTGGCTTTGCCCGTGGTCACGTGACTCCTTTGTACTCCGTAAACCGTTTATGGGCAAAAATACTGCTCGTTAACCACCTCCGAGGTTATATTTGCAGAGAAAAACGTCTAAATTTTGAGCCCAAAATACGGAACCTCGGCCGTCTCGGACCCTAGCGACGTATTTGACGCTTTTCTGCAGGAGAAATGGCGGCCATTTTGTGTACACTGGCGCAGAAAAGCAAGGGACGCGCCTCTGAGAAGAAAAATGAAATAGCTTTCAAAATGCATGACTCTGAGCAATAAAACGTACCGATTCCTCCTCTTTCTCCATCCCAGTTGGCATCTGTGGCACTGCCCGGTTAATAGACGCATATTCGTGCAGGTCAGGCAGGTCCTCGCAGCGGAAGACGGGTAGAGGCTTGGAAGCGTCCAGCGCCCGCGCCCGAAACGACAGTTTACTCATTTTTCTTTATAATTCGAGATGCAGCATAAATCTATCCGATCCCCTAATGTTCCCTACTGGTCCGATTAAAGTTCTCATGGATGATGCCGGTTCGGTATCCAGCAGCGCACGGGTCGCTCGGTGGAGGTGGCGGGGCGAGCGGAGGCGCGAGGCCGGGTGTGGGTCGCTCTCTCTCGGTGTGTGTTTCCAGCGCGCTCCGGTCCCTGATTCCAGGCTCAGTGCGCCATGGCCAACATGGCGGACATTAAAAACACTCTTTAACGGTCCGCTCGTGTTCAGCGGCCCAACCCCCCGATCCCAGATCAGCCATTCCCACATGGGCTTACAACGCATGCGCTCGTGGCGCGCGAAGAGACGGGGGAGGGAGTGAAAACCACTCCCATACCTTCTACAGAGCGCGTTTCTTCAAATATGTGCTTTTTTTTTTTTTGCATATTAGTGAAGTTGGCCCCCCCACCCAACACCGCAAAAATAGTTTCAATCGTTTGGGCTGCTTTGGTTTGTTAGATATAAAATATTCATTTAAAAGGTCATTCTCAGGTCACTCAGCCCTTGAGGATTTAGGATTCACATCACGGGCAGAGCTTGTGCCAACAGAGAAAAACTTAATAAAGCAATGTATTAAATAAACTGTTTTTATTGTGACACATTGTACACAAATAAAATAAATATTTATAATAGTTTCGAACTACGTCTTTTTATTGAATCGGTATTGTAAGCGGTCTGTAGAACAAAATAATCGATACACTATAAATTTTAATGTATTAAAGCAACTTGGGATATGCATGTTATGCATTTTATTTAATTTGATGTTGAAAAAAATAGGGGGGCTGGTGACGTCATTGCCTAATAAAAATTATTTTTATTAAAACTAACATAATATGACCTTATTTTTTTCCCCCCTTTTCTTTTACTTTGAACAACAATGGAGCTATACTTCACATAACTTCAGGGGTTTCTTCTTAGCAGCAAATAAAGAAGTGTTCTGGAAAAGTCAGCCTTGGATGGTATTTATTGATGAATTAAAACTTAATAAAAAGTAGATTTGAGCCATTTCAAATTGTGAAAGCTGAGCGTCCCGTGTTCGTAGACCGTGCGCGCCATCCACTGACATCCAGAGTGCCGTTTCTTTCTGCGGGACAATCCGTGTGAGGGGAGACGACAGGGGAGAGATCCAAAATTAAATTTTTTATGGTGTATGTGACACCAAAGGCTTTGGGGTCGTTCACATGCAGCGCGTTTTGCACGCGCAAACTCTTCATTTTCAACAGAGCCGCGAGGTTTAAAATCCAAAGCAGAAATTATTTTGTAACTGACAGCGCTTTCGTGGTTGTCAAGTAACAGCAGACGGTACAGACGCGCGAGCGCGAAGCGTTTTGAAATTGGTGGAGGAAGCGACGTGCCTCGCGTTTTCCACTCGTTTTTAGACGCTTAGTGAACATACCCTTATGTTACATTTAATGCTTAAGTATCGTTAACCCCAATACAAAGATTATTTTAGTGTGTTAGAAAAGAAAGATGCAGCTCTGGTTAAACAGCTGGATGTTGGATTGAAATGGCAAAGGGAAATGCCTAACACTACCTGAATGCCGCGGGTGATAGTTTGTAATTTGTGTTTCTGGTTCTCGTCTGTTTGAGGGTGGAAGGAGCAGACATGGGTTCCCTGTCCCGTCGTTTGCGCTGCCTTGTTGAGCGTAGCACTGAAAACATTATATTTTACCCAGTTTAATCTCTTTTTTTTTCTTTTTTTTCTGAATCGTACGGTTCGTATGCGTACCGAACCGAAAGCCTCGTACTGAACGGTTCAATACGATACAACATATCGTTACACCCCTAATATATATATATATATATATATATATATATATATTATTTTCTGTTAATTTAATTACTTCTGACATGGTCTTAAAAGTTTTTATGAGATTCATCAGGTAAGTTTGAAAGAATCCATATATTTATAACTCTTCCTCTGACTTTGCAATAGCAGTACCTCTCCTTAAGGATCCAGGTGTGTTTGCAGCTGTTATAACACTACTTAAAAGAGATGTAGTGAGAGCAAGAGAAAGAGGTCAGAAAGACAGAGGGCAGGAGCTTGAAAGAGAAAGGGGAAAGATGTAGAGATTACAGATTGAAGTGTGTAGAAAGAAAGGGAGAAGAGGCGGAGAGTGTTCAAGTGTGTTTATACAGCAGTCACACGTCCCCTCAGGCATTGAACTGATGAAGATGGACATGGGGCGGGAATTACTTGGGCTGCAGGTAATTGTGTTAGTATTTCTAGCTTGGCCAATAGGCATCAATAGATCAATTTCAGCAATCTCAGCTGATCCAGCATGACTGATCTGAGCTAAAGTTGTCTGTAAATGGAGAAAGACGTTTAGAATGGATGCATCACTGTCTCTATGACTGTCACAGTTTGCCTGATTTAAATAATGATATTACCTATAAAATGCTGCACTGTTACAATTTATTTTTAATTAGATAAATTATTTTCATTACACAACGTGAAATTGCTACACTAAACATGTTTTTTTTTTTTTTTACAATAAACCTGTAAAACTGTTAACTGTAAGTTATTTTATACAGTTTGTGAAAAATGATATAAAAATTAGTGGAAAATACTGTAATACTCAGAAGTCCCTGCATGAGCACAACCTTTTATCTTTTCTTTCATGTTTGTTTTGTGTCAAGTCAAGTCATGAGTATTTATATAGTGCTTTTAACACTAAAGATTGTGTCAAAGCACAACATACTACTTTCTTATTTTATACTGTAATGTGAAATGACAAGATAAAACACTTAATTTTCAGTTAAAGGCATTTCATTTTTGAATTCTGAGATGTCATCTTCCAGCTCAGTTTAATTTAATTGTTGTGTTATGCGTTTTGTGTGTGAGTGTCTTTACATGTTATTACCAATCATTTACACAAAGAGAGAGATCATTTTCATTTATTTATTTTTTTTTTTATTTTTTTATTTTTTTCAGTAGACCGATCGAAGCTTACTTCCAGATGAAGGGACTCTTGAATAGATAAGAGAGACAGACAAGTGAACAACAGAGATGCAGAGCAGGTAGAGACTGGTAGAGGAGGGAAGGAGAGAGAGTATGTTGCGGTAAATGACAGGTTGGAGCAAGACACTGATAACCTTCCTGGGTAAAAGCTTCCTCTCCTTCCTCTGGCATTTCGTCAGACCTTCCAATTACATTGACAGGCCGTCCCAACATCCAGCATCTGATGTCCCCTCGATAAACGCAATTATTAATTAACCAGCACAATTAAATCTGCCATGATGGACGGGATACAGGACAATTAGAGCAGGCAGAGCTGACTGATGTAATCATGGTTACAGTGAGTCAGCAGACACACACACACACACACACACACACAGACACAGGTACACTATTTAGTTGAAAACAAATGCACTCCATTTTCAACCCCAGTTCTCATCATTTTTGTATGTTTTGCTTTGTTTAGTTTTGTTGATCAGTTTTTTTTTTGTTTTTTTTTGTTTATTGTTTTGTTTGGCGTTGCATTGCATTCTGCTTTATTTAGTTTTGTGTGTTTTCTTTTTGTAGAATGGTGGAGTTGTGTTGTTTTATGCATGTGTCTGTGTTTCAAGAGTTCACGTTTCCTTGTACTGTAATAATAGTTGGCAAATTTGGCGAGCTGTCTGGGGAGCGAGCTGGGAGAGCGGTGAAGAAATAAGAGTTAGGACATGATAAAAGCATATTTATAAGACATAACATACAGGGGAGGTTGGGTTTGGATGGGAAATGAGGTGAGGCGGGAAAGCCTACGCGGAGGTTGGGATTGATTTTTTTTTTTTTGTGCTGAGATAGGGGAAATGGTGTAGAGCCTACGCGGAGGCTAGGAGCAACCTTTTGTGGAGGTATTAGGAACTTCAGCGGAGGTGATTGGGAAGCTGATTTTAGCAAAAAGGCCTAGGCGGAGGCTGGGAGTGACACCTTCGCTGTGGTATAAGGAACCTCGGCGGAAGTGAAAGGGGAGCAAAAGCTTTTAGCTGAGATAGGGGAAAGGGTGTAGAGCCTACACGGAAGCTAAGGGCGACCTTACACTGAGGTTTTAGGAACCTCAGCAGAGGAGATTGGGAAGCTGATTTAGCAAAAAGCCTACGCGGAGGCTGGGAGTTACACCTTCACGGAGGTATAAGGAACCTCGGCTGAGGTGATAGGGGAGCAATAGCTTTTAGTTGAGTAGGGGAAGTAGAGCGTGGAGCCTACGCTGAGGCTAGGAGAGACCTTCGCGGAGGTATAAGGAACGTCGGCGGAGGTGATAGGGGAGAAAGCTTTGGCTGAGGTAAGGGAATAGGGTGTGGAGGTAGCTTACGCGGAGGCTGGGAGTGGCACCTTCGCAGGGGTGAAAGGGACTTTAACAGAGGTAATGGGGAGAAATGGCTGAAGTTGAGACAGGGAATTAGGTGTGGAGCCTACGCGGAGGTGGGGAGAGACCTTCGCGGAGGTTAGAGGAACCTCGGCGGAGGTGATGGTGAGAAAGCTTTTGCAGAAAATGGGGGAATGGGAGGAGAGCCTACGCGGAGGCTGAGAGTGGAACCTTCGCGGAGGTTTTGGAACCTCAGTGGAGGTGTGATAGAGGGAAGTAACTTTCGACAAACGTGAGGGAAATGGGTAGAAAGCCTACGCAGAGGCTAATAGTAAACCATTGCGGAGGTTGGAAACTTCTGCGGAAAAAGTAATAGGTTGAATTTACATTTTGGAAGAGGAGTGAGGTGGTTCGAGGCTTTGGGGAAGGCTGGAGAGGAAAGGAGAATTGGTAGTTAATTCTGAGCACCTGAGAAAACCGAAAAACACCAAAGTGAACATAGCGTCTAGGGTAGGAATTTAACTGGGGGGAAACTATAATTATTGCGAAGAGTGGAGATGCAGCGTGTTAAGATCTCCAGGGTGATGGGAAGCCTTTGGTCGGGGCGAGCGGGATTTTCCTTTAATGATGAGCTGGGTTTTGGAGTTAGCAATGGTGGGGGAGGTGGAGCCGTGAATCAATTTATGGAAAAATAGGATTCCACTTAGGTAACCTTTGATGGTGTTGGCTTGGAGATATCTGGAGGAGTTGAGATATGAGATGAAGGAGGCAATGGCTAGGAGTGAGAAATCTGGAAAATGGAGGTTAAAACTTAAATGGAAAGATTTGAAAGCTCTCCAAGCAGTGAGGTAGGATCGGAGAGTTCTGGGGGCGACGGCTAGGAGCATGGAGTCAATGTATTTATCGTAAAGGGATCTGAGGGGGTGGTTTAGGCGAAAAGGGAGGAACCAGGGTCAGCTGGGGGTTGGCATCCTGTGCTAGCGTCCTGAATTTCTGAAACATAAAATGAGACAGAGAATCAGCGATGGGGTTGACTTTTCCTGGTATGTGTTTAGCTGTAAGGATGAATTGGTTAAGAGCTGAAATCCAGACTAAGCGTCTGAGAAGGGGCATGATAGCGGGGGAGTGAGAGCTGTGTTTATATATGCATTGGACGGTGGCCTCGTTGTCGCAATGCACAAAAATGCATGAAGAGGACCATTCGTTATCCCAGAGGGCGGCGGCAACTATGACGGGGTAGAGTTCATAGAGTGCTGTGGAAACTGAGTGGGGAGAGATTTCGGCTAGTTTGTGAGGCCAGGGGGAGGCGAACCATTGGTTTGCGATAGAAGCCTCCGAAACCAATAGAGGGGGCGGCGTCTGTGAAGAGTTGAATGTCAACAGGGTTGGCTAGGCAATCTTTATAGAAAAACGAGTGGCTGTTCCACTGGGAGAGGAAGGAGACCTAGAGTTTCAGTTCGTTCAAGCAGGGACCTAGCAGAGTGAGGGAATCCTCTAAAGTTGGTACTAAAGAGGCTAGAGTAAGTAGATGGGAAATGAAGGGTCTGCCTTGCGGGATGATGCGCATAGCGAAGTTTAGGTGCCTTAGAACTGAGAGAAGCTCTCTTTTAGAGCAGTGGGGGTGGGCGAGGAGGTTGGAGGCGATTAGAGTAATACTGTCAAGCTTTTCTTTGGGAAGAATTCGATACTTGTGCTGGGGCCCAATGTTTTTTCTTGGGCTATGGGAACCCCTAGTTTGTTGAAAACTTTGAGGACGGTGGACAGGTCGGCTGCTGGCGGGGCGTGGAATGGGGAAATGATGAGGAAATCATTCAGGAGGTGGATGAGGTGGTGTATTTGGTAGTTGTTATAGAGGATCCAGCATATGGCTTCAGAGAGCATGTCAAATAATTTGGGCGAAATAAAAAAAAGTTTCGCCACTGTATGCCAAGAAATCAGGATGTATGGGCATGACTTTGAATGCAGATGTGATGTCGACTTTAGCCATCCAAGCCCCTTTTCCGACTCTTTTAATGAGTTCGATGGCTTGGTCTATGTTGTGGAAGAGGAGGAATGCTGGGGATGGGAGAATTATGGGGGGAAGAGAGATAGATTATTAGTCTCTTTTTCCCTGAAAATTTTCGAGTTGCAATGCCAATGGGGCTAACTCGAAAAATACTGAAGGGGGGAGGCTGACAGGTAAGTAAACACACAAAAGCACATGACATGACATTAACAACATACAGACAGAAAACACAGACAGGACACGCCTATGGTGTTACAGTAGTGATGAATGATGAAAAGTGTTTATTAATTAACTTTAATGTATTTAACCATAATTATTTTGTGTTTTACCAAATATTTGACTTTAGTTTTCTGCAGAACTCAAAAGATGATGCTTAGAAGAATGCTGGGGAAAAAAAGCCAACGAGTCTGTCGTCTTTTTCCTGATGACAGAAAAGAGGAGTTAGGGTCAGGGTGAAATGAAAGTTCATCAGAAAGGCATGAAATATTGACAGGAGTCGATAAATACTTTTTTGCGTGTTTATTAAATGAGGAACAGATGGTTTTTGAATGGAGGAGGAAGAAAAAGGATAGGCAGAAGAATCGTGAGTGACAGACCTGCAGATCGCGCAGGTGAAGTTATGACAGCCAATGAAAATCCTGTTGTGGAGATGGAGGTCCAGGGCACCCCAGAAACGCACTGGTTCCACTGGGACACCCTGGCAGCGGCTTTGGCAGCGAACATCCTGTGATAAGTGTAAAAGTGGGTCCCTCCATAGGATACTCCTATTTGGGTAAACTGAACAGATGACGGAGGAAAGCGGTGGAAAACTCAGGAAAGTGAGGGGGCGGGAAGGATTAGATGAGGGGTTTTTTAGAGTGATGATGAAGCTGTTGTACTCCACCTGGCGATCTGAAGGGCAGGGTGAAAAGGGTGAAAGGAGAGTGAAAAGATCAATGTCTTTACCTGTTAAAATTTGTTGGCGGTGGTGAGAAGAGACCAGGGTGGGTTCTGAGCATAAGGCATTGACAGGAGCTGGCACCGGTTTAGCAGTTGCTAGAGGGAAAGGTGGGTGGGGAGAGGGGGGAGGGGGGTTAGCAGGGAGAGAGTCGGGACTGAGAGAGGAAAGATGAGAGCTGGATGAGGAGGGCTGGAATGGAGTGGCTGTGCGGGAGGGCCCGGTCTGTTGGAAATCTGGAAAACAAAAAAGAGTATTATTAGTGTCTGATGGTCCGGGTTGTTGGAGAGAACTGGGTGGGGAGGCGGGCCAGGTGGCAAAGTAATCGGCGATGGCTTGCTGGAGCTGTGCTTGGGAAATCGGACCGGGTTGAATAGCGGCGGGAGGCTGGCTTGCTTCGGCGGCAGCTTGAATATGGCGGCGGCGTGGAGGAGGCTGCAGCTTGAGTTGGCTGAGGAGTGGGCTCCTCGCAGGCATAGTTCAAAGAGTCGGATGACATCTTAGCTTTGGTAGCAGTGAAAGCGAGGCTTGCATGTATAAAGCAAGATGAGAGAATATGAAATTTGGGAGAATTTATAGTGAATGGGAAGTGATATGATTTGTGCAAATCAACGAGGGATGATTAGGAGATCGGCTACCAGCCGTGTGTGATCACTCGTTCACGATCCTCTCAAAACAATGTTTTTTTGCAAAACATAAACCTTAGTTTTGTTGTTTTGGTTTTGTATTGCATTTCGTTTTGTTTAATTGTGCTGTGTAGTTGTGTTTCATTTGTTTGCATTTAGTTTTAGTTTTTATCATTTGTATTGTTTTTGCATTGTTTTTTATTTAGTTATGGTGTGCTGTTTTTTGTTGTTGTTGTTTGTTTGTTTATTTAAGTTCTATAATTGGTCCTATAAAGCTTGCTTATTTATTTATTCATTTATTTGTTGAGACACATTCATTTGTTTGTTTGATTGTTACTCTTATGTCTAGGTCAAATTACAGTTTATTTATGGATCATGGGGTGTATATGAAACAAACATGTTTTGATGGATGATTTGCCCATTTGTAACATGGAAAATCAAGGACAAATGTATACATCAAATGTGTATTGGTGTGGGAATGTGCAGTGATTATTCGTATAGACACTGAGCTTGGCTTGGCTGGGGGGTTGTCCTGGGGGGATAGTGTGGCATCAGATAAGGACAGTTCTCAGAACAGGGCATTATTGACACTTTTGAATTACAATAAGAATGATGGGCTTCGATGACTCTCTGAGGATGGATGAGTTTATATGTGTGAGCACTGAGGTGACTGTGCCCCAAAAACACAGCCCAGTGACGCCGAGAATCCCCATCTGCATGACAGGTAGACCCCTGGGAATTGTGGGAAACAGAATGCTTTACCATTGCCATGAAATGAATGAACTAGCAATAATTAATGAAAGACATGGGAATGATTTAGAAATGCCCTCTAGGGGATGTTAAGGTGTTTTTATAGGGTCTAATGCATGGGGAATGGGGTGACTAGGTACTACAGGATGAGTCCTCTTGGGTATATATGGGAATGGAAGAAGCCCCCATTCCCAGAATACAATAATATAAATATTCCTAGTTTCAGCATATATTTAACTTAAATTTTTTGATTGGCGAGACACAGTTTAGAGACTGAAAAATAAATTGGAATGGTGTGAATGGAAATACTGCTTGTTTCACACAGGCAAACAAAATCATCATAGACATCAGGTCATTGTTTAGACTGACCACTGGCCACCCTAGTGCTTATGCTACTGTATAACATACAGTAACCTAACAACCTAAAACTGAACCAGCAACCTTTGCAGCATTCTTTGTATACTCTATTCTGTACACATTTACAGATATTATTGAGAATTAGTATTTATTATTTCAAAACATTAGTTCAGTTTAGCTATGCATGAAATATGACAGTTACAATTTAAATCTATTTATCTACTCTATAGCTGGTTTAGAATTAAATAGCAATAAAGTTAAAAAGAAAACAAGTTAAAATACTGGTTTAAGAACACTGGCTCTAAAATGCTAACATTTTACATTAAGTTAATGCATCATTAACTATACAATACTTTTTATGAATAAATGTGTGTGTATATATATATACACTATTTTATTTTATTTAGCATCTTAAGCACAAACAGGTAAGATGTTACTTGTCACTGCATCATTAGCAAAGATGTTGCTCAGAGAGTGTTTACCTTTGTTTAAATGTCTGCCAGAGAGGCACTACGCCCGTGGAGTAAGCTCTCACGCCCAGGGGAGATGGCTCGTCTTGGGCCTTATACGCCAAGGCGATGGCATCCACTATGCAGTGGGCCAACCTCAGCTTGGAGACAGCCTTCCCCCTCTGCTGACCTCCATAACAGACAAGGAGCTGCTCAGAGCTTCTAAAGCTCTGAGTCCGGTCCACATACAAGCGCAATGCTCTGACGGGACACAGCAACGGCAAGGCTGGATCTGCCTCCTCAGGGCTTCCATGTTCACCACCTGGTCTCTAAAGGGCATGGTGGGAACCTTGGGCACGTATCCAGGCCGGGGTTTCAAGACAATGTGAGAGTAGGTCGGCCCAAACACAAGGCACTCTTCGCTTACCCTTGGTACGGGAATGGAGCCACTGGCAGTGGGAGGACTCGTGGGAAGCGAACAGGTCCACCTGTGCTTCCCCAAATCGACTCCAGATCAGCTGAACCGTCTTGGGGTAGAGACACCACTCCTCGGGAAACGTAAGCTGTTGTGAGAGCGCGTCGGCTGCACGATTGAGCTCTCCCCCCTGGTGGTTGATGTACACCACAGTCGCAGTGTTGTCTGTGTGGACCAACACATGCTTGCCCTGCAGCGGCGGCCATCACCGCCGCAGGGCTAAATGCACTGCCACCAGCTCTAGGCAATTGATATGCCAAAGTATTGATATGCCCATTGCATACAGTGCCCCAGCCCAAACTGGAGGCATCTGTTGTGATGACAGTGTGCCGGGACACCTGGTCCAGGGGCACTCTGGCCCGCAAGAACACAGGTCTGTCCAGGGACTGATGGTGCGGCGACATGTCAGCGTGATTACCACTCTGAATGCCCCGCGGTGCCATGGCCATCCCGAGACCCGGGAGTGCAGCCAGTGCTAAAGTGGTCTCATATGGAGTAATCCCAGCGGCATCACAGCGGCTGCGGATGCCATCTGCCCCAGGAGCCTCTGAAAGTGTTTCAGTAGCACCCCTCTCCTGCCTTTGAGGGAACTCAGGCAGGCCAGCACTGACTGGGTGTGTTCCTCTGTGAGGCACGCCATCATACTCACCAAGTCTAACTCCACAGTGAGAAAAGAGATTCTCTGCACTGGAGAGAGTTTGCTCTTTTCCCAATTGACCCAAATCCCCAACTGTCTGAGCTGCTGGATCACCAGCTCCCTGTGATTGCACAACTCTTCTCAAGAATGGGCCATGATGAGCCAGTCGTCGAGGTAGTTGGACACCTACTTCCCTTAACCGGGCAAGGGCACCCTCCACGACCTTCGTAAAGACTCGTGGTGACAGGAAGAACCCGAAGGGAAGGACCCTGTACTGCCATGCTCGACCCTCGAATGCAAACTGTAGAAAGGGTCTGTGTCGAGGAAGAATCGAGACATGGAAATATGCGTCCTTCAGGTCGACCGGCTCAATTGCATCCTTTGCCAGGGGGACAGCAATCTCCTCGCGCATAACAGAGGCGTCTCGGGCTGCCACCACAGTCTCAAGGATGCCACTGAATCTGGGAGGTCGCCGTGCGAACTGAATCGCATAGCCGAACCAGGTCATTAGGATGAGCCACTTCGACGGGCTGGGAAGCATGGCCCACGCCTCCAGTCTTTTTGACAGCGGGACCATCAGAGTCACCAGTTTGCCAGAAGGAGTGCTGCGGTGAGCAGGGCAGCTGGGACGAGCAGAAGGTATCCCGTCCTGACACAACCCAGTGCCGCTGCCCGTTTCCCCGGAGGTACTGGCCAAAAGTATGAAGGGAGGCATTGCATCCCCGAGCCATAACTTCCTGGCCGCTGGCAATGTGACATGTAGTGGGTGACAGTGAGACAGCCGTTGACTGCTCACCATCAGGCCACGAGCACCTGGGCCCGGAAGGGGGAAAGACTATTCTATCTTTGACCCCTGGGCCCTGAGGCCTGTGGCGGAACGAAAACAAAAGGAAACAGAAGGTTCTCCACCCAGCCCTCCTCCGGGAAAGGGAGCGGTGCGGTCCCGGTCTCAGGGTCGCTTTGCCGTCTTCTTGGGGGGCTTAGCACCAGCTGGAGACGTGGATGGCGCCGCCTTCCTGCAGGGGGCCCTACGCTGTGGCCTTGACAGTGTCTCGGCACTCAGCGGGGCCACCGACACAGTCCAGGGGTACCTATGAATTATGAACTATTCCCTCTTCCTTTTTTTTTTTCTTTTTTCCTTCAGCCATCTCTATCTTTCTGTCGTATCTCAGCTTGGCTAATGTCCATCCTGTGACACTAAGCGCTCTCTCCTCCACATCATGAGTAGACACACCCCTTACTGCTTATTGACTACAAGTGTGTTTTTTTATGTTAGACTTTTGTAGATCTTCTTATATTATTTCCCTAATTGATCATATTGCTGAATGTACTAGCAAGCATTTATGTACAGCTTTTTTCAAACTTACATTTACACGTATCCAAACAAAATTACAAACGAGGACAATGGAGGAAATTAAAATCAACAAAAGAGCAATGATATGCAAGTGCTAAAACAGGTCTCAGTTAGCTTAATGCAGCGGTTCTCAATCCTGGTCCTCGCGCCCCACCGCTCTGCATATTTTGCGTGTCTCTCTTTGTTAACGCAC
>JAUCMU010000013.1:2508624-2539771 GCA_032275025.1 Enteromius treurensis | reverse complement strand
CATGAGGGAGAATGAATGAAAACAAAACATCAAGCACATGGACATGAACTGAAAACAACCAAAAGACAGATGAAACGCCTGGGAGCGTGACACTTCCAGCCTTCTGGTAGTGTGTCTGTGTTTTTCCACTCCATGTATGATCTGTCACCCGTGTACTCTGTCTCCACCTCCCTCATGTTTCTCCATAGTAACTAATATGTTCTCATCCCCCTCAGTGTCATTTACCCCTGTATAAATACCCCAGAATATTCAGAGTGTTCCCCGCTCATCATTGCGTGTGTGTTCCCACCACCTCTGTAACCGTTTTCCCCTGTTATTGTGTCCGTGTTTGTATTCTCTGGATATACCATTGCTGACTTCCGCCTGTTCTCGTTTACCGCGCTCGCCTTTGCCCCACGGACTCTGTTTGCCGATCGCCCGACTCTCTGCTCTGCTCTCTGGACTCTCCCTTGGTTATGCCTCCTACATCGTTGTATGCCTTTTTCGACCTCAGCCTGTTGTACTCTCCCGTGATTGTTAATAAACACTCTGCATTTGGTTCCTACTGCCTCCCTGATCATTCGTTACAATTATACTACAGTCTTCGGTATCACATGATCCTTGAGAAATCCTTCTAATTATCAATTACCTCATTATTCTCAATGTTGAATGTTGAAAACATTATTTAATTAATTTAATTTAATTTGATTCTTTGATGAATAGAAAGGACAAAGGGACAGTATTTATTTTAAATTAAATTATTTTGTAAATTATAATTATTCATTTTGGTCAGTTTATACATTTATTTTTACTCCTTGTTGAAAACTGATTAATTTGAATGAACAGTAGGCTAAAAAGTGTTCAAGATATTAAAAACTTGGTTTGACTTGGTTTTAATAAATAATATTTTATTTTAAAGATGATATAAAATACTTTATATTAAGTGTCCTTAATACCTGTGTACTTCCACACTAACTAGATGTGTGTGTAGTATGTAACCACAGTGTAAGTACACACCGGTACATAGTATCTTAAGCTGTAATATTTATGTAACTACACACATGTAACAACCTTCAGAATGTTGTGTGTGTAAGTACAAATGTGTAACAGGACATTAGTAACAACACTTTTTGGTAATGAAAGTACAAATGTGTAACAGGACTAACAGCACTTTTTGGTAAATAAATTATTACACTCTATATTAAATAGACAATTGCTATGGATTTAGCATGTAATTACTCTGATGTTACACAGCAGCGGGCAGTAAATTAAGCGTTACATATACATTATGGTTGGTGTCCAGAATGTTACACTTTATATTAAGTGGGCAGTTCCTGAGGAGTTCCCATGTGTATACACTGTTATTACAGAGGTGCACTAACTCCACCAACTCCACCCACTTTACATATCCCTAAACCTACACCCCCTGATCACCCCCTGTTCCAGTTATTCTTATACATACTGCTGTTACAAAATGTAGCTATGTAATTCCTGTTACATGAATACTTAGTGAAGTGAAAAAAGTGAGTTACCAATGTCCTGTTACACATTTGTACTTACACACACCATTCTGAGGGTTGTACATGTGTGTAGTTAAAGAAATATTACTCCTGTAGATACTATGTAGAAATGTGTATTTACGCTGTGGTTACATACTACATACACATCTAGTTACTATGAAAGTACGCAGGTATTAAGCACACTTAATAAGTGGGACCAAATATTGCAATGTTGGTTGCTTGTAAGATACCTTTTGTTCCTTAAGCTTTTAAAGCAAAAGCCAAACAAAATCAAATAGGACTGGAACATAAATGTATGTTGAACTAACAATCCCAAATGCTGTATGTTCTGATTTGTGACTCACTCACTATGAGCAAATGAAGGTCTTATACGATGTGACTTCAGAGGAATTTAAATAGGTTAGATTACACGACAAGTCATATGGATCACTTTTTAATGACAGCCTCAGTCCTCATTCACT
Source organism: Enteromius treurensis (assembly GCA_032275025.1). NCBI lineage: Eukaryota > Metazoa > Chordata > Actinopteri > Cypriniformes > Cyprinidae > Enteromius > Enteromius treurensis. The sequence continues at coordinate 2,537,811 of JAUCMU010000013.1, read as the reverse complement.
TAAAATTAAATTTAATAGAACGGACAATTTTGGACTTTTTGGCAAAATTTAGTTAGGGTGCAGGATAGGGTTTGGATTGACAAGGATCGCTTTGAGGCGTGCTTTGTTAGCTACAAATGTCAAAAAAAAAACCTTAACAAACAGTCCGTGTGCGATCTGCAACAAACAAAAATGAAGCATGAAAAAATGAAACGGCGGCAACTTGTCATCTGAGCGAGTTGAGTAAGTGCATTGAGATCGGATGCCTTGAGGTGTGACTGCTTTGCCTTGTGTCTAACAGACAGAAAGAGAGAGCGAGCGAGAGAGAAAGGTCTCTGATGTGTGCAGCATAATGCCGTTTATTGTTGTGATTAGTATTAGCTCTCTGATTCAACCCTGATGAAAGCAGCAGGCACTGTTCCAGCGAATATGTACATGAAATGAATAAGGGAGACTGATATGTGTGTGTATGTGTGTTTGTACCCTGATTTGCGAAAGGAGCGTGTGTGTGTGTGTGTTTGGTAAATGGCAGTCTGATCACATGATGGCCTATGGCAGCCCCTAACAAACCGTGTAGGCGCCAGCGGGAGGGGGGGAGAAGGAAAGGGGCACTCGAGGATGGAGGGGTGCTGACTTGGGTCACATGACAAATAAAGTTTGAAGCCAAACTCCTTCACTTCAAACAATAGAGTATTAATGTTGATGACACATGATCTGAGCAGAGGCAATGGACGCGTGTGCGCTTGCGTGTGTGTGTGTGATCGTGTCTGCCTCGGTCCAGTCTGGCGTCTGCATGTCATGCTTTTACACACAGACACAGGTCTAGGTATATTGCATGCAATAGAGAGGTGAAGTGGAACACTGCAATGCATGCATGACCATGTCTATGTTCTTCTGCATTGCCCTTATCTCCCTGTCTCCTGTCTGTAAATATAGGTTTACCATTCACCACAGGTTTGTTAAACCAATTTCTCAATCATCTTTCAGCATGACAGAGATAAAAGACACACACATACAACTGTAATTTCACAATAATACAGAGGAAACAAAATCCAATGCATACCGATCACCATATCAAGCTAATTCTTAATAAATTCATTTGACGTGTTACGTTTGTGTATGTGTTTTCTGATATAAGAGAGCTAGAATCTTTTGGCAGAATTGCTAACAGAAACGATGCCTTCTTTTGCAACAGAATAGCTTTCAGTGTACTTTTGAGCTGTTTACTCCAACTGATCTTGGAAGATTTTATAAAAAAAAAAAAAATAAGTGTGCCCCATGATTGTGAAACACAATTTTTAGACCTTTAGACATTGCAGTGTCATTCCAATTGAGCAAGTAACAGCGAGAAAGAGAACGTTTCTAAAAGCATGCTGTCTTAAACCTTGACATTGATATGCCAAGCTGAAATGCATGATTGTGTAACATGCAAATGTAACGTTGCACATACATATTAGTAGACTGGTAGGGTTAAGGTTAGTTGACAAGTGCTTGCAAAGTTACTTATAGTCAGTGCAATGTCTGTTGTGAGATCATCACATTAGAGATTTAGCAGATATTAATCAGACAGTTTACTATTACTCTAATGAGAGATTGTTAACATGTAGTTGCTACATTACTTAGTGTCAACAAACAAATAAAGACCATCATAATACAGTGTTACCATTAAAATAAATACATACAATAATTAATTAATTAATTAATAAAGGTTTAAAAAAAGTTATGCTGCAGGCACAATGGATGTGACATTGCTTCAGAATTTATTTTTACTCAACCTGTGTCAGTTTTCAGTTTGTTTTTTTTTGTTGTTTTTTTAAACAGGACAGGAAAAAAACATGCTACATAAAGGCAACCCCCAATAAGGCAATTATTTGAAAACCAAAGAAATTTCATACAATCCATTATATTTAAAACAGTTACTTTTTATTGTGATGGGTAAAAACCCTGAGCACCCTAATTAAAGTTTTTCTCTTAAGAACAATTTATCAATAGAAAGATAGTAGAAGAGAAGAACAGAGCAGTCTTTTGCACTGTATGCTGCTGGATCTTGCAGGCTTGGCTGCACTGTCATATTCAATGTTCTTAGTCCATTAATCAGATGGAGGGTGTGAGCTTGTGTCCCAGTGTTTACACAGCAATGGAGTGATCGCTGCCCCCCGGCCACACACAGAGGCGGCTGAGGACGCACTGTGAAATGGGCCTGACATTGGTGTGCGTGTGTGTATGGGATGACTTGAACTGGACAGCAAAAGGGACAATGCCAGGCTGTGTGAATAAGTGGAAATCAGTAAGGGTAATAAAGTTCATACTTTTGGTCTACTTAAGAGGCATTTCAGAACTTTCAGGCTACTGCAATTTGGCTCATTACAATGCAACTGAGCTTTTTAAAATTTGGTTATTTTCTGGTGATTTGCACAGTCAGGATTTAACAGCACTTATCTATTCAATCACCTAAATTTAGAATTATTTGTTCATCCTTATTATTAAACATGCAATGAAGCATGCATCTTCAAGTTGTCATTTAGGTGAATCATTGTTACCTATCCATGGTAAACATAAGACCATATGGTTGCATTAAATTCTTGCAGCACCCCATTCAATTTTGCAACTTTTCTCAGTAGGACATTGACATTCTTTGTTGGTCCTGAAGCAACATTTACATCACTGGTCTCAAACTCAATTCACGGTGGGCAACAGCTATGCATAGTTTAGATCCTGACCAAACACACCTGATCCAGTTAATTAAGGTCGTCAGGATAACTAGAAACAAGTAGGTGGGAATTGGAGCTGGTTAAACTCTGCAGAGATGTGACCATCCAGGAATTAATTTTAAGACCAATGGTTTACATCAACCAAGCAAGTCCAGTCCTGCTCCAAACTGCATTTTGGCAGATAATAGGTATTAGCTACTGTTTGCCCGTTTCATGACATGTAATCCAACTATGCCTATACAAATCATTTAGAACCGTATAAGTCAGGTTGCTTGGTCAAAACCCTTTTGCGTCGATTTTTGCAGATCAAGGTACCCCTTTTTAGTCATTTTTAGACATCAAGGGTCCTCCGTTGATTTAAATAGGAAACCCTTAGCGTCAATATGCCAACAAGATTTTTTATTTAATTTTTATCATCATAATTAAAAGATATATTGAGTAAAAACAATGGCATCATTGCATATATGTAGAGGTGTGATTTTTCAATGTAAACAGTTAAAAAGTTTTATTTAAATTATATTATTTACACATTTATGAGCACGTAACTCAAACCCTGCCCCTAAATCTGTCAATAAAATACAAGATATAGCAGACAGATACAACCATCATCATAATTTATTTGAAACATACTAATATTCCAGGTCTTTTGAGGAATAAACAAGGTCGCTGTCTCTGTCTTCCGTATACTTCCTGTGCACCGCTGCAGTCAGTGCACGATTTCAAAAAACGCATCTACAAGAATCCTTACGTCAACATTGGTTGAGAAATGCCATTGGCTCTTCTGTGTTTCCCGATTGATTCTGTTCGTGATCCGTCATTCTGTTGTGAAATACTATTGACTCTTGTGTATTTTATGACCGACTGAGTCATGCTATCGGACGGGAGTATGTTTTCTGAATGAGACGTGAGCACGTTAACGGAGCGGGATAATCTTTAGTGTCCTTTTTGTTTTCAACCTTAATTTGTGTTCTGAAGATGAATGAAGGTATTCTGGGTTTGGAACGACACAAGGGTGAGTAATAAATGACAGAATTGTCATTTTGGGGTGAACTAATTAATGCAGCCAACAAGCCAAATATGTCCACTTTAATTCTTTAGAATTAAATTAGCATTGAATCATGAAATATTGGCTAGTCTATGGGCTGGTCATTTTCAGTGAGCCAGTGATTTATTGAAGGTTTTCTATAGTGGGCATGGCTGGGAACAGTTGACCAGTATGTGCTCTCACTGTATAAATGACAAGTTTTACATAAGTGGAGAATCAGAAGGAAATAAATCAACAAGAGGCTGGTCTTACTCAGCAAGTCCTGTAGCCCTCACTGTTCTTCTCTTTCTCTCTGTCCCTCTCTTCTCTCGGTCACTTCTCTCTCCCCTCTTGCCTACATTCCTTACAGTTTTGTTCTCCTGCCAAGGAAACTAATCAAAAGGCCTTCTACTTTTTCTTTGTAGATCTATCTGTCTGTCTCTCTCCCTCTCTCTTTTCATAGTTGACCTCTGGCTGCACATCCACTGTATAACCCATGGCATTATGCACGCTCCTCCACAACCTCAGCGGCCTGTGATGTCATAGCTGAAGTAGGGGCAGTTGGGAGTTGACCCCAGGGCAGCTTTGCTCGTGGCTCTGGGAGCTTGTGCAGTGGGAGGGTTGAAAGTAGTCAAATGATCTTGTTTCCCCTTGTTTGGAGAGCCTGTCTCCCTCCATGGTTGTGTATGGATTTTTCTCCTTTTATAGAGCGTGCTGCAGAGCAAATTAAAACTGTGGGATCTTCCCTCTTTCTACATGATGGACCCATAATGGCCTCAATGTGTTACCTTTCATCTCGGCTCTGAGCACTTTGATATGCTTGCTCAGGGTGGTCTAACGATGGTGCATGGGGGCTATTAACTTTCTGGGTTACAAACTCACACATCGCCAGTACATGGTAAGGAACATGCATGCATAAATGTGCAGTTTTAGGTATTTTGTGGTTGAGACACTATCACGTTTAGAGACATCTCCTATCTCCACATATCACAACCCAAATGCACACTTCATATCATAACCCCAACCCCCCGATCATTTCAGATAACATTTTGATAGAGGCCCAAGAACACCTTATAACACACTCCTGACCTGCGATAAAGCCCTGCGGTGCTGCTAGTGTGCCGTGCTGACGAGGACAAACTCTTATCATTGACGATGTTCATGTTGGAGAAAAAAGATGGAATCTAACAGATGCCAATCTTCAAATGCTCTACATGTAATTTTAATGCACAAACACGAGTATCCATGGACACACGATGCATCTACCGGTATTTGCCTTTTTTGCACACTCGGTTACCAGGGAAAATGATCTGCTTGGTGTATATTTCTCTCTTGAATCAAAGATTAGATGCTGAATGTGATCAGAATGAGAGAGAGAGAGTGAAAGGATGAGCAAGAAAGAGAAAAAGAGAGGTTATGTTGAGACACACCGTTTGACTCATCATGTAGTTTTTTCGGAGACTGTCATTTCCGACCATTTCACAGATGCATATCAAATTCTGCAATCTGCTTCGTAGAGATAAGGCCCACTAGATGCTGGAGTTGCAACATCCCACTGAGCGAATGAGAGAGCAGACAGGTTTTCATAGTGATTTCCCTGTGAGATAGAACCTTTCCAGCACCCTCAGCATCACTGATTAGTGCTCTAATCTCACAGAGACTGGCGTCTCCCAGCCCAGCAAGCATATGCACATGGCCTTAGAGTATATAAGAGTCATAACCATGCTCTTACTCTGGAGGGAGACGCAGCCATGAAGCCAAAAGTGAAGACTCCCATCTGGAAACTTTTTGTAAAAGTGCTCCATTATTAGGCGACTGCAATGTTTATTCGGTGGGGCCATTGTAGGTCAGGCTCATTAAAGGTCTGTGAGTTAAATGAGAACTTAATCAAATAGTTTTGAAGAATTTTTGTTTGTTTGTTTGTTTGTTTGTTTTTGATCAATCTGTGATCTTGTAAGCTGAATACTTTGATTTCAAGTTCTGAAGTGGTGCTGCTACTCAAGATATAGGGGGTCTTGGCAGCAGCAAGATGCTAGACACAACAAAAGCAGAAGTGTTGAAAAACAATGTGGCGTGTTTTGTCTGGAGAGGATTTTACCTGCGATGCCAAAGATGGCTTAAATGAAGGATGGCTAGAAGGCAAACCCAGTTCCTCACACGCTTACAGAGTCAAAATTGTTTAAACCTGCCAACTTTTCCTGCTCCAAGAAACAGTTCTTTAAAGAACAGCTTTTGTCCCCACCTTCTTTATGTCTAAAGTGAATTCTGGAAGAAAATGGTCTCTGATAATTGCTGTCCTTTTTTAAGCTGATTCCTGGTCCCACTAAACTCTCTTGGGTACTGACACCAGGTCGCGTACCTCTCTATTCCCCCCACCCCTAACTTCAGCGATGTGCCAGGCTGGCCTAGATTCACCCTCTCTAGTTACCTGATGTTGAAAGCACATGGGGTGCGGATGGGGATGGGCTGTCCAGACTAACACTCCCCTGAGCCTGTTCTGGCACTAGCACTTGCCCCCTTTGCTCTGTCAATGGAAGGCCGGATGAATGTGCCTGTTTGTGCACAGACAGTGGGGATGAATTTGTCTGCCTTAGAAAAGAACAGGAAGGCCTGAATGTTGTGTGTCCCGCGAGGATGCACTGAATGCAAGAGTGTCTCGAGTGGGACATATGAATACTGCTGAAGCTGCTAAATGTTACCTCTCACAGGTGAGAGTGGCCTCAATGTTAGCCTCAATATTGGTTCTTTCAGGAGAAATGCAAATGAGTACTTGCTTTTCTACATAAGGGTGCTTTCAATTCATAGTTTCATAAATGAGAGTTGTTTTGTTGACTACATGTAAACATTTGACTATACGCTTTGTTGACTCTATGTAAACATTATTAGCTGCAATGCTAACACTGACGAGACAAGCACTAAAGTTAGCACTCAAAGAAAGGCTGAAAATAGAGGAAATCTTTCAGAGCTGATCAGCTTTAGTTATTAGCTCTATTGAAATTGTGTACATATTGATCTTTTTTAGCTGATTTATCTTCATTGTAGATAATCATACACCTTTTAAATCATGCTAGCACCGCACAGTATCTTTTATCGCCTGCAGTTTACTTGCAAAAAAGGTTTGAAAATTTGCTAAGCTAATGTTTAGATTGCCATTTTGTTTCTTTTCCTATGCCCTGGGTCAGAAAATAGATAACAACTAGAAACATCTAACTTTAAAAGAAACACAATATATTATTTAATACTCTCAATGCATTCTGATGAACAATCAATGTTCTGTAATGGACACAATATAAACAATGTTTTGTGGAAAAGGATGCTGAGCATAGAAATAACAGAAACATTGTATTTTTCTACCTTGTCAGCTTGAGAACACAAATGCCAACTCAACAGCAAAAAGATCCCCTGGAAATGTTGGTGAAGCAAACATTTGTGTTGACTTTTGTTTGACAGTGCATTCAGCTCATTATGAGCACATAAATCAAACATGACAAACAAATCATGAGGTTTACTGTAACATTCATAACATTCAAGAATCCACAAAACTGACAAAAGCGTAATTTGTTACTAAGATGTTTATGCAACATCCCAGGACCATCCCAGTGTCCAATTTCTGGTGCATGCAGTAATGAAATCAGTGCCTGAATTGTTTGCTTGTTTTTGGGAAAAATAGTCCGCTACATTGATATCACTGCATAATGACTGACTCAACTGTTAGTAGCTGTTTTATGGTCCAAAAAAAAAAAGAAATGTGATGCTAGCTATTTCACAGCTTCTGTATGAGCCCCCTTCAAAGAAAGATTCCAGTTCTGGCTTTCTCAGTGTAGAAAAAGGATACGATACTCCTGTCCCAGGTGGGCATGTCGACCCATTTTCTCACAGAGCACAGTCAAGACCAGGACCACACCCTCTAACTTTAGACCTTATTTACAGTCAAGCACAGACCTCTTCTGTAGAGGTTTTCAAGTAACATTGGCAATACTAAAACATTTTGGATAGTGTTTGACATTTTTATTAAATGTTAATTTTGGATCTTGTTCATGACACTGGACAATCCAGCCGCAGAACATCATGTATTATACCTTCAGGCTTCATTATTATGGATTATGGAAAAAACATTGCATACCAAAAAAATTGGGAATCATGGGCTTTACAAACACATTCACCCCAATATGAAAACCACAAAAAGCAATAAAGGTTGTCCTTAACCGCGAGTATTTATGTGAAACCCCTACTCTCTATTCCTTTTTATCCTTTTCACTTCTCTGTACATGACATGTTTGTCTTTCACTCTTTGTATGTCTGAGCTGTACGGTACAGTAAATTAAAGTACAGATGTACTGTTTTGCAAAGCAGGCGCATACAACCAAGTGTGACAAGCAGTCAGCCGTGGAATTTTTTCTTTCTTTTTTAATAAAATGTACTTCACACTGCCTTTTACACCATTTTGACAGATTTTGGTGCTTATTCAGACCTAATAATACGATGCAAGTATTTCCTGCTTAATTTCTCACTTCCTGTTTTGTGAGGTTTTGTGTGTGCACGTGTGAGGAATGTGCTGTGCAGGGATCAACACCAGAAGTATTGAGTTGGGGTTTGTTGGCTGTGTAGTGGTTTGGTTTAAGTGTATTGTAAGTACAGTATGAATCAGGGAAGAGAAAGTGAGAAAACAAAGTAAAGCTGCAAGAAAGGGGGAAAAGAAGAAAACAAAAACGGAAAGATAGCGACATCCTGATACCTGCATCTGATTTGTTCCTGAAATACATTTCTTAGAAGCAATCACAGATTCTCTAATCTCTGCCGATGGTCTTTGTTTCAGGAATTTTTGTTTTGTACAGAAATTAATCATTTATTACTGTTTTTAGTGGTCTTTGTTAAGTCAAGTATGACCATTGCTCATTCGTAGAATTTGAACACTTTAGCTTTACAAGTACGAGTAGCGTTTTACATCATGTTGACTAAAAAAAAAAGTGCTGTATAGGCAATCAGACTTTTGCTTGGAGGATGGTAAAAGTGTGGGCGGAAAACAAAGTATGCATTGAATCTGATTTAATACTAAGACCATAATATTACAGAAACTTGGTGATATGCTGTTCCACCCAGAACCCCTTAGAAACCACTCCAAATTCCTTAGATACCATAAATCAATGCCTTGGAAACCATCGTATTTTCTGTCAGAATTTCTTTCTATAGGTCAGCACAGCACCTCTCATATTTTCTATAAAGGTATTGTCTCGTCATCCAGTCATCCTAAGTGAAACCAAAAGTGCTTCCCTGCCTGCTTCCTGCGTTTGGCTAAATAAACAATTTGGTAGCTGTAGTTTGTGTAACTTTCCCTTTCGCCCTTTCTGCAGGTTTAAAACAATCGCCTTATAAACGAGCAGGAAACTAGAGGGGAATAACAGTAAAGTGTAATGAGGGAGGAGTTGAAGTTTTTTTTTGGCTTTGTCCTGGCCTTTAGTATGAGGGACTGGCTTCCTCCGGTTTGTTTTTCAGCAGGAAAGGTAACTGTATTTTTCTAAAATCTACCAAAAAAAATGCTTATATTTTGCTTTGTTTTAAATTACAGATCATCAACCACCTTCGGAAAAAAATAACGTAAAATCTTTGTTACATCTTTGTTATACCTTTCTTTGAATTTGACTTAAAATGTGACCCTGGAACGCAAAACCAGTCTTAAGTGTCAGTTTTTTAAAGCTGAAAGCTTACTAAATGAATAATCTATCCACTGATGTTAGGATCGGACAATATTGGCTGAGATATAATTTGAATATCTGGAATCAGAGGGCGCAAAAAATACTGAGAAAATTGCCTTTAAAGTTGTCTAAATGAAATTCTTAGCAATGAATATTCCTCAAAAATTACGTTTTAATATATTTACGGTAGGAAATTCACAAAATACGCATACACTGTATTATTGGCTATTGCTACAAATGTACCGCAACAAACTGAAACTCTGTTCACCCTAGCTATGATTTATCTGTACATCTGTTTATTTATTTAGAATTCTTTAGAATTCATTATTCAAAAACTCTTCATTGAATTTTTATACACTACTTAACTAATGTAGTGTTAACCACCAGTCATTAGAGTATTAGTAGACTGATTAATATCTGCTAACATGTTTGTTGTTCCCCCATCAGACATTCTACTGAATAAGTCAACTTATTCTATTAACCCTAACCCCAACTAAGAGTTAGTTGCCAGAGAGTAACAGAGCTCCATCCCAGTGTCAATTCTTCCAACGTCTCTGCACCTTCCAATCTCCTCCTATAGTTCTATGATTCTCCTTATTTGTAGTACCACAGTGGGTGGTTGAACTCAGAACTCTAGTCAAGCCTTAGGTTTGAGCCTTCGTTGAGCGTGGTGAGTCAAATTTGTTTGCCATAAACCATCAGGACTGAATGGGCATGCAAACTTATGAAATAAGAGTTAGTTGAAATGTAGTTGCAAATAAAGTTACTTTTATGACAGCAGCACTCTACTCTAGAGGATGCAAGAACATCAGACCATCAAAGGAGACGTCTTATCAAAGGAAATATGCTATAGTGATTAGCGACCTAAAAATAGTGAAATTATTACACAAATTTGAATAATTTGAGGGCCTGAATTGTGGACCCCGGTGTATGTATTTTTAATGCGTATGTGTGTTTATGAATGTGTCTCTTGGGGGAGAAACAATGGAAGAACACATGCTGTAACCACCATACCCTCCTACTTACTTTTCTCAGGCTATTGAACATAGTTACCGTTACTCCACCCCTTGCTTGGCATTTCATTACCAAGGGACCATATTTCTATGAATTTATGTCAAACCCGAAAGAGGAAGTTCAGCTAATAATACCTAACTAATGCAATGTGTGATTTGCTTCATGTGTGTTTGTGTAGGTGAGAGTGTGTTATCCGGGATGCCCCACCATCATCAGAAAAAACATGGTGCCTTTGCAGCCGTTCCAGCAGAGAACCCAAGAGTGAAAGGCCTGTCCTTTCTCTTTTTGTCTATCTCTAGTCCCTATCTGTAATAAAAGCGCAGTGAAGGCAGGGGTCAATTCAATGTTTGTGTTTTTAAATTTGGTTAAATCTAATAAAATTGTTTTAATGTAAAGCAAATATGCTTGGTGCTGTCACATGAGCGCTCAAAGAACAAAGACAGGCGTTGTAGAAAATGTTTTATTTCAAACCATTGACACAGAAAAATTTTTTATTCTGAAGACAAAGAAAAGTGCCTTAGGAATGAACGAAATTCCTTTCTCTCCTCGTAGGATATGACTCCTTATTTTCTTGGCGGGGTGCAGAAATACTGACCAAAAAAGAGAGACGGGGAAAATGAGAAAGAACAAAAGAAAAAGGGAGGCCACGGCGTGTTTAGTTGAAGCATGTTTGCATGAGGTCAAGCGTCTGACCCCGGTGCGTTGCAAGAGACCTGCGGTTGAACCGCTTTCCTCGCTTCTTTAAGCTTTCATCTTTAGCTCCATAACTCGAGTCTGTGTGCGCTCGGCCCCCGCCACCTTTTGATTCCTTTAATTCAATTTAATACATAAACAAATACATGAAGGGAGTGAGGGAGGGCAGGAGAGCGAGATGAAGGGAGAGGGGAAGGATGAGAGGATGAAAAGAAGAGGAGACTCGTCTTGATTGTAGCTCATAAAGCTCTCATGGTTTGGCGACGAGAGGCCACCATGCTGTTTCTGAAGCCTTAGTCATAAGTCTCTGTGCTTTCATTCCACCATACAATATAATCATGCTGTTAAAAGATCCATAGTCATAATTTAGGCATCTTAATTTCGAAGTAAAATATTGTTGTTATTGTAGAATACTATTCGCAGATATAGATCTTACCTTGCCTCCATATGCCACGTTAATCTTGTGATTTATCGTCCCATGATGCTACACGGCCATTTCTATTTGAAAACGCTGTCTGCATACTTTCTAAATGGCGGCCTACTTTTTTTTTAATAAGTCATTAAATTGTGGCCGTTAAAGAAGTGCAGAATTAATATAATTCAAAAGTACCACATCCATCTTTGTCATGTGACAGTTGAGTCTCTTCGCTATCATTCACAAATTCTGTCTTGTGGCCAGATGAAGTAGTAAAGTGCTCATTAAATGTGCATTTTTAGATCTGACTAGGTTCACCTCTGAATACTGTGAATTTGGATATATTACTCCTTCCACATATTTTTTTCTCTCTCTACTACATCTTTTGGAAGTATGGGTATGTGTAACTCCGGCTCAACTCTCTCTGAGCGGAATTTGAGCATGATGTTTCTAGCATGGGAGGCATTCATGCTAACAAAGAGCTAAAGATGCTAAAGTTTACCCTCAAAGCACTTACCAGCTGGCCTCTGTTACATATATGAAAGCACTGCAGTAAGAGGATTTAGCATGTAAGCACACTAGCATGACTATTTTTGCTAGATATTCTACAGAGCACACTAGACTTTCTAGATGTCTAGAATACCTGCCTGATGTATTATATTTGCAGTACAACAACTAAATAAATGGAGGACTGTCCTCGACGTGCCCCTTTCAGTGTAGTGAGTGAACTGACAAAACAAAACGAACAAAATTTCTGGATGATAACTGGATGACACTCACAGTTATGAGCTGCTCCAACCCGATACAAAGAGAAAAAGTATCCATTTTAACAAGTTTGTGATTTCATATGCATGAATTTGAAGTTTGTATCGTACAAAATATTTAATTTTAAATATAAAAAAATAATAATAAATGAAGGTCAGTTGAACCAAACCCAACCATTAGTGCAAATTAATACAAATTTGATTGCAATTTGCAAATTGTCAAATAGTTTTAAAATGATCATTGTAAAATAGTTTAGAAATTATTCAAATTATAATAGTTTTGAAAAATTACGCTATTAGTGTGTGTTAGATGATGAGAGTGGACTCTAATACAAACATAATTTATTATTTTATGAAAATGTTTTAGTCTGCATAAAAAAAAAATATTCAAATTATAATAGTTTTAAAAAATTACACTATTATTGTGTGTTATATGATGAGAGTGGACTCTAATACAAACATAATTTATTATTTTATGAAAATGTTTTAGTCTGCATAAAAATAAAAAAACAGTGTTAGGCAACAATTAATCCTGATCCACATCCAAAATAGGTTTTTGTGCACATAATATATGTGTGTGTGTGTGTGTGTGTGTGTGTGTGTGTGTGTGTATATAAGTGTATTATAAGACAAATATGTTTATTAAATATATTTATATAAACTAAACTATAATATATATTTATAGAAATTATATGGATATAATAAATACATGCATATTAATGCAAAATATTTTCAGAATTTATACTGTATATTTGTGTCTTTATATATACATATTAAATAAAACCACACAGACATGTATTATGTAAAGAAAAAACTTTTATTTTGGATGTGATTAATCACGATTAATTGTTGCCCAGCACTTAGAAAACTTCCTTACCACCTGTTTGTGGCGTGACCAATATGCACCATATGAAACCCAAGTAAACACAAATGGTGCATTAGCACATTTTTGTTTGTTTGTGTTTTATCATGGATAATATTATACTTCATAGATCCACAAGAAAGACATATCGTTGCATAATTCCTACTCTTTCACTTGCTATTTTTAAATTAGAGATGTACAGTCTATACAGTGGAGCATTTGTTCAGTAAGCTCGTATTCCACTCTGAACATGGCCAAACACACATATACTTAAAAACAGACCAGTTACATGAAAACACACATGTGGGGACAGAGAGGACAAGGACACACGTGGAACCACGTGAGCACGTCACGGTGCCTCAGCCTCTACCCTGAATAAAGCTTCTCTTTTTCTTTCTCCCGTCTCTCTGACGCGGCCCGATCCCATTATTATTTTGGGGAAGACAGCTAGTTCCCTCCGGAGTGCCCTGTTTGAGTCCGTTGGATGTTTCATTCTCTGGGAGCCTGGCCAAAGAGAACAGCATAAACACTCACAAATACCTACAAACACACACACACACAAACAGAAAAGCCCAGTGGCATCTATAACTGGCAAACACACAGCAGGAATGCTGTTGAACAGTTAGAGTCAGCCATTGCTACAAACACTACAAACACAGGTTTTTCATCAGTAAAGCAGAAAATTGCAGGCTTATACAGCTATAAAAGTAATGTTTAATTAAAGTAGTAATAGCTCAGATAAGTTGGTCTTTAAAGTATGAGATAACTGATGAGAAATTTTGAGCGAATATTTTTGATTTAAGTTCAACAGGAGTCATTTTCCCAAATTTGTTAAACTGGAGTTCATTAATTGAGCTTTGATTGAGCTGATCAATGTTTATATATGGGAATAAAATCCTAAATTTACTATGTTCATCATATAAAGCAATCCTGCCTCTTTCGAAGATTTTGTTTAACACTCTCAATTTGCATGTATTAACTTTTATACTGTTTTTATTAACTTTCTGAAGCATTAACATTTGGGCGAATAAACCTTCAACAGAGGGATATCAAATGGTCTTCACTTAAAAAATAATAATTTAATTTGTGTATTAAAATCTAATTTGTTTGGAACAACTTAATAACAACAAAATAAGAGTTGTTGTTGTTGTTTTTTTATCTGGACCTGGCTTTTGATCAGATAACACTGAAGATTAATCAGGGCATTAATAGACTGATACCTCAGCAAGTGACTAATGATGGAATAGAATAGAATAGCATAGCATAGCATAGAATAAAGTAGAGTACAATAGAATAGAATAGAATAGAGGGGTGTGTGATCATTTGGGTGGGGGATGGGCATATCTGCACTTGTGCAAGAGTCAGTGTTGACCTGAAGTCGGCCTTCCTCAGCATGGTCTGTGCTGTTGTTGGGTCTCTCTCATTAACTGTTGGCTGGGCTGATGGTTTCCTCAGTCGCCGCACTGGGTTAAATAGCTTGAAAATGAGGCCGGGTTAAAAGCTGTTTCCTGCAAGCCTCAGCTGCAAGCACATCTGTGGGAGAAGGCTCCAAACTGCCCCCCACGTGTTTGTTCATGGACTGGACTGATTGCCTTTCCTTCCTCTTCTCCCTCTCTCTTTTCTTTCTTTCTTTTTTTTTTTTTTTTTGTCTCAATTTCTTTCTCTCCCACCCAAAAACTTGCTGTCCTTTTGCTTACTTTTCCTTTGGCTCCAGAAAGACAGGCCAAAAGCAAGGGGGTAAGACGAAAAGGACAGGGACAACAAATTCGTCCATCTAAAAGCAGTCTGTACAGTATGGCTCTACGCATTTGCATGTGATTGGAACCCTCCCAATGTTTGGAGACTGTTGTCTGGGTCAAACCGAAGCACCCCGGGGGGCTTATATGCCACAGAGGTCTCCTTCTTCCCCAGACGGACAAGCACTTAGCTTGTGCATCTGATATCGCTTACCTTCTGGAGCTCAGCGATGCCTAGGTGAAATTCCCTCTGACACTTTGGTATATGGAACAGCGTATCCGAGCGCTTGGGTGTTTTTGTGTTTGGCTCTATGTGCATGTTTTGGCATTTGTGTGCATTTCGCATGCTAATCTACAGTAACTGCTTGGAAATACGATGCCCTGGAATCGGAAACGTAAATGATCAAACCAGCCTGTAGCCGCAGAAACGTCTCCGTTTGAGAAGGCGACTGACTTTCACATAAGCAAGGAAGTATACTCAAGGAAAGGATGAAGTATTAAAACTTTATTTCCTTTATTTGTGTAATGGAAAATGATAAAAACGTACAGCTCAGCAACATCGCCTTGGCTAGGATAGGTCAGTGTTTTTGTTTTTTTTGTTTTTTAATCAATAACAATCAAATAATATTAATTATATAACAATGTGTTCTGAGGAAAGCGAAATAAGAGATAAAAAGTGAAAATAAATTATCATAATAACAATAACCATAATAACAATTAACCTTTATAAACACTTCTTTGCTTGTATGTCGTATCCATAGAGTCCGTTCAGAGGGAATCATGCCCGAGGGGGGGTGTATTCCAGCATGTTAGGGGGGATAAACTTAGTGGTCCTCTCTCTTTCTGTCTCTCTTTCTTTGACTCTGAGAGTCAGAGCGAGTCCTTAACCAGAGAGTTTCTGAGAAGCAACTGCCACACAGTGAATCTGCAAAGACACATCCTCTCTTTCAGGACAGTACCAAAGTGACTCAGTAAAACGTAACAAAAGCTAAAAGCAAAGACAGCTCTCTCTCCCTCTGCTCTGTCTGTGGAGGTCCTCAGTGTCTAGAAGGGAGAGGTGCTTCTGAAACACGCAAACCATCCTCTATACAAGCTGACGTGGTTGTTGATGAGATGACACCTTCCTCTGCAGTGTCCAAGCAGGAATGAACCCCTTCATGTCCCTCACCTGTGGAAGATTTCTTTACGGAAGGGGAGGGGGGGTGCGTGGAGGTTTGCAGTATGGAGGCCCCTGTTGAGGGGGATGCGAGTGAGCGGGAGTCTTCAGTGAGGTTCGGCCCAGACGGGAGAGCGGCTGGTGTGGTGAGGGTGGCTGAATGTGGGGTGAATGGGAGTCGGAGTGGGCAGCATGTGTCCGGAATGGCTGAATGGTGGCAGGTGGCCCATGTGTGGCATGTGGCTTGCCAGAGCACTGGCGCTGCCAAATGGAGAGGTCTTGTCCTGCATGCACTTGGAGAGCTCCTCGAAACCCTCGCCAGATCGTTTACACCTCTTGGACTTGCTGGACATCTTTCGGTTGCGTGTTTGGATGCCCTCTTTTTTCATGGTCAGTGGCCTGTTGACCTATAACAGAAGACATAGCGTAGGTTAATGATCAGCGCAAAGGAAGTAAAAAGTATGTTTTTCATGAGCATAGATACTTTTGAAATGTTATTAAATTGACTTATGAGAACAGGTTCTAGGAAAACCAACCTGATCTCACGGCAACTCGTATGTATTTGAACGAATGGCCTAAACCTAACCCCGCCCCTAAACCTACCCGTCACGGGGTTTTAGACAAATCCTACAAATCGTATGAGTGAATTAGTACATATTAGCACAAATTTGGCACCTCGTACGAACTGGTCAGGACTGTGTTGGGAAAACACATCAACAGTAGAACTGTACATTAGAACTTTTATAAGATGTTACAATAAAACAATTTTATTACATATTTTCACAAATATGTGATGCTGGACCACAAAACCAGTCATAAGTAGCATGGTTATAAATCATTAGGATGTAAAGTAAAGATCACGTTCCATTGAGTTATTTTTTGTTTTCTTACTGTAAATATATAAAAACGTAATTACTGATAGTAATATCTACTTTAAACATTTCTTTGCACCATTAGATTCCAGATTGCTTATTTAGTCAGTTCAGTGTGTGTATATATATGTATATATATATATATATATATATATATATATATATTTAATTTTTTTATGGACTCTTATGACTGGTTTTGTGTTCTAGGGTCACATATAAAAAATCTGTGTTTTTATTCATTCAAAAGTAGAGCCTTTTGCTTGTTAAAATACAGCGTCTATCCATATATCAATTCATTGCATAAAATACGCATTTATTAGTCGTAGTATTTACACAAATTATACATCAAAGTATATAATGTGGTCTTTTATGCTTTCAGGGTTGAATTTCAAACGACAACTACTCATTGGAAAAAAGGCAGTTCAGCAGCTCAGCTGTCACACAATCCCGTTTTTTTTCTCTTTCCTCCTTTGTTTCGCTTGTTTCATTAAGGTGAAATGTATTTATTCGTCTGCTAAATAGATCGCAGCCAAGCTTAACATTAAAAAGGCTAGTTTCAGACAACTCCGAATTGATAGCCTATAACTGACGCCGTATCTTGAATGGCAGACCCGCCCCGCCGTCCCTCCTGGGAATAACGCCCTCCTTTGAAAC
This sequence comes from Enteromius treurensis, assembly GCA_032275025.1. Classification (NCBI taxonomy): domain Eukaryota; kingdom Metazoa; phylum Chordata; class Actinopteri; order Cypriniformes; family Cyprinidae; genus Enteromius; species Enteromius treurensis. The sequence goes on along the minus strand of JAUCMU010000013.1, from coordinate 2,520,238 downwards.
AAAGCTGGATTAATCTAAAAAGAAAACGGTCAACGGGCGCTGTCTGACAGGGAAAGCCGGCTTTGCGTCCCCGGCCTCAGTCTTCCCTCTCCTCAATCGATACAAGCTGTCCGCCCACTTGACCACTTCGCTGTCACTCTCAGTGTTTGCGACTCTTAATACTCACGTTGTGGAGTTTGTAGTAGAGCCCGCAGGCGTTGCACACCGGGTCACCGTTCCCGTTACGCCGCCACAGAGTGGTCGTGGTCGTCTGGCAGTTCGCGCAGCAGGTGCCAGCTCGCCTCGCAGCAGACTGTCGACAAGAAAAAAAATAAATAAATATTCAACGATGTGTGCTAAATTAAAACAATTATTTTCAATGGAAGCATGTTTTTAACAGTCCAGTGGGTACTAAAAAGGCTGTGACAATGTTAAAACCTCTAGCCTAATTCCGGTTACACTTTCCACACGGGTGTTATTTAAGGTTTTTTTACAGTAGCACAGGCCTTCTGGGGCGTATAGTCTAATTTTTAAATTCTTTATTTATTGTACCAAATGTAACCAAATGCAATAGAATAAATAACTTCATTCCTGCATTTCTATGACCCACACTGTAATATCAATCGAGGGTTATTTAGGGTTGAAGTAAATGCATTCATGATAAGAATCTGATGGGGTGACGTCTTCTGCACCAGACAGCATTTCAAAACCCTCCCCAAATAACATAAAAGCAAATGCTGCCTGGACATATGAAATCTCTTACAGGGAGTCGCCTCCGTGTTCGGGGTAATTAAACATAGCCTGTCCTGTGCATTTAAACACGCTCAACTCAATTTTCCAATTTTACCTTGATTAGAAAAAAACTGTGTCCGGTTAGATTCGTTCATTCTGACCTGTATCTAATACATTCTGCCATATTTCAGTAAATACATTAGACAGATCATTAATTTATAACGTTTCGATACACTGCTCACCTTTATGCCACGAATCAAACGAGTTAGTGGGCGTGGCGACTGCAAAGCCGGGTCAACAATCCTCTGTTCGCTTTTTGTCCATTACGGATCAATTTTTCACACATAATGAGAAACATTTATAAGCATACAACGCAATTTCCCCGCGGTCCAACGCATATAGCATTTGGAGTTTGTGTTCGTTAAAGATTTACATAATTTCTTTTGAGCTTTTGTAAAAAGAGGATCTGATTTTTTTTTTTTTTTTTTATTAAATTAAACAAAACGCAGACGACGACAACAACAACAAAAAAGCACTCACATTCCGATACTTCAACTCAGTGCCAGTCGAGAATGACAAACAAGAAAGCAAAGAGTATGAATCCATTTATTTTCCAATCCCTGCCCCAGCCCCTTCACACATAGTGCTCTGATAATCGCTTTACAGTAGATGTCATTCGGGCCTGCCGGGGCCAGAGAAAATTCAGCCGGGTTTGTTGAAGACGGAAACACCCGGGAGCCTGGCTTCCTTATCGGGACCGGGCAGATATCCGGATAGGAAACAACTGGATGGCCTTTGAACAGCGCTCTGAAAACACTTCAGCCCAAAATGCAAAAGCATGGGCAAGCACACTGACTCCATGGAAAACCCTGTGGCTTTTTTCACCATGAGAACATATACAGAAAGAAACGAAAGAGGAGGAAAAATTTGCCACAAGCCCACTAAAAATAATAATGATCATCATAATAAGGAATTAAATTCCTAGTTTAATTCCTCTTTGAATATGTCACTATTTGTAATTCAGTATAAGCTCATGGTCTGTTTTACAACACTGGAAATAAGATTCCCTCTGAGACGCTTGTATTTACACTCTGATGGTCACTTAGCCAAGTGAAAATTAAATTATGACACATGGCTGATAGAAAAAGACGGCCTCACTCAATTAAACTGCTTGTTGTGTCTCCAAAATGAATCTCTATAATAATATTACATCACGCTTTGAAAGACTGCGAAAATGACTCAATAACAGAGTAAGGAGACAAGAGGCAGAGATATAGGGTTTCACCCGCTAAAGAATAAAATAAGATTATACGAACAGGAAAAAAAAAATGTAGCTATAGATTGTATTCTTTGAAAAGTCATCTGTTTTCATAGAATCCTGATGCTGAAAAAACGGCCATCCTCTCTAGGTATTTTATTCCAACGAGATATGATTTATATTTAAATCAAAGCATAGAGGAGCCTTTTTCTTTCAAGCTGTCCATGAACCGCAGAAAAAAGGGAGATTAATAACCAAAGCTTCGTCCAAAAATAAATAAATAAATAATAATCTTGAAACTTAAGTTTGAAAGTTATCAAGCATCTCAATGCAAAAAGCCATTAAGATAAATTGAATCAAAATCACACAAACAAAATCTGCTTTTAAACATCTCATCAAGATTAAACCAGATAGTCATGCTGGCAGCATTTTTAAAATGGGACCAGAATCCTAAGCCAGCCACACAAAACAAAACCAATGGCATGTGGCTTTCTTAACACCCACAGAAAAAAAGTAGATCAAACTGCTATTTCTAAACAGATGCTCTCAGACAATAGTGCGGCAACAGGTTTCTCTCAGTGTGGAGTGGTGATAATTGTACCGGCATGGGCATTGGTATCAGTGACAGTATCAGAACTAGAAGCAATAATGATAGCGGGAACAATGGCAATAGTAGCAGTATTGTAACAGGCAGAGTAGGGGATCACCAGGGGGTGAGGGCGACAAACAATCCCAGGAAGATTATAGGGAAAATATAACTTTCCTGGAATTGTGCTCAGGCTTTCTGCTCAGTGCTCCTATTTAGCCCTCTTTCTCACGTGTGTGGGGAACTGAACACATTCTGGAGGGCTCATCGACTCACCAGTCTGCGCTTTGGCTTGATGAGGGGTCGGTTCTGGCCGTTCATCTTGTGGTACAGGCCGCACGCGTTGCAGAGGTAGTGGCCCGTTCCGTCCCGCCGCCACAGCGGGGTGGAGGTGGCTCCGCAGTTCACACATTCACGCCCCTCTGTGCAGAATTCAAGTGGAGGGAAAGCAAAGGGAAATTTATATAATTAAGAGGTTCATACTCCATCTACAATACAGGAACACAGGGTCATGCAAAGGCACGGTCTGGGCAAAGAAAAACCTCTCCCAAGTTAATTAGACAATATCTAACATGACATCCACACTGGAATCTCTCATCTGAGCTGGATGTATTACATAATTGATATCGGAATTTGTGAACGTGCATGTGTTTGTGGATGAAATTATATTTTTGTCCCTATGTGACTGTGTGAAAATTGAGCAGTGCATCCAGGATCTTAAATGACCAATCTTTTCATTTGTCTGCTACAAAAGGAATGCCAAATACCATTTTTTTTCTTTGCAGCTACAATATTTTCAAGACAAGAACGCCATTAAAATGTGAGTTAATTCTGTGCTATACATCCCCACCCCCGTTTATCAGCCAGCTGTCCTGGCTTGTCCTATTCTCAGGTGTCATATCACTGTAAAGCACCCTAACCTGCTGGAAAGGGCCATGCGCTTAATTCATATGCTCTTCCTCCTCACTCCCCTGAGCACCTCTCCATTATTCACATTATAATGTGAGATAGTCGCTGTCCCACCCTGACCAGAGAAAAGATTCCACCCGGACAATGGGTGCTCTTTTGAAGTGTATGTGATGTGTTGTAAGTCGGTCATTTTCATTCCATTTTCTTGATGTGGTTAGAAGTAGCCTATCACTCGCATTTTACTGAAACTTGGTGCTGGGAGTGTTAGGTGAAAATGGGCTTGCAAACAGGTTGAGTAATAAGAAAAGTTTCACTAATGCTCATTTTCCATCTATAACTGATTAATTTGTGAAATAAATTAACTTCTTTTTTTCAGTGCTCAATCATGTTTGTAGGTCTGGTTTAATTGTTTACACTCTATCCCTTCAGCTGATGAATGATCAAAAACAATTTAGTATGAAGATTAAAATGGTTCCATTCGCCACTCACTGCACATTTAATCCTTACAATATTTTCAGAACAAGATATTTTCCATATCATAAGCTGGCTAAATAAATGAATAGCCTACATAAAATGTTCAAACAATGATAAGGGCATATGTGCATTTCTGAGGTTAATAATAATAATAATAAACACAATATATACTATTCATAAATTTTTGAAGCAACTTGTACGCATTATTTTTAATGTCATATACTAATAATTACATATAAGTGACATGTGTAACGTAACTGCAATGTTTTAAATAATAGATTCAAATTAAGCGGTGCATCAGGCCGAAGTCGTGCATAAATAAGCACACAAACAGGAGGGTCCTTTCGCCTATGTAGGCCTGTCCCGCCGGGGTTTTGTTAGTGTTGGGGTCGTGGGAGGGCGGAGGGGGAGTATGTCGTGATTTGTTCAACTGAAGGTATACAGGATATGACTGGAGCCAGCGCGTCGTGACTCCTAAACGTTTTAGGCGCAACAAGAGCTAAATTTAAAGGAAAACACAGCATCGTGAGGCATCACGCAGCCCCCCAAAATAAAATCATTCAACTTTAGGCCTAGCCAGTAAAAGAGTAAAAGAAAGAAAAAGCGTTATGCATGTAAAGATAGGCTACATGTTTTGTCCTTTTTATTATTATTAATTTATGTTAATAATTACAGCCAAAGGTTCTGTAAAAGCTGAATTTTGTTTTATTTTTTCACTCTATGCAAACCATTTTCATCACAAGACATTTGATAGCATTATTTGTTCAACCATTCGTTGACTGGAACCCTTGCGAAAAGTTAGCCTATCATAATGTTAGACATATTTGTTTTAACTTAACCATTTATGTAATTTTAACTAAATTGTTTTCAACAGTAATTAAATTCAACATAGTCGAAAAATGCAATAAACATATAAATACATGATGTAACTTTTAAATATATATATATATATATATATATATATATATATATATATATATATAATATTTAGTTAAGTGGGACATTTTATCTCAACTAATTACATTAATATAATTTGCAGTAGTTTCCTAAGTTTTCATTTCAGTTTTCTACGTATGAAAGTGTAGTTTTTATTCAACTTTTTGTAAGCAGTAATGATGTGGTGTTCACATAAAAATCGTATTTGTTCTTCTGAATCAGGAAGGAAATAGGGAAAAGCACTTGTTCAGTCAGGGAGAAAACCATTTTAAATAATTTTATCTGAAATCATAACCTCTCCGCCCATGGCGATAATAAAAACAAATGAGCTGCCCACTCAGCTTGCAGGGTCACAGGGGAAAACGATCAAAGATTACAAAGCACACCCGTGTTGCTGAATCAATACTCTGTCATAAGTAAGGCCAGATAGTTCAGAGACATCGGTTAATGCCATTAGCTTTCATGGGCGTAGGTCAAAACAGGACAAATACTAGTTATAACTGACAAAATAAACTAACCGAAATTGCATGTCATTATTTTGTGGCACATCAATTTCGGGGAAGGTATCGTAGATGCAATTACTTCCCCACAAATGGTCTTCCCACTGCACAAAAAGCTTCTTTTGAGGTCTTGAAAGATGTCAGGTCTCTTAATGGAACAAAGCCTGACAAAGCATTCTGCTCTGCATTCTCATTTGCATATCAGAATGACTGTGAGTGGTGAAAGAGCTTCAATTCCATCAAAAATCGGCTGACAGGTTTTGTTCAGATCAGGAAAGAGCAGACTCTCTCTCTCTCACGCTCGCAGCGCGATGACAGTAATTCAAACTGGGCTAAATGCAATTCCACATTATGCTCACTGTTAAGGTAAAGTGAGCATGACTCAGCAGGTTTTAAAGCGCACCATAACTCTGATTGTTAGAGCGTCTGGGAAGCGGGCAGAGCTTTTTAATATTAAGCTGTCAAACGGATAGTGCGGCGAATCCCCAGCAAGAGTGACTTCAGAGAGACTCGTGCTTGTAGGAGTCCCTGAAGTGTCTTTTCCCATTTCGCTAATGTGCTCCTTAGCCCTGTGAGACACAACTTCGTTGCTGTGAATTTTAATGATGCTTTTAGGGGTTGGGAAATGTGTAAAGAGTAAAAAAAAAAACCGCGGCATCTGAGATGCAGTGAGACAGGATCAAAAAAAACAATGGATGTCAAAAGTCGGTAGAGAAATCTGAGCCTGGGGCTGAAGAAAATCCTTTGAAATTACAAATACGGGTCGGTTTGCGCTTCTGTGTGCGTAAGCTTTGGAGGTGTTAGTGGTTTTGTGAGTTTAAAGAGACGGAACAGAGCCTCTTTTATCCGGTTCAAGACATTTAAAACAATCACCGGAGTCCTGCTTTCATAAAAGCGCTTTGAATGACATTGGCAGCACTTTCCAGAGTAAATACTCAACTCTTGGAGCTGCTTTGCAGTGCTTAAGATCTCATCTTTTAATCAGGATCTCTTTTAATATAACTGTGATGTCGTCACTTGGAAGTACTAAGGTATTTTAGCCAAAAAACTTGCTTCTCATGCGGTCACGGTCATTAAAAGTCAGCCCTATTAAAATGATCAGCACATGTCCTATTCAGCTTCTAGTCTTGCTTTGTTCAAATGGATGTTGCTCTAATTTAATCTTTTTTTAATCTCTCTTAAGGTAAACTTCAACCATTGTAGCTCTATCTATGATCTCTAAACCCATGGAGATTTTTGTCCTTGGGGTGGGGGATTTCTACCAAGGAGGAACCCAAACCTCCCCCCAATTTAAATTTTGTTGACCTGAATTTATTTATTTTAGAGTCCAGCAGGTGAACTCTATGTCTGATGATAGATAATGATTTTGCAAAGTGTCAATTCAGAGGATTACAGAATGTGAATATCTAGTGGTTTTTTTATGACAAGATGCAGTGGGATAAATAGACTGAAGCCATTAGCAAAAATGGATGTCAATGTAGATGTTTTTGTATTTGGAAATGTTTAGTGCATTTATTGAGAATGGCATAACCTTTTGTTTCACTTGTTGGTTTGGAAATGCTAATGAGGCACAAAAGTTTTCACGCAGGAAAATTCTAACTATAGCTATCAGATTTTTTGGGCACCCCTTCACTGACCTAAATAAAAGTTTACTAAACCAGATCTATAAAATCTGAGAAAATAATTCTCAATTTGATTATGAACCCAGTTATGTAAAATTGAATTGCAAGATATAAAGTTGCAGTTATGTGAAAGAAAGTTAGAATTGCATGATATAAACTCACAGTTTCAATTCATATAGTGAGAATATCTTTGAATTCTGAATTTATAACTCATTTGTCTGATATATAGTCATGATTCTGACTTTTTTCTCAGAATTATGATATAAACTCACACTTCTGAATAATACAGTCCAATTATGAGTGGAAAAAAATACTGATGAAGGCCTATTCTTAGAATTCTGACTTTGTGATTTTAGATCTCACAATTCTGATTTAATATCTTGCAATTCTGATTTTATATCTCGCAATTCTGATTTAATATCTTGCAATTCTGATTTTAGATCTCACAATTCTGAGTTAATATCTTGCAATTCTGATTTTAGATCTCGCAATTCTGATTTAATATCTTGCAATTCTGATTTTATATCTCGCAATTCTGATTTTATATCTCACAATTCTGATTTTAGATCTCACAATTCTGATTTAATATCTTGCAATTCTGATTTTAGATCTTGCAATTCTGATTTAATATCTCGCAATTCTGATTTTATATCTCCTTTTTGCCATATTTTTTTTCCTCCTCTTTACAATTATGACTTATTTAGAAAAACAGCTGCATGCAGTATGATAGCCTTCAAACAGTAGAATCTGAATTAACTAATAGATGACTTAACTCTAATCCACTCCGTCTTGTCTGCTAGGTTCAATGAGGCGTTTTCACTTTGAAACGGCATGAATGTATATCCTTGGCTCAGCCTGCACTCTTCAGACAGCGGTTTACGTCAAAAGGACAAACTGAAACATTTTCGTTTCTCTGAATGCAGCCGGTCTGCATTGAAGTTTCGGGCTTTTATTATTTTAAATTGGGGTTCTTTATGATGGGTGTTGCTGAGATGCCACTTCAGCATCTCTGTTTTGGAGGAAATGATGTAACTGCGGGGGACCGAACTTTCATATTCCTATGGGAAAGGCAGAAAGCAGAGCTTCTCTCATCTGAAGGTCGAATTAGCATTGTGTCGCCGCCTCAGCCTTGTAACCTCCCTCCAATGAAGCCATAAACATTTAATAGAAGCGCTATCAATGCCCACCAGATGGCTAGTACAGCAGCACACCTCACCTCACCCGATAAGCACAGAGCAAGACGAGTTTTTGGGGTATAAAAGTACAATTTTTGCTTTAAAATTATCGACTGTGACTCAGCCCCATGGCTATAGCGTGTTTTCGACTCGGTTCCTCTCTGGGGCTCCGTGTAATTTGCTCTGTAAATATTGGGTACTTAAGCGAAGTACATTGGTGCTGGAAATGCAATTACTGCATGCAAACATCTTCATTGTTATCAATAACAGCAACGCATTAATTTCTGCTCTAGCCGCAGTGTCAGATATCGATCGGAATCGGGCTGAGGAGATTGCTAATGAAGCTTCCTGGATGCTCTGAGAACCAGTTTTGTGTTAAAGCCAGATTTATTATTCATGCTTAACTGTCCAAACCTTGATATGTACCATGCTAATATTAATACTGGATGGTTAAAGATCTGGCTAAAATCTATCAAATCTGTTTTTGGGTGAACTATAACTTTAAAAGCTTGTTATTGGGGTTTGCTAAGGCTATTATCACTACTATTGCTCATTCTAAGGGTTAAGGATTTGAAACCTAATTTTTGACCAGCACAGTTTATGCGCCACATATGAATGATACTTCAAATGATCTGGCTTGTTGAGGTGTGATATTACTTTTCTAGCCTATCAAACTTTCACTTTTCACCGAGTGGATGATAGAAAAGAATTAAGAGAGTAAAAGAGTTGAATTGAAGGAGGTACCTGAGATGTATCTGAGAACGACAATATCATAGAGACTTATGTGCCAGTCAAAAGTTTGGGGTCAGTGAAAATTCTATTCATCAAAGCATCCTAAAACAAAATCTAATGGTTTGCACAAAATTATTAAGCAAAACAACTGTATTTAACATTGATTATAAGAACTGTTTCTTGAGGAGCAAATCAGCATATTAGAATGATTTCTTAAAGATCATGTGGCACTGAAGATTCAGAAAATTCAGCTTTCCATCACAGGAATAAATAACATTTTTAAATATACTAAAATAGAAAATGGTCATTGTAAATTGCAATAACATTTGAGGTTGTTACTGGTTTTATTGTATTTTTGATGAAAATTAATATGGTCTTAATGAGCAGAAAATACTTCTTTTTTTATCTGACCTACAAACCCCAAATTATTACATGGTAATAAACCACAGAATGGCAACTGCAAAAAAAAAAAATATGGAAATGCTAAGAATTATTTAGTCTATTTTGAGAGTGATCATTTATTTGGGAGCACACATTTTAACAAAATACATGATCGATTTTATGGTACGTCAGGAATACTTTACGGGGGACTTTAAGGAATGCAGATCAATATTAATTTACACATCAATCTCTCCAGCGCTGCATGCATATCTGTTTGTATTCCTGCATGAAGCTGCTGTACTGTGCAGGAGAGGAGGCTGAGAGTCTGTGTGCTCTGCCTCAAGGCCCATCTGTCCACACATCTGCTTCCACACATTCCTCCACAACACGCTCTTCATCTGAGTGTCCACTATCACAGTCATCAGCTTCACACTGTGGCTCGTCAGCACACATTTGATGAAGAAAACATTGAGAGGTCAGGGATCTCATTAAACTGCTTCTTTGATAAAGAATCCCGATCTGACGACGTCCCTCTTGCTGTTGAATTTCACACGGCTCGTTTCAGATATCTTTTGAAGGCTTACCACAATAGCCTTACAATGCATTACAGTATATCAGTGTGTTATTTAGAGTATACTATTATTGACCTGCCACTTTTAAGAAGGATGGATGAATAGATCGTTAGATTGAATTGGAAGGTAAATTGCCATGATTAAAAACATGGTATTTAAAATAGGCTTTTTTTATATAAATATTACATAATATTATAGAATTATATAAAATGAGTAGTACTAGTCATTTTATGAATTATTTATATTTATAAATATATTATATAAATATTAGGGTTGTCAAATTGATTCATTGAGATTAACAGCATCCACAATGAAGGTTTACACACATATACATTTTTATGTAATATAAATAATATGTTAATATGAACTTATTCATATATTTACATGAGAATATTTCTTATATATGTACATGTGAATACACATATTTTTATTTATATATATATATATATATATATATAGAAGTATGTAAGTATATAAAAATGTACGTAGTACAGAGAAATATTTTATGTAAAAACAATATATTTTAAACTATTTGACAGATCTAATATGTAATTTATATATATATATACTATCTATCTATCTATCTATCTATCTATCTATCTATATATATCTATATATATATATATATATATACACCCACACACACACACGGGTGTACATCAGTATAAATATGCTATGATAAGCTTATCATTTATTTTAACTTTATTCAATTTTTTTCCATTAAGGTAATGGATAATTGTGAAGCAAGTTGTCAAAACACACACACACAAAAAAGGATTGGCCCTAATAGACTTAATGATCTTAAGAAAAATATGTTTTTGGCAGGTTAGTTACACAGTAATGCATCTCATAGGCCTTTCAGATACTGCTGCTGGAATTTATGGTGAAACATAAGAAAAAGCGTATAATACTTAAACGCAAGGCAAGGTCTTTATATCTTTCTCTGCTTGCACGTATTGCTGAAAGTGATCAACTCATCTCACAGTGCTTTGTCGCCACCACTGGTTAAACCGTGAACTGCGAGCTCTGAGCAGACAGACACTGCTTTAGGTCTGTTTGATGAAACCTATCTCTTCTTTACTCACTAAACAGCGTCTGATCAACAGCAGCAACCGCGGGGCGGCGAGTTAATTGCAAAGTTTAGTCAAGGTTATCAGTGTTTCGATCTCCACATCTATTGTTTGCTCGAAATTAACTCAATTATCAGAGTGTCGCGCGTGATTAACTGGAAGAGGCCATTGTGAGGAGTTCATCGCTAACGTTAGTGACAGACGCTTGTTTTTCCACTTGTAATGATGCCTTTGAAGTCCGGTGATATTTCCTCCGACTTTGAAGTGTGTTCAGTAGCCTCAGAGTAGCGTCAGCTTTTGCCTTGTTTACTTCGGGTTCTCTTGCTTAGACTGGATAATATTTTAGGGGAAATGTATTTTCATGTGTTTAATTTTTATGCGTCTTCCTCAGCATAAGGGATTAAAGGATTCTGGCTATGAATTTTGATAGGGAGAATACTTTTGTGTTTAGGATACATTGTGAATGACAACTTTTTTAGTCGGTTTTGGCTTAAGTTTAGCTCTTGTGTCATATATGTGACCTTGGACAATAAAACCAGTCGTAAGTGTTAATTTTCCGAAATTGAGAACTATACATGATCTGAAAGCTGAATAAATAAGCTTCCCATTGGTGTATGATTTGGATGGATAGGGCAATATTTGACCGAGATACAACTATATGAAAATCAGGAATCTGAGGGAACAGAAA